>CM075779.1:35497346-36009526 GCA_037974665.1 Ehretia macrophylla | reverse complement strand
AAAGAGGGTTAATGGAAAGCAACAAAACGTGAACTAATTGGAGTGTTGAATGCATGCAAAGAAAGGAAAAAGTAGTGGTAAAAGCTAGCTGTAAAAGTTAGTGACTAATCTAGTAAGATTGTTGAATTTACTCTTCTTTATTCAACTTTTTTTTTTTTTTTTTATGAAAAAGGAAATCTAAACACTATTTGCCACTTGTACACCTTCTCCATTCAAGAAAGATTCTGTCTTTAGTGTATATTTCCTAATTTTCTAGATGTCATCAAACAATTTCCATACTCACAAATCCCAGATGATGAAAAGAAATTTTGATGATGAGAAATTTCTTTGAACAAAAAATTTATTTCGAGGTGACGAATGGAATCATAACCTTACTCAGAAGAGTTATATTAAAATTTAGCCCAAGTATAAAGTCCAATGGAAATGACGAGATGATTGGTAGATAAAAAAGACAGGGAATGTGTCAAAGACTCATGGTCCAGGTTAGTAATAAATGGGCTTGCAACACTAAGTGTAAAACTGGATGTTATTTTTTGGGCAAGTTCATTTGTTTCGGGATGAAAAAATTCGAGCAGGCTAGTCTAGGAGGATTATGCAAGTTGGGTAGACTTTGTTGGGTTCATATGAAACTGGCCCAAACATGGAAACAAATTTCACTTTCGTTTTGGTCCTTGGTATGGATCCAGAAATGGATCGAGTTTGAAATAACAAGTTCTAATAATTGGATCATAGATGAACCAAACAGGCCCTTGAACTTGTTCATGAGCTACTCATATTCGTAATGAGTTGAGTATGAGCTTTTTGTTTTACATATTCAACATGATGTTTAATAGTTGAAGCCCATATTATAAAAAATTTGGCCCATGAAGTGATATCTTAACCATCTAACAGTAAATGGCTAATGGGTTAGAGTTATGAACTCAAAATCTGATGATCAAGCCGATTCTGTAATTTTTAAGTTTCATTTCATACCGAACCAAACCAAACCAAAATGGGGTTCTATTGGCCACAAGAAATAATACTGAAAATGTTATTTGTCCAAGATTTTGGGTGGAGTGATCCAGGTGATGATTTGGTGTGGTCAAAGCTCCCAAATTTTAAATCTATATCGTCTCATCACAAATACTATCCAATCCTCACAAATATTGATTGACTTGGAGTATGCATTGGGATCGTTTCTCTATACCACGAGATTTATAACCTTCGGATGAATCTAATTATTATTCTGCTTAGGGGAATTTCTCGTTAAAAAATAAAATAAAAGAGGATTTTACTCATAACTGATGTAGATTTCAATTAAATTCCCAGATTCAGCAAGAGGAATATTTCTGGAACCAAATTCCGTCTTCATAATACTAAATCCTCATGTTACATTTTGAGGGGGCCTTTAATCGTCCATGGTACCGAAAGGAAGAAAGAAAAATCTTCCTTACCTTTAAAAGTTAGATGAAATAGTCATTAATAACACGTTTTAATTAAAGGTCTCGAATCCAATTTTATACCAATAAAATAGCTCTGAAGCTCATGACCCACAACCATCAAAACCATTATCATTACATACACTCTTCATCCAAGGTTCTTGGGGTCCAGTGTACTTATTCAAAAACAAAGGACACTCAAATCACTGCTTGGTTCCTCATCTCTATATGCACTCAATTTCCGTGACACAATTAATATGGCCTTTTGAACAATCACCATCATTGCAGAGTTTGCTATAAAGGACATAATATTATTATTTCATAGTAGCCTAGTTTCTTCGAATTTTAATTTTAGAACATTCGCATATATTACTGTACTTTGGAAACTCAACTTTTTTCTTTTTTTCTTTTTCTGTGCCAAGTAAGGAAATTTTTATAATTAAAAAATATTTACATCGAAGTTCAATAATAGTGTTAAACATTGCTTATACAAGAAAATTATGATTTAAGTTCTAAGTATCACACATCGATCTATTCATAAAGTTGTTTCTAAACTTTTTACATGCATATTATTTGTGATTAATATCAAACTCAACTCTGCAAAAGATTCCTCTGTGGAAGCAAAATGTTGATAAACTTGATTGTTCCTTTCTCATCAGACATGATAAAATAGATGCACTCATAAGTAACTTGAACAAGGCTGATTGCAAAAAAAAACTTCCCACAGTTACGAACATTCCAAGAACCAATAAGATCCCATTTAATCCAACTTGGTCCTTGCAATGTATTTGGAAATTGAAGCTACTCGAAGTATTAAAACTTGAGGAAATTCCAGAGTTACCATTGACCTGACCCAACCACAGCCAACATAATAAAATTCCTACATCATGTCAAACGAGAGTATCCAATCATCAAATAAAATAATGTGTCCTACATCATATGTGGTCCACCTACTTGTAACAGTGATTATTAGCCGGATAAAAGACCAACTCAACAACATATTGCGGCAATAGTATTTTCTTTTTTTTATGACAATCGACTCACCTTAAATAAGATTATATTAATTTCATTCTTTCCGGCTAAGGAATGGGAAATCTTTTCCTATTGAATGAATCCAATTTTCATTTTATTCAGAAAAAAAAAAAAGTCATCTTTTTCTCAACAATGTTTAACAATATAAATTTTTTGTTATATCCCAACACATGATACAGGTAAGTCAAAAGCTAAGAAATATTTGTGATGTAGTTGCATAAATTCAAAATCAATACCTTCAGTGACAACGAATCATTATACGATTTCATCCAATTCTAGAGAATCAGAGGATATCTCGATTGGAAGAAAAACGAAGAAATCCCATATAAGCGAATATATCTGACTTAAATTTCTCACATATATTTGTCGGAAGACTGAGCATTAATTCCTTCAACTTTCTTGCACTTACATTCCAACTACCTATCTGATTTTGCAGTCATGGCTTATGAAGACATTCAAATTTTGTGTGTGTGTGTGTGTGGGAAAGGGGGGTTGGAATGTGGTGGCACCCCCACTCATGGATAGAGAAAAAGAACTTACTAAAAAGCAAAATGATAAAATAGTAAATTATTTGTGGAAAACTGACCATTTCTGAAAACATTGATTTTTAAAGGGCATGGATGTTTTATAGCTTCAAGACTATTGTCTATTGTTTCAATCTATTTGTCTATGCTGCCAATTCCATTAAGTGAGGTTAAAATTCTCAGTGTGCCATACCTGCTTGTTGATATTAGCTCATGTTTTTAAAGATATTTAAGCATATTAATAATGTACACGAATGTTCCAACGATAGTGAGGTGAAATCGCTTCAACGAAGTCGAGAGTTTAAAATACTCCCCCATTGCTTTGGAGTTTCATCTTTAACTGACATGGTGCATGTGTGAAGCGCACTTACCAGTTAGTGGTTGAGTTTCGCCAACCAAATTCTCAAGTATTTCAAAAAAAAAAAACAATGTACGTTAACTATGCAAAGCCAATAAGAAATTGTTTACGAGAAATAGTGACCATAATGGACTGAAAGCACATTTGGTACGGAAAAACTAATGGTGTTGCAAGAATTGTTTGTTTAAAGTCTGACAAATCTTGAAAAAGACTCAGAAGAATCCATGAAAGAAATGTAATTAATAGCTCAAAATTCACCTATCTGATTCCACTAAACACTGCTTTTAAGTTTCATATATATTAGCTGTGAAATTTTCATTTTTTCTTTGGTTTTTTGTCAATATAATAGTACATTTCGTCTTTACCATATTTCAGGTTTCAAATTTCAAGAGGTTAGCTTAATAGTGAAACCCAGATCGTGAACAAAAAACTTGACATGTTTTGAGTTTGAATGAGCTAAAAAGTTAATATTTTTTAGATTAATTTTGGTAGGTATTGTGCCCGGACTAATCTAGATTATACTTTCTTGAAGCGAAATCATGAGTTCTCAAATTTAACGTCCTTGATATGAGCTCGAAAAATTTTCAAGGAGTTCTCCATCATAAGAAATATATATATAGAAATTTCCCTTTATTTGGCTACTCATACTTCAGTCCGGCCTCTCCAACAAAACTCTTTATAATCGCTCCTTAACCAATTTAATCACTCAGATTCTGGCCTCTCTTTTCTTTTCTACTTCATACCACGCGATGAGACTACAATGCTTGGACATGGAGAATTAACTCACCATAGTTTGACTCATTTTTAGTGTTGAATGAGTTTGTCAGATTTGCAATGTCCACATCGACAACAGAAGTGTTAAGTTGGTGTGATGTCGGTTTCTGTGATAATTTCTATAAATCATTTTGGATCCGTAAATTTTTTAAACTTATAATATTATTCTTTTTTCACGAATTTAGAATTTTAAACTCAAAAAGTGACAAAATTTATCAATATTATTGCTTTTTATTCATAATATAAGTAGTATTCCAAATCCATTATAAGTATATATTCGAAATGATTTGCGTGTTTGACTTATCATCTGAATGTAACACATGGTATCCATTCTCTTGGAACTGGATATTATTGCCAAATACATTTTGAAGCATTAGTGATGATTATATAATCTCTTATAATATTGTACTAATAATATCATTAACAGAGTCCACTTAATTTTTTGATTGAGAAGTGACAGTTCTTGTTTTATCTTGTGTGTGTTTGTTGATTAAAATGGCATAATTCTTGCAGATTGACACCATATGCAACCAAATTCAGTGCAAGCTGATTCCATCCTTTCTTTTTTTTCTTTTCTTTTTTGATAACAAAAAACTTATTTTAAGCACGATTATATTAAATTTTGTCCAAGACTACAAATTATTGACCAAAATAATGTAGAATGGAGTGCTACATAATTAATGCTTTTTCCTAACTTCCCTGCATATAATTAAGGGACTATATGGCAACATGTTTCCTTTTTTAAAGCCATAGCAGCAAGCCCTAATGGTCCAACCAGACACACAGTCAAAACCAAGGCCTTATCACATGTGCACCATCAAAAACAAATCATCAACTCAGCTGAGCCTTTTTTCTGACCCAAAAAAGGAAATAAAATAAAGGGTGAAGTGCACCATACCCCTTATATACTTTAGCGAAAGTGCACAACACCCCTCTATAGTTCAAAACCTCTCTGAACTAGTCCCTATGTTTTTTAAAAGTGCACAACACCCCCCTACAGTTATAAAATCCGTTATATTTAATGGATTTTGTAAAAAAGATGTAAATACCCTCATTTTTTTTCATTTCTCTCTTTTGCCATTTCCTCTTTTGTTTAGGCCAAAAAAAAAATTGGTAATTTGGTCAATTCATATAATTATTTAATGAATAAATTCGTTAAAAAAAAAAAAAATCTCACTTAACATGTGTGAAATACACTCTCCGTTAAATTTAAACGATTTTTAATTGTAGGGGAGTGTTGTGCACTTTTGAAAAACTACAATGACTAACTCATAGGGTTTTTTAAACTATAAAGGGGTGTTGTGCACTTTCGCTAAAATACAAAGGGGTCTGATGCACTTCACCCTAAAATAAATATAGAATCCTGCTGAGACAGCAGTAGTTACATGACAATGTTTTTATTAACGTCTTATAACATCGTAACATTGTGAGTTAAATTTAACAATTGTAAACTGGCTATATCATTTTATCTTAATTGAAGAATTTTGTAATATAACGTTATGAGTAGATCCATTCCTTTTATGTTAAACATAGAATTTTTTGGCACCTTATATTTGTTAGCAATTCTGCAGTGGTTTCAGCTATCTTTTTGTTCTCAGAAAGCTATAGTCTTTTGCTGTTAAGGATTTCAGATAGTAGATCAATAAAAATGTACAAACTAATCAATAAACACAACATTGATATAAAACATATAACAAATATCAAAATTTTATGCCTCATGGCCTCATTCTATCCCCCAACCCCCCGAAAAGCCCTAACGCGAGTCACCCCCTTTCTATTTCCAACCCCGGCCCCCACGCGCCCCCCCCCCCCCCCCCCCCCCCCCCCCCCCCCCTCCTCCCTCTTTTTTCTTTTTCAAAACTCATAACCAATGCAAATTCGAATCCTAAAACAAACTGTATGAATTGAACAAAACAGAACAAATATATTTCATATATCTCATCCTCTCCTATTTTGCCTAACTCTGTTGCCTGCTTTAGCTGTTAAGGAGTCTAATATTTAACAGCCAGCCACTTCCCACCATGCTAATAGCATGAAACTTCCTCGATGTGATCTTTGCGCGCCAACCACCAACTGAACCATCTCATTGAGGCCAATCTACGCCACTGCGGTCCGTTCTTTTTTTTTTTTCTTATCTTTTTCGAGCATTTCATGTTCACAATCACACCAATACTCCCCTTCAACCATAACAATGTAACAGGAACTTGATGAGAGGTGCCATCTCCACATGGCTAATGTTCAACTTCACAGGGTCTGTTTTAGCTTCCTCCTTTTAGCAACTGGACTGTTATGAGAGAATTTGCACATGACTCAACTGCTGCATCATCAGTTTTTATAACTCAAGCATGCAGCATCAAGTACACCAATAGGACTTTGTGGCAACAGATGGCACAGTAACACTTGGAACCATAACGAACCCTCTTAAATCTTTCATCAATTCAACACATTTGATCACTCTATCCTGCAAACCAAATTATTCAAAAAAGACCGAAAGAATTTAGATCAGTCAATACACGATGAAGGTAACCGAGCTGATAATTCATGTCTTCTATATGCTTTTTTGGACCACCGCATTTACCTTTTGTACATGCTGAATGAGAGAAGCTATTGCATTCTCATTGTCTACTGCTTGACTTTCTCCCACCACAGAGATTGCCACCGCTGCTGCAATCTCAGAAGGCCTGAACTCCAAGAAGTCAATCTCTGCATTGAATTTCCACCATTATAGCAGTCAAACTTTGCCTTTGGAACTATAGAGTAGCCATTACTTAAAGAAGAAACGATAAAGTAGCATCTTAATGCATTCATTTTAAACGAGTTATTCACCTCTTATAGTACTTAATATGAGTTGTGTTGACTTGGTGATTGAAGATCTTGAAATTGGTTTGATCACCATTTTTTATCTTTTCAAGAAAATAATCTAGGAACGAAAACGGGGGTAACTGGCTGCATTCTCCACTTTAGAGTGCTCAGTACAAGAAGCTCCATTCTCTGTATAGTTTTTAGCCTCAAATACATTTCTCGATTCACCTACCTACAATTGCCAAAAGCAGACATAGTCAAGATTACAACCGAATTAAAGCGTAAGATGCATAATTAACAAGAACTCAAAATCTGTTCAATAAGTACAATTTATCAAATTCATTATTTCACCTGCAAATCTAGAGATAAAGGCACTTCAGTCTCCTCCATTTTGGCTGCAAGAGACAAACAGGCTACAGCCAACAATTGCATCATCCAGGCCTCGTCTTTCTGGAGGCGAAAATGAATAGACATTATTAAGCAATGTGATTACAGGAAAGTATATAAAACTTAAATCGATCGATAACAATATTAAATGATAATTTAGACTTTAACCATGAACTTACAGGTAATTCATAGGCAGAGAGGAAACGATCCAAGTAGCTTATCGACAAATATGCACACAGTGGTCCAAAATTATAATAAGAATGAACCTGTTGCATAAAGCAAAACAAATGTAGCTTATCAGTGATCAAATCAATAATTAACTAACATATCAATTGATCATCTTAGTCTAGTAAAGATTCTCTATAAAATTATACAAAAGATCAAATAGTAATTAACAGAAAAAAACAAAAACAAAAAGAGAGAGAGAGAGAACAAGAAAAGATATAAAATCCAAATTGAGACAGCTAAGAATTGGGTGAAAATAGGAAAATGGTGACACAAAAATACAATTAACCTATCACCATTTGCCAGTCTATAATTAGCAAAAAGCAAAAGGATTCACCTAACACCATTTCATGTTTTGTGTGATTGCATTAAAAGAAGGTACACCATCTCAAAAGTAAAGCCAAACCACTTCATCAAATACTACTGGCCTAATAATCACATGGAACTTTAACATAATCCCCAGAAAACAAGAACATCAGCACCCATTATACTCCACGGACTAGATCAAATCGAACCAAAACTGATCTTGTTCCATTGGTTCAGTTATATGGATTTGACGATACCACTCATTTCTCTTGAGTGTCGTCTCCTCCTTAACCTCCATATTAATCTAATTAATCTAAAGCACGCTTATTAGATTAAACTCAATCAATCTCGAATCAAAATGATTATTACTAATGAAAATTATGAGCACCCCTTCATAGAAAACTGTGTTATATGGTTGATGAACCAACCTTTGCAATCCAATCAATGGCCTCCATTCTAGCCACCAAATCCAAGTCACCATTCTTAAACCTCATCAAGTAATCACTGGCAGGCAAGTGTTCACATTCTTTTTTAACCATCATGGTCACACATTCTTCGCTCTGCAATGGTGGACCATAAAAGGCTAAGGCCTCTTCATCATAAAAGCTTTGATTTTGATTACTCATCCGATGATTTCTATGCTCCTCAACACCATAACCAACATCACCATAACCATTATCATCATTATCGTCATAAAAAATGCTGTTATCTTCTGCACACAGAAGGCTTGAAACTGCACAATCCAAACTTGGCACCATTGCTAATGACTCCAAAAAAACTATTATATGGAACAAAAAACTATCTTCTTTATATATCTATATGAAGATGCTATATGCAAACAGATTTCAATGTATATGTATGAGTTTATATGTATTTTAGTGATATATTTCAGCAACTGAACGATGGTTTTGAAGCCTTAAGCTTTTCAAGAATGGAATATGAGATAAAGATGAGATTTTTGTGATAAAGATTGGATTTTTAATCGCTTTGTACCAAGAAAAGAGCAAAAAAAAACTGGAAAAAAAATGAAGAAACACCCCTTCTTTGTATCTCTCTCTAAATGGTTCTATGTGAAGAGAGCGGCTTGTGAAGAAGAAATGAGAGTGTTCTTTATATGGGTTTTAGGTTAGAGAAGAAGGAGGGGGGGGGGGGGAGGGGTGGTTGTATTTGTGGGGGGTGCTAATCCAAGGGAATGAAGTGCCAAAATATAGAAATGAAGTAGTGGAAATGGCAAGATGGATAGAAGGGGGGGTGGCCTGGAGGGGGTGGGTTAGTGGGGTTGATATGGACTAGGAACAAAGGTGGATGATGTACGCATGGAAATGTTAACGTAAGAAAAAAATTGTGGGATTTTAGTATCTTTTTACAGTGAAGAGTTTAAAAGGTAAAAATATTTTCTGGGAACAAATTTAGCTGGCTTTAATTTAATTTAATGCTTTTCCAATATTGTGGAAATAATTTCCATATAGTTATATTAATCTTTGTGTGCTAGATGTACATACATTGTTAAGTTTGGTAAGTAAATGATTGGTTGAATCTTAATTTATAATAAATGGATTGCATAGTAATTTTCAGATTTGTCACATGGTATAATTGATTCTTTTGTATGTACAAATATTGCAAAGGGAAAGGAAGACGAAACTCAATAGATTATACTCGTAAAAATTATTCGCAATCTACGGCACTTTTTTTGTTAATTCATTAGACTTGTTTAATATTTAACAATCATCTTAATCCATAATATCTAGCAAAATATCCTTGTAGATGTTATAACAAGTGGATTTTTACAAAGGAATAAAAAAAATTGGAAATTGATAATTTTCCAAATAAAGGAAGACGGTGATATGTAACTGCATAGTCCGACTAAATTTACAATTTTACTAGTAATTAGTAAAACAAGTGCACAAATTAACTGTACGGATGTTAACGAGTAATATACTTATTTCTTTTTTATACAAAGGGAGATGACACGTTTTAAATAGTGTTTAACATGACTTACACTTCATAATCTTGCTATAGATTTACAATATTTTCATTCAATTTTCGTCCTGAGAGTAAAAGGAAAATGACATGTGCTTTATTACTTAATATATTAGTAAATTTACTACACTACGAGAATATTATAGTTGACATAAATGGAAAAGAGTGAGTGAGGGTGAAAATCTTGGGTGAGTCAAAATTCATAATTATTATTATTTTGTTTCTCATGAGTAATTAAGATCAACACGGTGACAAGTTTAACATCGTTAAATAAGAGACAATTAGTATATTTAGACATACCCATATTTTTATTTATCAAACTTGTTTGATATTTCACTATTATCTTAATTGATAATATCTAAAAATATATCTTTCAAGATGTTACAATGAGTGGACTAATTGTAGAAAGGAAAAACAAATTGGATATTACTTATTTTCCATGCAAAGCAAGATGAAATATTAGTATGTACTTGGACTATTTAAAAGTTTACTTAAGTCACTTGTAATGAATTAGTAAGATAAGTGCACAAAATGTACGGAAGTTAACGATTTAATATAGTTATTTCTTTTGCATACAAGGGAAGATAACAATTGAATTGACTAATCATAATCAGTGTCTAACATGACTCATACATTATAATATTGGCTATAGTGTTTGTGAATTTGACAAGATGGTAACACATAAAAAGTTTTACTTAATCCAATTTAAATGTATTGTACTATTTAATAAACACGTGCGGCGAATGAGATATTATTTCACGTGCCTCACGCGCTCATCAAGAGATATAGTATTGCTAGCCCTATCTGTAGGTAACTAACAGCAATCCAAAGAGACCAGAATGTAGCCTCTCATCATTATTTGAAATCACTTTATCAATAATTTTGGTACTTCATAAAAACTTCAAACCAGAAAAGAATAAAACCATCTACATTTTGTGATTGCGAATGAATAACAATATGTCCTTTTTCTTTTCTTTTCTTTTTTTTCGGTTTGTGGGGGGGGGGGGGGGGGGGGTGGGGGGGTGGCGGGGGATGGTAGTTGCTTGATTTTTCAACAAGTAATACTGCAAAATATTGAATCATAAGCACCAACACAACATTTTCCTTAACTAAAATTATCTCATTCGAATTACAAGACATTGCTATACAAAAACACCTCATATAGAAGTTTAAGTTGTTACAATGTGATTTATTTTATCAATTATTATTTTTAATATTACCCTCTCACGTGAAGATTCTTTCAGTTCGAGTCTTGCACACCAACATATTCTTTTTAAATGGGTGGTAAGAGACTCAAGCCCATTTTCATTTTGGTAACTCAGTTTTTGATATCATATTATTTTTTTATTTTAGCACAACAAAAGCAGAAGTTGTGATCCAAATTCAGTACTTTCGATTACAATAATTCACTATTTGACCATTCTGTCCTCTTAGGTGTACAAATAACATATTCATTTATTACATCATTGAAAACTTAAACTATTGGAGAGGAACTTATTTTATTATTAATTTTCTTTTAACACAAAGGAAACGATGGACAACAAAGACCCAATTACAATGTAGTTCACATTTATTGTGAAACTAACAAGTGCGCAGATTGGTTCGTTAACTTTGATTTAAACGCATCTTCAGGGAGTAGTGTGATCCAACAAGATCCATTTCTTTTGAAAGAATTCATTGAGAAAGATAAAAAAGGGGAGAAGATCCTAGAAATATAGTTGAATAGTTTCTTTTCGGCTTTGTCTCATGTTCAACCAAAAGAAAGAAAAAAATAAAAAACAATGGACAAACCATGTATAGTATGCGATTCTTTTCTAAGTCATGTCTAATGGCATGAAAGCTTTAATTAAATGATGATAATTATGAGAAAATCTCCAGAATGTCATCTCTATGTTACAGAAAATTAAAGGAGGTTCTTTATAGTGACCAAAGAATCACAAAAAGGAATGAACTTTGCTTTTTTTTACTTTTGGGCGCGTCTCCTTTGGGTCTTTTCTATCAAAAGCTACAAAAATTTTCTATTATTCAGCAATCACTGTTTGATTAAGACAGTTAAGACAGCTAAGTACGGTGATTATCACTCATGTCTCATTTTGTCTATGATTATATGATTTCTTAATACTATATATAGGTTCTCCTTTTTTGAAGACTTTTTTTTGGACATTAACATAATTCACAAAAATAAAAGAGAGAAACAAATTCATAACTCAATATTTATTAGGAGTCCAGATCCTAGTAAAGTAGAATAATATATATAGAGTTGTAATTTTCGGTCAACTTATTGTTTTAGTCAAACTGTCATCTCATTTTGAGGCTCAATGTTTTTTTTTTTTTGCTAAATAAACAAAAGTATTCATTAGTCATCTCATTTTGAGGCTCAATGTTATATATATATATATATATATATATTCCTTTCATTTTGCTTCATTTAATTTACTTTATATACTAACCCGTTTGAAGGGTTTGATGTAAATTGAAGGTTACAGAATTAAGACGGGATAAATAAAGTGGAGAAGTGTCGATTTTGTTGCATAGATCAAAGTAGTGGACGGTAAAATATCAACACATTCAAAAGATAAGAGCGAGAGAGCTAAGAATATTGAAATGGATTTTAATTTAGGCAATACTAGAAAATACGATATTAGAAATGGTGTGATTCGAGCAAATATGAGGTGGCTTTAACTGTAGATAAAATGATGGAGTACTATTTGAGAAAGTTATGCCATGTTTTTATGTTTTGAGAAAATCTGTCAAGGCACATCACAATTGGGTTACCTACATTAAGAGGGGTAGAAGTAGGTTTAAGAGTAGTTGGCTAGAAAAACTCAAGGTACCACATGCATGAAGCTAATAAAATAGATTATTCTCAACAAGAAAAAGTAACATCTTCAAAAATTCATACGGTCAATCACACCTCATAGAATAAAGTAATAGTTTAATTATTTAACTTTCATTATAAAATAAATAGCAAGTTGTAATTAATTCAGAAAGTTCTAGGCTTAACTAACATACTAAGAGACATTTCATACATCACAATAAATTTGGTGAATAATCTTTTGGGGAAGAACTTCAATTTTCCTCAACAAACTTATTATATATATTTATTTATTTATTTCAAGAACTTTATTAGTTTTGTTTTTATTTTTGCCTCCCACCCTATGAGATTTGAATTCTAATCTTCCAATTGTTAAAAAGAGTAACTCACCACTAAATTACTCCTAAATCTATTTGAATAACTTCATTGGTTGTACTTGCTGGGATAGCCAAATTTTGTACTTTGCATAGTCAAGGCAATCTTCACCAAAAAAAAAATAGTCAAGGCAATCCAGTCACATCTAAAAGTTGAATTTGGCATAATTTATATATCATTGTCGTTAAAATTTGTGATTTGATTGATTAGACAAAATCATTCCTTTGGTCTAAAAATTACTGGTGGTAAATACCATAATCTATGGAAAAAGAAAGTTCAAATATTTTTGAGTCATAACCCTTTTCTCTTTAAGATCTTAATTGACCAAAATCATATCATTCTCATAGCAATAATTAGCTATATTTTTCATAGAAATGGGCATAATTAGCTATTTTCAACGGTAATAAATCACGTTGAATTGGACCACAACCTCGGTTAAATCAGTTTTTACTTAGGATACTCAACGCATGTTTATCTCACTTTGGTTTAGACCACATGCCTAGCTAGAACCGATTTCTAAAGAGACTTAGACACAAATTTCTAACCCTTTTTCCTCAAATTCTTCTTGTCATGCTCCTTTCCACACTTCAATATCCACCTTTTCATATCTCCTTTTTTGTAGTTTTAGTCTAACATAACTTGCCCTTGGACCAAGTATGAGCACCATATGGATCATGTCAGCGAATGCACTTGTTTCACTCCTTTTTTTTTTATAACTCTTCGGATTAACACCAGTAGTGTCAAATTTTAGAGTATATAATTTTTTCAAAAAAGACGTGGCCCAAATTAATTAAACACAAGATTTGTCAAAATTAGTTTTAAAAAAAAACTAATTTTCTGACTAATTCGAATATAAAATGTGAACAAATCTTTCACCCGTACCCCGAACGTGTCACTCATTTTAAGAGCAGGGAAGCACGAGTGAGGCCCCCATCTTGAGACTTTTTTTTAAGTTTGGTCTAAAGACAAGTCTTATGGTACTGTTTGAGATCCGAGCTATACAGAGTGTCATCCACAACCATTACATATTTTTAAACCCTATCCTTATGGTGGTGTTCTTTTTTACTGCTCCAAACCCAATGTTGAGTCATGTATTTGGCATATGATATGATATGATATGATCATCTCTTTCTTCTCAGTTCTTGCTTTACGTTGTTGGGCGGTGCATGTTTTGTGTTCATGTCTCTTGTGTCATATGCTTAGGATTTATCTAATTGCTGAGCCTTAACAGCATATGTTTAGACTTAATTAGTTCTACATTTCACATTATTAGGCTTCTATTATGTCAGTGTTTCCCATTTTAAGAAGAAGACTTTTTATAGCCTTCAATCGCAAGTCCACAATAGGGGCTTCCACTAATATATATATATATATATATATATATATATATATATATATATATATTTTAAAAGAAGAAACTCATATCAAAGAAGTTCACGTCATATCTACTCCAATACTCCAAATTTGGTAGAGCAACAATACGTCACAATACGTGCACAACTTCAGTAAAGGAGAAGGTTCGAACTTAAGAATTTTAACTACAGTTTGGAGACAAAAACTCTTATTTTTTATCTGTGTACTTGATAAATATCACGATTTTTATTACAACTAGCTTGATTTGTTTAATGGTGGCTTAAAAAATATAACTTAGCCCTCATACATGAATAAATATTTTTAAAGTTGGCACTAAATTAATTTTTTAAATTAAAAAATACCTTACAGATATAAATGTAATCTCAGTCATTATTGAGTAGCTCTGCCATTGCTAGCAAGATGATAATTAGATTGATATAATTAAGCTCCAAAGCATTGGACGTGGTCTTATCCTAAGATGTATTGTTTAACACAATTTTGCCGCCTGCAGCCACTATGAGTCTTTTGTATATCCCCGATTTTGTTTTGTGTAACTTCAATTACTAATTTGATGTTAGAAAAAAAAAAGATTGTAAACCTTTGAAATACGAAATCCTCGAGTGCTGACAACTCCTAGGGTTCACTAAAAGACTTCTCTCCATACAGTTCTAAATAAACTCAAAGTTTTAGTGCTAATTAAGTATCTGAAGAGAAAAGCTTAATTTGTAATAAATCCCTTGAAGATGCTTAATTATTCTTGTCTGTATAAGATTAGGACAAAGAATAAAGAATAAATTGATATGATCAATTTAAATGAATTCTATATCACAATAGATGATCCATTTTTATACTTGACAAAAGATTCTACCATTAATAACTACCATCAGAATACAGTCCATCAAATCATGACATGGGCATAATGTATTAAGTTTGCAGCGAGCATCACTCAACTGCTTGGCGTATTCTCTTGAAGGGTATAACACATATACTTGCCAACACAAAAGCATGTATTATATATTAGAATTAATTGCAATGAAGGGCATATATATGTTTTCAATTTGTTGCAATTTTTCATAATTTGTTGCTTTCTAACGATTTTGATCCTACTGGTGGTGTAGGATAGCACTTTATTTTTAGTTTACTTCTATTTGTACGTCTTCTATCATTAATAGAAAGTATTTCAATGAAAAAAAAAGATTTGATCGAGATTAATTACGTGAAAATTGTCAAATGAAAATGAAAAATGGATGAAAGTAAGTTTTGATCAGGATTAAAACTCATCTAGAGATACAAATGAGAAAGGTAGAGACCAAATATATTATTTGTTTGATTTCGTCAACAATGTTTACGTGTGAATGCATCAATTTCAAACAGCGTAGGAAATGGGAAAATTGAGAAAACTAAAACTACAACTGTCATAGGTCTCATGAGATGAGTTATTTCCTTAACAAAGCGACAAGGCATTGAGATCCACAACTTAAACAAACATTGACTTGTAAAGACTTCGATTCACGAAAATAATACTCTTGTGAGTCTACTCACGAAAAAATAACTAAGGTTGATATAATAATACATACGTATATATGATGTATGTATATATATATATATATATATATGTATATTTATTTTGATGACAAGAAATACATTTTAAGGAAGATCATATTAAACTCATCCCAAAGTTATGAATTTCATAGTGCAATTAGATTCAATAATTCTTTTCAATAGAGGTTAAAACACATTATTTTTTAACTATATGAGTATATATTTTGAAAAATACATAGAAATTTTAACGTTCTTTTGGACTAGTAGAGACTGTAACCCCGCTAGCCCTAATGTACATCTGCCACTTCCATGGTGCAGCGCTGCACTCGACACATATTTCAGATCAAGAGTTAGGTAATATTTGTAATATGAGGCAGTGATTGATATGTGTGAATGAGTTGGGTTTGGAATGACATTCTCAATTCTATTTTAATTCACATGTTTGGTATAAGGGAATAAACTTGGGAATGTCATTCCCAATTGAATCTCATTCTCACATACATGGGAATAGTCATTCTATACCAAATATATGAAAATGACCTATTCCCATGCATTTGAGAATAAACTTGACTATCATACCCTTATATAATATAACTTTTATAAATAATTTGTTTTACAATAATAATAATAATAATAATAAAAACAAATATAATAATATTATTATAATAATAATAATAATTATTATTATAAAAATAAAAATAAAAATGATAATAATAATAAAAAAATAATAATAATAATAATAATAAGAACAAAAATAAAAATAATAATAATAGTGATTAAAATAATAATAATAAAAAATACTAATAATAATAATAAAGTAAAATAATAATGATAAAAATAAAAATGAAAAGAATAATGATAATAATAATATCAATTTTATAATGGAAAAAAGAATAATAACAAAAATAATAATAATTGTTTTTGTTATTATTATTGTTAATATAATTTTTATTTTTATTTTAATTTTGTTGTAACAACAACAATGATTATTATTATTATTATTATTATTTATTTTTATTTTGTTATTATTATTATTATTTATTGTTGTTGTTGTTGTTGTTATTATTATTATTATTATTATTTATTTTATTTTGTTATTATTATTATTATTATTATTATTATTTATGTTTATATTTATTTTTATTTTTAATACTATAATAATAAAAGAGTAATTTTGTCATATTATACAAGTTATTCACATTACTACTCTTAATTCTTAGAGCATACTAAATATGTCATTCGCATTCTCAAGTTCATTTCATTCCCAATTTCATTCTATTTTTTGGCTCATTCTATTCCTACCCAAATCCATTCCATTGTACCAATCGCTACCTAAGGATATAAGTTTAAATTTAGAAACTTAAACTATAATAAATTGCGGTCAAATCACGCCACCTAACTCGTGGAGGCTATATATATATATATATATATATTTATTTATTTATTTATGAGAGACTTTGTTTGTTTAAGGTTTATGGTATTACACCATTTAATTGCACGCTCGTGCTACTAGTCCAACACCGTGGTCCGCCACCATAACCAACCCGAACATCCGCCGTATTTTCTGTGCCTCCACCATCTATAGTGTATAAACCCCAAATAAATTAATCCCACGTACACACATACATTAAACAAGTAGGGTCACCTAAATCTAGTAAATCATTGGCCACTCTATTGTAAAATACACTTTTTTAATACAATTTGAGTTGGCAAGTTATTTGTCTCATACTAAGCTATTTGTATTAACTAAACGATCGACATATTATACAAGCAAATTTCACAATTCTTTAGGTTTACTGGTTTTTATGTCTTTTTTTATACTCGACTTTGTCCCCCATCAAGCTAAAGGGAAAAAAAATTGCTATTCTTTAGGGGTCACGCTTATTAGAAGAAGGGACCACATAAGGGTGGATTCACGATTTTCTTTCAGATTTAAAAATACATAATTTAATCACTCTAATTTTTTTCAAGTGTAATAACTTATTATAATCACGGTTTTAACTTCTATTATATAAAACAATACATAATTTAATACTTATATATAAATAAATTTTTTAGTGAGAAATAAATTAATTTTCATCTTAAAATACATTAAAAATATACATATTTTTAATAAAAATTTAAGACAATCCCGACTTACTAAAACATGACTCGGCTCATGGGTCCACAGGTTTAGACATGGGGGAAAAGGAACAAATCCATTGTCAATTTTAAGGACGTTTGTCCCAACTAGACAAGTTCATGTTCAATCTACCTAAATTTTTTTGTGGTTAAATGTATTCTTAACAATCAAGATGCTTAGTATATGGCTTAAGTATTTTAATGAGTAGCTTTTGGCAGAGTGTACTCATCCAATTTTGAATCTTAAGATTCGGTGGTCCAACTCTTGACTCTATAGAATGCGTATGTATACAATACCACTTTTCTTTTCTACTAACTTTTTAAATATGCTACTTTAGATTGCAAGTGTCCAATAAGTAATAGACATCTTCTTGTTTCAGTAAAATATGACGATTATAGGAGATGTTTTTCCTAATAGGAACTATTTTTTTAAAAATAAAAAAAAACTTATTTTTATACTAAAATACTTGTAACTTTTAAATATTTAGTGAGTCGGGATTATAATCTTTATGGACGTTCTATTGGATCGGCAAAGTAAAAGATTTTGTGGTTTATGAAATTATACATATAGTATCGAAAGGCCCAACGAATTGGGATTTCTCTATTGGTCTAGATCATTTCGAGGCAAACAGGGCATTTATGATGAAGAGAATGAGTTTTAAGAGAATAGTTTGGAGTTTTTAGTGGAACTATGCATATCAAACATAAAATAAATCTTCTAAAGAATAAGACTTTTTTCGAATAAATCAATTCATGTAGATTACGGGCTTGTCTATTATTAATCCTTCTCACTATACTATTATGTAGAGCCATATAAAAACGAGGGCCCTTTTTCACAAACGGAGACTAACAAAATCAGAACAGCCCACTAAGTCAGCATTCTCGAGGGCTGACTCTTCAACCGAGTTTGAAAGGCCCTATTGAAAAAATAGAGACGTATTGAGTCTAATATGGGCTTTTGTGAATATGGGGTCAATGACAACTAAATAATGATGGATGCGTTAAAGGTAATCTAGGTCCAATAATAGCAGGACGTTTGATCTATGGATTGGACTACAACATGCAATAAGTTTGGAGATAAGCAACATCGAGGTAGAGATGGATTCACAAGTAACTTGTAACTAATTAAGGGGAAAGTCCCTCAAAACAACTCCTTATGACTAAGGATTTTACGAATGTAAAAACATCTTTTAGGATAATTCGAATTCCCATCCAACACACTTATTATGTGGCAAATAAATGTATAAATTTGTTTGCAAACTATGACTTGGAACAACCATTGAGGGAATATTATACTAACCAAGCTTTATGATTATGAGTGCTCTCTTGAAAAAGACAAAAGGGATGAAATATAGCCTTGAGTCGTTCGTGGCCAGGCAAACTTTGTTGTCTAATCAAGTGCTGATGCATTTATTTACCATCTAGTCTCTTTCAAACTCAAGAAAAAAAAAAAAGTCTGACCAAAAAAAAAAACTCAAGAAAAAAAAGAAAGTTAAGTGGATCAAGACTTATCGTTGTACCATATATAGGTATGCATATCTACTATGTTTTATAAGCTTATAAGCACATTATTTGGAGACTAAAACAACACTTGGTGTGGTCAAGAAAATTCTGGGTTCAATGCCATTCTGGCCCATATTGTACTTTGGTGTTTGGTTTCAGCCAATTTTTCACTTCTTCACGTTCATCCAACATGCAAAAACCATACTGCAAACTTTCATCAAATCCAAACCGTCAAAATCTCATATGAATGGCATGCATCACATTACATTTTTCTCATTATTTTCAAAATGTGATCATCTTTAGACAAAAAGTTATACATCTATAGGACATTACATCCATTTTAGGTTTTATAATATTTTATAAGAATCTTTTTTACCAAGATAATATTTTGATAGAAAAACCGACTACTACATAAGGTCATCAATCCAGAAGAAAAAAAATAAATATTGTTCTCAATACCATACTAAACCAATTCCAAAACTTCTAACTTTACCTCCAATAAATGGACCCGACACAATCAAGAGGTTGGGCATTTCAATCAAATATAAAATGAAAACACAAAGATAGCCACAATTCACATAACTTTTTATTGTACAAACTCTCAAACAATCGATAAATTTTTATTTGCACTTGTAATATGATTACACTATTTAACTAAAGTCTTTACCTTTCACGTCACTATTTTTCAAAAAAAATATATTTAAGAATTTTCTAGTAGCTTTCTTCCCTTAGTGGACTAACAAAACAACAATAATGGCATCAAAGCAAGTAGTAACACACGTAACGCATCCAACCATACGATATAAAAAGAGACCATAATAGCATTTGCAAAATGGCACTAAGGCTCACATCAGTCATCTCTTCCACAGTGGTACGACGCCGTTTGCCTTTGGTAGGTGCTTTCTGTGTGTTCAGCTTAGGCCTCTCCAATCTCTGCCTTCCTCTTTCCAACACGGGCTGTGCTCAATCCCTTCCCTTCACCCATCTCTTGAGGTAAAAAAAAAAAAAAACTAAACTTTACCAAAACTTGAACGTGTTTTACTGAAATTGCGGGTTAAAGTTTAGTAATAATTTAATAATATCTTATAATTTATTATTTCTGAAAATATGATTTTGTACTAATTTAACAAAATCTTATGATTTATAAAGAATCTGGCTCAATTGGACTGTGCAGTGGCATAATATTTTGTGACAAGCGATAAAAGATATATTAGATTATTATGGTTATACAAGACGTGTTGTCTTTTGTTTTGACGAAACAGAGGGTGTTTTACAATTTACTCAAAATATTGCAAAGCACATGCCTTTATGTTAAAGCTTGTACTTGTATGTATATATATAAGCTTAGTGTGTTTTGTAGTGAATTTGAAATGTGGGTTTGATTTTATCTAGATCAAGATTGCATAGCACATGCCCTTTACTTTGCTTGTATCTATGTATGTATCTGATGTGAGGTGAATTTGACAAAGTGGGTTTGTTTGATTTTGTTTTATATCAAGATTTGGTGGCAGTACACAGAGCAGGAGTGTGCATAGTGTTAAAATGGCGGCGAATGATACGACTGTGCCCAGCATCGTTGTTTATGTTACTGTGCCAAATAGAGAGGCTGGTTAGTAGTTTTTTTTTTTTTAATTTTGTGAGTTTGATGTTATTTTAGTCTTCTTTTTGTAATGTGTTAGGTGGCCATCTAAGAAATGAGGTTAAAGATATATGAGTTCTTATGTAGTGTTTAGGACTCTTTGACTTGTTTGTGTGAATAAAAATAAACTCTTTTTATGCTTGATTTGGTTTTTTCTGATTTGTACTGTTATAATGCCTTAAATTTTATGTATATGCATGATAATTTATGGTGGGGCTGTGCATTTATGCCGCTGAATTATGTTGAAAAGAGCGTTTTATTTGTAAGTGCGAATTGCTTTTGGGTTTCTGTTGGTGGCCGTGGTAATGGAAGGTGCGAGGTTTTGGGCCTTTTTTATGCTATAGGTTCAAATAACAAGTCTCGAATAGCTTACTCAAGCAAAAATTGTAACGATAAAGAAGATAGCAGTTCTAGAAGTATGCCAAAGTGAATGATCTGGATTTAAAGTAAAGGAAGGTCCCTGGAAAGCTTTAGTCAGTTTTATTGTTCTGAAGATGTTCAAGCTTTGTTTTCACATTTGTATCCTGCCTCATACTCGTTTTATGAGTCTCTGATGATAGTTAAATGCATTTAGGTTTTGTTAAGCTGTTTAGTTGTTCTGCTTCTTATTTGGACCAAAACTTTGCGAAGACTCTCTTAT
This sequence comes from Ehretia macrophylla, assembly GCA_037974665.1. Lineage (NCBI taxonomy): Eukaryota > Viridiplantae > Streptophyta > Magnoliopsida > Boraginales > Ehretiaceae > Ehretia > Ehretia macrophylla. The sequence continues at coordinate 35,987,732 of CM075779.1, read as the reverse complement.
TCTTGCTGTCTTCAGTCTTCTTCACTGTTATCTTATCATTCTGATACTTGCCAACAATCTAGACATTCTTCACTCCAGGATTGTTTGTGATTGTATCATAGGAGTTATGTGCAACTGCAGTTTAGTCAAATGAATGGATACCCCTCAACCATCTCTTCTTTCCTTTTTGCTTCTCTATTTTGTTCAAATACATCAACGTCTTCAAAGATTTCCAAAGATATGTAGACACATGGCTTACTTCATGTTCTGACCAAGCTTCCTCCTGGCTGAGAAGACGTTTAGACAGAGACTTTTCGGGTGTATTTTCCTCTTTGACTTTTTATGAGGGTGGGATCTAATTGCCAATTGGTGAGTCGTGTTAGAAAACCTCATTGTAGTATTATAGTACAGGCTGTGATCACTGTACTCCCAGATCCTTGTTCTCCGTAAACTATCTCCTCCTCAGACTCTATAACACTAGATTCATACGGACTGGCAGGTCAAAAATGTGGATAAAATTTGAAAAAGTGTGATCAACTAAATTGTGATTAATTTTAGAGCAGGTAATGTTGTATATAATTTGGCCCTACGCTAATACTTGAAAATAATTTGGCCCTTCACAAGGAGAAAATACCTTTGATTTTCTTTTGGCATCATATATGTATACCAGCTGGACAAAGTACAATCTGTAACTTTTCACTCTGACATATGGTCATTCTCTTGTAATTTTCCCTTTATTTTTTCCTTTTTTGGTGCCAGGAAGGGGGTGTTAAGGAAGGTTCTCTACGATTTAGATCTATCAATAAGCCATTTAAGAAAAATTGCTCTAGGGGCTTCACGATGTGAACAAGGAAAAACATTATTCATTCTATGTTTGACTATATGAACATGGGCATATGTGTATATTCCAGATCTGTCTTTCTTGTTTGCGCTGTCTGTTGGTTGATTGCGTAGTCTCTGGGAATTGCGGATTTCAGAATGAGACTATCAATTGTTTTACATGCTCATGTTGTGTTGCAGGCAAGAAACTAGCACATAGCATAGTCAAAGAAAAGCTTGCTGCATGCGTGAACATAGTACCGGGCAAGTGCTCAATCTCTTACTACATGCCCTAGTGATGCTTTTCTTTATCTTTTTGGCATTTTCTTTCCTAAAGTAAGATACCAGTAATGCAAGACAATTTACATTTTCTTTTGTAGTTCACTTCTGCTAGGAAATGTTTGCGTGTGTTTTGACATTAAGAAATGAAATCTTACACTCCTTTTGGTTTGGATTATTCTGAGCTATTTAAATCCAAAACGTTTTACTAAAGATAGATTGGTTAAGTGAATAAAATTGACAACTAGAAGACTTTAAAATGTTCTCAGACTAAGGTAAAAGTAATTAGAATCAAGTTTGGAATCTTCTGCTTGAGGATATCAAGGCCTTGACCATACACGTGGAGAAGGGAGAAAGCGAGGTAGGAAAATGTACCTCGCATCTCTCTCTCCCTGGTTGGAGACCTTGCCTCTCATTGATTTTTCCGCACGTCATGATTGATTGGAGTCTAAGGGGGGACATGAATTTGTCTTCTACAGTAGTGTGCTTTTGATGGGACGATGAAAAATTCTCACTTGTAAACAGGAAGCCTCGATTGTCTACTTAGATTTTTATATAATGTCTTGGTCTACTAAACGAATGAGCCATTTGTACTATGTATACAGGGTTGGAGTCTGTTTATGAGTGGAAAGGAGAGGTAAGTTTCTATTCCCACAGTTGTGACATGAAATTGTGGATATCATTTAGGGATATGAAGATCACGAAATAGGTTTTGTGGTAATAAGTTGTTACTTCCTCATTGTTGCTTTTTATCTTTTTTTAACAGATCCAGTCCGATAATGAGGAACTGCTTATAATCAAGACCAGGGAATCCCTTCTGGAAGCTCTGACAGAGCATGTCAAGGCAAATCATGAATACGAGTAAGTCCTTGCTTTTTTTTAATACTTTTCCAGCTTCAGTTTTGCTCTTTCATGAAGATGAAGCAAAGATAAGGAACGAAGAAAGAAAAACAGGAAGGATGATGCTTAGGTAAATTAAAAGGGGACTTTAGGTAAATTGCTGCTTCTGGACGATGATGTCTTTCTCAATATTCTTTTTTTCTTTTTGTCATATCTAGAGTCTAGACCATGATGTTGATCAAAACTATTCTTCTAAACTAGCTCCACTTAGTAGAGAATTAAGGAAAAAATATTCAATGAAGAATTTTCTGTTGACGGCGTGTTTGTTTCATGCAGGGTGCCTGAAGTGATTGCCTTACCTATTAAGGGCGGAAGCCTCCCGTATCTGGAGTGGATCAAAAACAACACGAGGGACTGAAGTGCAGGAATGCATCCCGGGTCTGCAAGTCTCTGAAGCTCGAGTTGGAAGTAAATCTAAATCATCGTTCTGGTTTTACATTATAGTTGAATCAATCTTTGTGCATAGACATGTCTACTAAGCGGGAGCTTGATAGTATACTCGGCATCTAATCTACTTATGCTTGAACTATTCCCTAGTACTTTTATCTGTCTCGTCACTCCATTCTATTCCCTACTTTTGCTTGAATGGGTTAAGGAGTTGAGTCCTAAAACAGAAAATAACATGAAAGACGAAAAAAAGATTTGGACATTTGGTGATAAGTTCGTGCTTGGTTGGACAGATCATCATAAATGATTGAAGTGTGTCGTTCACGGTACATGAAATAGAATTGAGCTCAGCGCTTCAGCTCAATTAAGGAAGCTACCCTGTTTTTTTGCTTCTCCTCTACCCTAGTCCCCAACCCCATTCACTATCTTATTGTCAAGAAAGAAGGGGAGAGGGCAAATTTTTGGATGAGTTCGGTGATCACACTCTTAAAGCATGCGGTTTGGTTCAAGTGGATATTACTCTGTTAGAGGATCATCGGTGGTGGTGTAATTATTTAATCTTCATATTTGATTGTTTAGATCATTATTTTACCACATATCGTGCAACTTAGTGTTTGCGCTCTGGAGTGACCAGAATTAGTTTACAATGTTTTGGATAAACAACCCAGGAAACTATTTAAAAGATGGTTTCACGGTGATGCACGAGTATAATTTTTTTATTAAAATAAAGTAAAAAGGTTATTTAAATCCTTGAATTATACCTATTGTCTTAGTTTTTGAATTTTTAAAAATCCGATAAATTAATAATCATTAATTTATTTTAACTGCTAAAGCTTTCACCAACCTTAATATTAAAAATTATCATAAGTTATCGAATAACATCAAGAATTTAGACTTCAATTTTTCTTTTATTTGAAGGGAGAACTTATCAATCTTTTTTCATAATACAACAGTTGAATAGTATTTCGCGGCTATTCAATGATCATCGTATAGATGTTGTATTCTTTTGTATTCTTTTAGGCAGTGATTGGTATGTGGGAATGAGTTAAGAATGGAATGACATTTCTAATTCTATTTTAATTCTCATGTTTGGTATGAGGGAATTAACTTGGGTTTGGGAATGTCATTCCCAAGGGAATCATATTTCCACATACATGGGAATAGTCATTCCAGACTAAATATATAGGAATGGCCCATTCTCATGTATTTGAGAATCAACTTGACTACCATACCCTTTATAAATAATTTGTCTTACAATAATAATAATAATTAAAAAATATAATAATAATAATTATAAAAATAATAATAATTATTATTATGAAAATAAATAATAATAATAATAATAGTGATTAAATAATACTAATAATAATAATTAAAAATATAATGATATTATTATGAAAATAATAATAATAATAATTATTATTATAATAAAAATAAAAATAAAAATGATAATAATAATAATTATTATTATTATAAAAAAAATTATAATAATAATAATAATAAAAATAAAAATAAATAATAATAATAGTGATTAAATAATAATAATAATAATAATAATTAAAAATATAATAATATTTTGTTATTAATAATTATTATTATTATTTTTATTTATATTTATATTATTATTATAATTTTTTTTTATTAATAATATTAATATTTTTTTTTATTATTAATATTTATTGTTGTTTTTGTTATTATTATTATTATTTTTTATTTATTATTTTTATTATTTTATTATTATTATTATTATTATTATTATTATTTATTGTTGTTGTTGTTATTATTATTATTATTATTATTATTATTATTTATGTTTATATTATTTACGATTATATTTATATTTATTTTTATTTTTAATACTATAATAATAAAAAGACAATTACATCATATTATATAAGTTATTCACGTTACTACTCTTAATTCCTAGAGCATACCAAACATGTCATTCTCATTCTCAAATTTATTCTATTCCCAATTTCATTTCATTCATTGGTTCATTCCATTCCTAGCTAAATTCATTCTAATAGACCACTTGCTACCTTAGTTGTGTTCAAAAGTTGAAGGAAAGGTTTCAAAAAAGGGCCAAAACTCGTAATATCAAGAGGATTTTTAACAGAATTCGACTATTAATTCATAAACTACAGTTATAAAACGGGTATAAAATTAAAACATTACCTGAAATATATATATATATATAAATATATATATATGTTTTTTTAGAAAGAAAACCTCTGCAGTCTCTTCCGCATAAAGCCTCCTGCCATTTTCTTCCTTGTTATCGTTCGCACAGCGACCGTCCACCGCCTTTCATGGTGTGTCGCTCCACCGTGCGACGCTTCTTTCTTAGTACAAAAGTAATCTTTTATTTTTTTTCTCCATTTCAGATAATTAACCTTGCGAGATTAATAATTTTATTCCTCTACTTCTAGAAAGAAGGTCGTGCTTGGTGACACCTTCAAGTGAATCTTTGGTTTTAGATTCGAGTCTGTGAAAACAGTCTCTGTCACAACTGGGTAAGCCCATATTCGCCTACCTTTTGTTCACTGTGTACGCCCTAAATTTACTTGAATATAGATGAATAAGATGAGCTTTAAATTTTCTTTATTGCTACTAATATTCTCTGATTTTTTATTGATTTGTGCTATTTTTTCTTTTTTCTCCAGTAATTAATTTTAGTTACCCTTTTTTTTTAATTTTGTTCCTGCTGGATTATATCTTGTAGAGATATGTGCTAATGCTGATATACCCATATTCAATTCAATGTTGATAATTTACTTTCTTTTCGAAAAGTTTAAATTTTTGTTCTTTACAATGCACATAGTTTTCTAGAAAAATTGTGCCCGGAGTACCCGAAAAAAGGAACCTAATCGAATCTGTTTAGAAAGAATATTTTTTTGTTGTAAGCGATTCGTGTATAATGCTCTTGAGATGTTTAATCAATCACATTTACTCGAGAGTTGAATTTTCAATGTCAAGTTTGTTGCTTTAGTAAGTTCCTCAGACCCTGTTATCGCTGGAGCTTTGATATACTCGGTACAACCTTTTATTTATGATTTTAGAATTTCACAATGTGTGTGAACGGGCGCCATCGTACTACTCTTCCAATTATGTTACATGAATAGAATTTTAATTACTATCTATTTCGTGTAAAGCTTACATTTGTATTTGCCTTGCTCATTTGGCTCACTTTCTGAACTCTTTATTGGCAGAAAATGGTGACTTATTTAAATAAGTATCAATGAGGGCTCCAAAAGCTTGTACGAGGTTAATGAGAGCTCTAGTCTATAACAGTCGTTATATCTCCTCATCTTCTAAACAATCTTCATCTTCTGTACAATGGATCTCTCCACTTCAGCTCCACAAAAACCGGAAACTAGATCCTCCAATTGAGAAAGCCGTCTCTGAGACAGATTTGCCAAGAAGACGCAAGTTTATAACTCACGAGTATGCCATTAACTTGATAAAACGTGAGAAAGATCCACAACGAGCCCTAGAAGTTTTTAACAAGGTATCAGATCAGAGGGGATTTAACCACAACAATGCTACCTATGGTATTATTCTCCATAAGCTAGCTCAGTGCAAAGAATTCCATGTCATTGATTCAGTTCTTCATCGAATGACGTATGAGACTTGCAAATTCCATGAAGGTATATTCATTAATCTCATGAAGCATTTCTTCAAGTTCTCTATGCATGAAAGGGTGCTAGAGATGTTCAATTCAATCCAACCCATTGTTCGTGAGAAGCCGTCCTTAAAAGCTATCAGTACATGTCTCAATCTACTGATCGAAGCTAACCAAATTGATTTGGCAAGGAACTTTCTTTTGAACACTCAGAAGAATCTCCATTTGAAGCCCAATACATGCATTTTCAACATTTTAGTCAAGCATCACTGCAGGAAAGGGGATGTTGAATCTGCATTTGAAGTAGTGAAAGAGATGAAAAAATCTGAAATATCTTATCCGAACTTGATCACATACTCAACTATAATGGACGGTCTATGTAAATGTGGAAGACTACAAGAAGCAATGGATCTGTTTGAGGAAATGGTCTCAAAAGATCAGATATTACCAGATGTATTAACTTACAACGTGTTGATTAATGGGTTTTGCCAAGGAGGAAAAGTTGATAGAGCTAGGAAGATAATGGAATTCATGAAGAAGAATGGATGTAGTCCAAATATATATAATTACTCATCGTTGATGAATGGTTTCTGCAAAGAAAGAAGATTGGAGGATGCGAAGGCGATCTTCAATGAGATGAAGGGGGCTCGGCTAAAACCTGATAAAGTTGGCTATACTACTTTGATAAATTGCTTGTGTAGAGCCGATGCAGTTGATGAAGCTATTGAGTTGCTCAAGGAGATGCAAGAAGTAGACTGCAAGCCTGATGAGGTGACATTTAATGTTATCCTCGGAGGACTATGCAGACAATGTAGATTTGATGAGGCTTTTCGCATGCTTGAAAGGTTACCTTATAGTGGTATTTATCTAAACAAGGCAAGTTACAGAATTGTGTTGAATTTCTTATGCAAGGAAGGTAAATTAGACAAGGCAACAGAATTATTGGTCCTGATGCTGGAAAGGGGCGTTTTGCCCCATTTTGCTACCTCAAATCAGTTACTAGTTCGTCTTTGTGAGACCGGAAAGGCAGCTAATGCAGCTATGATTTTATTTGGATTGGCAGAAATGGGATTTAAACCAGAACCTGATACGTGGAGTATGTTAATTGATGTCATATGTCGGGAAAGAAAGCTATTGCCAACATTTGAACTACTTGATGAGTTAGTCATGAGTGAATTGTGATACAATGTCTTTCTGTCTGGTACTCGACAATGGCTAAAACTTGTGCTGCCATGTAAAAATTTGAAGAGATTCCTGGTCTCTATTGAAAATATCATCCATCTGGGGAAGGCAAAGATTGGGCATATTCCTAGAGGATGGTGCAATTCAAGTTTCATTAATCTGCAATTTGGCGGTGGTACAAAAAAATCATCATTGTTTCTCCCTTCTGCTTTCTGGAAGATCACCATACCAAGTAATGTGTTATCAATGTCTGATCTTCATTGATGAAATTTTGACATATGATAATCAATTGAGTTGATAAATCTGTCAGCTATATCTCTGAGTAGAAAATCAATGTCTGATCTTCATTGATGAAATTTTGACATACGATAATCAGTTGAGTTGATAAATCTGTCAGCTATATCTCTGACTTCCTACTCATTTGCTTTCACATTTGTTTATTGTTCTTTCGACCATGGAGCTTACTTGTATACTCTGAACTCTTTCCATCGATATTCATCTTTTGTGGCAGTTAAAATGATCAAGCAGAAGAGCTGCAGTTCCTTTCAGATCGAGATGGAGGTTAAGTAGAACCTCCTTTGAAATCGTACTGGATTTCCGTGAGAGAACTGGAAATTCTTTTGTGCCTTTTACACACATCATCCCCTTCAAAGAGTAAAAAGTGATGATGAGAAAGGAAGCAACGGTATGGTAGATTGTTTATTAGTCCACACGTGCAATGAGGTTGGCTGGCATGGCAAGACAGTTGCTGTTTGACAAGCTTACATCAGCGACTTGGGATATTTGAGCAGTACGTGAGAACGCATAAATGAATAAAATTACAGAAATTTCTGTTGCAGCAGTGTCACAGATGAGATGAGGCAATTCATAAATCAAGTTGCTTTGTTAGAATGTTGAAGGAGAAAACTGTAATGGTGTAGGAGAAAGATTCATGTCTGTAATGACATTCCCTTTTGAGGATCTTTTTCTATTTCAAAGGTACATGAACCAATTCATTTATGATGTCTCGCAAATTTAGTTTCCAATTTATTGAACATTGACTAAGATTTACTTAATCTGATAAATTATTATATTTTGTAAATTAATTGTAATTATTAACTGGTTTGTTATCTTAATGAACTTTGAATGTTAGATAGAAGAATTATTTTGCTTTTAGCAATCTTGTTTTCAACCAAAGCTATAACTCAAAGATAAGCTTGTTAAGAAGCTTGGCTAATTAGAGAACTTGTAATAATAAAGATGTTTATTTGACTCAAATTCAACCAAACTTGACGCCTTTCCCTCTTTTTCCTTTATTATGACAAGGAATTGGGCTTTAGGTAGGATTATAGTATTTCAATCTAAAGTTATAAATATCGTGGTAAAGTATGATTGTTCCAATACATGTTCCAGAAGAGTGAAATATAAGATAATATTTGTGACGAGACTTATGTTTGAACTTGAAATATTTAATTATAATACGTCCCTAATCGATCATTTTGCTCAAGTTTTAAAGGTTACGTTTTTCTTTTATCCCGCTAAGTAGAATCAACAATATAATTAAAAACTATAGACGCGAAATATCGGCGAAGCATAAATGAGAGGGAGAGAGAGCCAATGGAGCAAAGCAAAAGGCCAAAATGGACTGTTTCTCGGAGCCACTAGCTACAACCTGGAAGAATATCCCAACCAAAGAGGTCAAGCTTCACCACAGAAACAACAAATCTGGTCTTCAACAAAAAATCGAGCACACTATTGCCAACCATCCAAAGTATTGATTGATGTAGACCTCAAACGCCCTGGCCCTCCACGAGCCCCACCAGCACACTTCACTAGCCCATAGAAATATGCACTTCACAAGCTCCAGATTTAGAGTGGTATTTTGAAGTATGCGTGGTATTACGATCATATTAATAATTAAATTTTATTTGTAACGTTATAATATTATGAAAAAATTTATTCTCGTTATTTTGTGTTTGTTTCCACCAAAATTGACCATCAAAAACTGCAAACAGCGAAACATTTAAGAAATTGAACTCAACCAACCATAATTGCCGCAAATGGCAGGCAGCTAGCATCCGTTGCTTTTTCAATGTCTCAATAGTATTATCTGACTTTTGACAAACAAATAAATAAATAAAAAGATAGAATTCTCTTATTCGAATCCCTGGAAAGTGACATACTTGGTATAATTGTAAGGGTTTGGTATTATAATTCCTGAATTAAAAGTTGCTTTCAGAGGGTGGAAAAGAGATACTGATTAAATCAGTACTCCAAGTCATTCCTACCTATATAATGTCTGTACTTCTCATTCCAAAATCTCTTTGCAAAAAGTTCTGTTCACTTGTTTCTAATTTTTGGTGGAGAAAAAATGGTAACAATAATATTCACTAGATTATATAGAACACAATGATTGACTCAAAGTGGGATGGAGGCTTTGGTTTCAAAAATTTTGCTCTCATGAACAAGGCTCTCCTTGTAGGTCAAGCTTGAAGATTACTCAAGAATCCCTCATCACTTACAACTCAAATCTTAAAAGGGAAATATTTCCCAAATGACAATTTTTGGAATGCAAAAGCTGGCTCTAGACCCTCGTGGGCTTTCCGAAGTCTCATAATTGGGAAAGAATTGATGAAGCAAGAAGCTCAATGGCAAGTTGGTAACGGGAGCAGTATCAACATTTGGTCTAATCCTTGGATTTCAAATCTCAGAGGTGTCACGCCCCAACTCGACCCCTCTTATAATCAGTCAGGACGCAACGGAATTTCGGCAGTATAACGACAGTAAATAAGATACCGAGGCTCTAATCCAATCTCACTAGAATATCATACATCAACTCCATAAACCATACAACAAACAACTCCTCAATAAAATAACAACATACATCATAACCATATTACACCATAATCATTCTTTGTTATACGCCTCCGTTCCAACATAATACATAAACCTTAATATACATTTCAAAAATATACTGAACCAACTTAGCAACCTAATCATAAACAAAAGAAGGCTACTAAGTTAGCATCAACTAATTCATTATCTTTTCAACTTCTTATACATTATAAACTACAAAGCATATACAAGTTAACTAGATAATATACAAGATAATAAGGTGTTCAACACATCAAACATCAAGGATAGGACTCTGGTACATAAGACTCATCCACGTAAGACACATTTTCCTCTTCAGGAGGCACGTACCCATAGTCCTGCTCTACAACACCTGTAAGCATGCAATAATAGAAAGTGAGCTTATATAAAATAAGTCCAGTGAGGATCCGATAGATCTCTAACAGTATTCACTATACTCCTAGGAAAATCATCACTTGAGCAAGTAAACACACAATAACATCAATAATACTATCATCACAAAAACTATAATGACCATTCAATGAAGGATACACTAGTTAGTGTAGCTCCAAACACCATCACGATCATAACAGCCTTCTTGTGACTCCCATAAACTCACGCACCCAAGGTACCTCAATAACCTCTCCCTCCATGACACCTCCGTCATGCGAGTTGGAGGTAATCTCTAGTAGTCATGCCGTTATCAACCCGACAGCCCGATGCTGCCCAAGAGGTGGTACACATATACCAAAGACTCAACAATAATAATAAACATCATTCACATGAGGACAGTCTAGCAGAACTGCCTATCTCCTGGTTCATCAATCATCAATCAATAATCATCAATAATCATATTATCATCATAATAACATCAATAATCAATTTAACAACAAGTAACTAAGTTAGATCTCAAAGTAGGCCATCTAACCGAACATGCATTAAACACACAATCAAACCCTAGTTTACCCATCATCAACTCACAATTCAATCACTCAAACCACACCCAATCAACTAAAGGCATAATTTAACATTTTAAAGAAAGACAACCTAAACTTCAAATAATCATAACCTACATTCTACTAGTCCAAACCACTCCAAATCAGTTTCTATCACTCACCCAATCAATCAACTACATTAGCCTCCTCGAAAACCAACCAAAACGCATCCAAATCATGCCCAACAACCCTAAAACCTTAATGCGTCATGGCTGAAATTTCTGGACTTTCACACGGACATCACAATCGAAAATTCGGCATTACAACGGCGCTACCACGTAATTATCAAACTTTTAGAAATCAACGTCAATCGATTTCAACCAATACAACTCAATATAATCAATAAATGGCAAATAACTCAACTTTAAATACCCGAAAATAAATAATTATGCTACAACGGTTCAAATCTCGCAGGAATACATATAAACGATCCTAGGCATGCACTGAGCAATAATCTAACATCAGATTAACATTTTAACGGTTCAATAATCAATTCTACGCAAAAACATAAAAGATGAGTTTTGAGATCTATAATTCTTCTCTCATCTTTGATGCGAAATAAGCCTAGATATGTGTGCAATGCGTGCCCAACAAGCGGAATTCAACTCGGCACGAAGTTCTATGGACAAAAACTAGGTTTTTATATGAAAATTTGCTTTGAAAACTTTGAAGAAAAGCTTTGATTTTCTCCTATGAAACTCTCGGCCCTTTGTGTGTGTTGAGGAGTGTGTTTTGTGTTGTGTTTAGTGTGTGTTGGTGATATATGCATAAAGGTCAACATTTTAATGAAAGTCAAAGTTGAGAACTTTAGTATTTTTGTGTTTTCTTGTCTTTTAAATGCATTTTAGCTATCTCTTTGCTCAAAATAAATATGCAACTCCTATGATAGCTCAAGTAGGTTATTTTTAGGTGACAAAAAGTTTTACAATCAAACAATTTCACACGAGTCGACTTAAAACTCGATTTTCGCAAAAGTCGGTGTAAAAACCCTAATAAATTCCTAAGCCGATTTAAAAACCGATTTCATCAAACATAGGTCTATTAAAGTCCGATGACTAGGTCAAGAAGGGTTAAAAAGACTAATTTTAAAATTTTAGCGGACGTGTTTCGAAAATACTATTCACTAAAAGTCGACGATAAAATTTCTGACTCTGTTTTTTATGAAAATTTCATGAATGCACATTTAGCATGTTCTAGGAGTATTAATATCAAAATTACCACATTCTAAGTCATATAGCACATAAACAGGTCAATTCATGCAAAACGAGAATAAACACGCAAAACGAGACAGGATAGAAAAGTGGGGTTTCACAAGAGCTATCAATCGACCAAACCATTGCAACCTCAACACCGTTGATGAGCTTATTTCTAATGGATCGTAGAATTATGAGCTAATTAGCCATTTTTTCAATCGTGACACCCAGAATCGCATCTTGAGCATCCATATCCCCAATTCAACAAGAAGAGACAACCTCATATGGCCATACACAAAGTCAGGCTCTTACTCTGTCAAAAGTGGCTATGGACGACTCAAAAACAGTGACCAACAATCTCATACTTCCTATGGCTCTTCTTATCAATTTCCCAAGCAACTGTGGAAAACTCTTTGGAATACGAAAGCTCCAACAAAAATCAATACATTTATGTAGAAAGCTTGCAGGAACCTCCTCCCAACCGAAGACAACAAATTCAAAAGGAAGTGCTCTGACAGTCCGCTTTGTCGGATCTGCAACTCAACACCGAAAACCGTCGAGCACCTCCTTCTTCTTTGTCCTTGAAGTCGTCATTGTTGGGTCGCCTCTCCATTGCAACACCAACCTGACGAAAGCCTCATTTCCAGATTCAACTCTTGCCATTTAAACATACTCACAAGATGCAAAGAAATAGGTTATGAAAAAGGATATGCATAAGAGCTCATTGCACACATATGTTGGCAAATTTGGAAGAATATAAAGAAATTCATCTTTGAAGGAATCAAGACTTGTCTAATCAAGACGGTGTTGGATGCTACTCTTCTCCTGTCAGAATACAAAAAAACTGCTTCAAAGCCGACCACTGCTAGTCATCCAGGAAATCACAATGCTTCTTCATCTATTCAAAATCACTGGATTCCCCTGAAAGAGACTCACTCAAAATCAACTGTGATGTTTCTTTCTTTTTCAAAGGCAATTATGCAGGCATTGCAACCATTTGCAGGAACCACAATGGCATCCTCATCAATGGCTCAGCCTTTCATTTTCGATGTGATTTTCCCTAACAGGCAAAAGCACATGCACTTTTTACTGCAATCAAGCTTGCTGATTCCTTGAGTAACGCTCCAATTACTATTGAAACTGATTGTGAGGAAGCCTTCAATGCTCTCCCTTTCACTAGTCCCGAGTAAAATTGGATTATTGACCCTTTCATTGCAGACATTTGAGCTGAGTTATCCGGTAGGAACAACATTCTCATCAAGCTCATTCGTAGAACAACAAATACCACCGCTGATTGGGTTGCTAACCAGGCTCATCTGCGCTTATTGCCTCAAGACTAGTTATCAAATATCCCTGATTCCCTATCCTGCCTTTTTGTAAAAGACTTACCAAATGTCGGTATTGATTAATGTACTGTCTTCTATTAATGAAATTTATCTTTTGACAAAAAAAAAAAAAAGATGAACTTTTGTCCTTTAGCTTCATGGTTGAATATTTGAACACTTTTGCAACCCGTATGAAAAATAAATTTCGCCTAAAGTGTATTGGGGATGCTTTGCGTCTTTACAAATATACACTTAGAAGAATTTCATGTGTCGATCTAGATTGGTTTTTATAATCCTAACAAAATTGTGATTATTTAAGCTTTAAAATAAACTCAAATTGAAGAATAATAAGTTAAATCATATCAAATTTTATCCCACATTCAAACATTAACTATAACCAATTAATATAGTTTCAGCCAAACAAAAATGAAATATTTATCCTTCAACAAAAATAAAAAATAACCCCTACAGAAAAAAAATTTACATTTTGTGCTTCAAATTTAAGAAAAGAAAAACTATCTACCAACAAAAATTAAACTCTTATAATAAAATATTTTAGAAACAACTATTTATACAAAAATGAAAAATATTAGATCTTATTCTATTTTTATTTAAGAGAGGTTTGAAATGTATAATACACCATTAAAAATGACACAGTACATTTATTATTATTTTTTATCTTGTATTTAGTTTAATATATTAAAATAAAAAACTTAATACTGTATGTTAATAATATATTTACGTAACAAAAAATAATTAAATAATAAAAATAAAATGATATCGGGCACCTATCCCCAAATATATAGGATCTGAATCAAATAATCAACTAATATAGAAACAAGAAAGCTTTTCTCCTTTCTCATCAAACATTTTCTCTTCTCTTTCATGGACTAAAACATCACCACCACCTCGACTGCATCGTCTACACGCTCCAATGGCTTCTTCTTCTTCAATACGCTTCAACCCACAAAAGCTAAACCCAAAACCCACCATCCACCACCCATCTCAACCCCACTTTTCGAAACCATCTTCACTCTCTTTCCCCACCAAGCCCAAACTCCACTTCCACGCGCAATCAGTGGCGCGTGAGGTCCCAGCAAGTCTCTCAACCCACAACAACTCAACACCCAAGGCCAAAACTTCAGACGAGTTGATCCTCCAAAAAGATCCACAAGAGCTATGGAAACGATACGTGGATTGGCTGTACCAGCACAAGGAGCTGGGTTTGTACTTGGATGTGAGTCGGGTCGGGTTCACGGACCGATTCGTTGAAGAAATGGAGCCCAAATTTCAAAAGGCCTTTAAGGCCATGGAGGAGCTCGAGAAGGGCGCTATTGCGAACCCAGATGAGTCCAGAATGGTGGGCCACTATTGGTTGAGAAACCCAAAACTTGCCCCCAAATCGGTTCTGAGCTCGCAGATTGAGAACACTCTTGAAGCCGTCTGTAGTTTCGCGAACGACGTCATCAGCGGTAAGGTCAGTCAACGTTTTCGTCTCTGCTTGTAGAAAGTCAACGCCTTTTTTGTTGTATGTGAAATGGTGGATGATTTTAGTTAATTTTGATAATTTATTTCTTGGTTTGTTTTTATTGATATTGGGGTGATTTAAGATTCAAGATGAAGTTATGATTTTTTTTTATTTTTTGAGTTTTGGGGTGTGCTTGGTGAGATTAATTATGTTGTTTTAGTACGTGTAAATCGTTTATGTGAATGTTCTCTTGCTGAACAAGTGATATGCCCAGGCCAAGAATCCTGTGCCCGCGAGCATTCCTAGTGTTAGTGTAACTCAAGTCCACTTGCCAAACGGAGTGATTACTTAAATCGTGTTGCACTCCAATGTGTGACACCAGATATCAGGTTCAAGTCTTAGAAAGGGCCCCGGTGTGGCCTTTAGTACAAGAAAATGTTATGTGTTGTGATCAAATGGTGAAAAGCTCAAATTGAAAAAAAGATGTGCTTATTAATTATGTTCATCTTTTAAAATGGTCACTAGAGATTTTTCTGTTGTTTCTTTTTTTTCGAGGATATTTATTTATTCCACAGGTGATATGTAAATAATGGCTTGATCCATGCTGTTCTTTTTAAGATGGGAAAATAGAATTTGTTTCCTTCATGTGCATGGACTTCAGGTGATTGAAAAAGGCTCTTTCACCTCTCACGGTGAAACTAAAGGTACAACGGACTTATAATAGACTCCAGTGTTGTTCTTGCTCTGATTCTTTTGAATTTATTGAGGCTCTCCAATGTGACTTGCATTAACAATGTACAATTTCTTTTGAGCCCTTAATGTTTGCTGTTTATTTTATGTGCTTTTGCATTTTGTAATTGTTTGCTATTTTGGGTTCGCTATTATGATTTCTTTGCTTAATCTCATATTATGATGCTTGAACTGCAGATTAAGCCTCCTTCGTCTCCAGAAGGCCGTTTCACGCAAATACTTTCTGTGGGAATTGGTGGTTCAGCCCTTGGGCCACAATTTGTTGCTGAGGCATTGGCTCCAGATAATCCTCCTCTCAAGGTATTTGACAACTCATGTACTGATGTATGCTGCGATGAATATGTAACTCCTGTTTCGATACTTACAAGAACAAGCAGGCTCATTTAAAGCACAAACTATAAAGACTCGGTTTTTCATTTAGCCATGCTTTATGGATCAGACACCCTAGGTCTATGTTGCTTTTTACTATAATTTACACTCTCTTTCAACCTTCTAGTCTAAGTGACTAACTTACTATGTTTATTCTGAGACCTCTGCACTTATGAAAATTGTCCAATAATCGTACTTGAAAATCTGGAACAAAGTCAGGTGCCAAGTGAATGTCAACTTACTGATTATATATATGCTGACTGCTCCCTACTGTTCTTCTCTTTTTCTGAGAATTACTCTCTACTGTTCTTCTCAATTATGCTTGTCATCCTATTGGCAGATAAGATTCATTGACAATACAGATCCAGCTGGCATTGATCATCAGATTGCTCAGCTTGGTCCTGAGCTAGCATCTACACTTGTCATAGTTATTTCAAAGGTATTGCCGGGAGTGTTTCTTCTTTGTCTTCAGTTTCATTTTCTCTCTTGTATGTTAACATATTTTATTTACAGAAATTTTTTCTTTTGGTCTCTTATTTTACCAGAGTGGAGGTACTCCTGAAACCAGGAATGGTTTACTGGAAGTGCAGAAAGCCTTCCGTGATGCCGGCCTCATTTTCGCAAAACAGGTTTTGATCTCAGGTTCTTCTCCTTTTTGTTTTGCTTGCTTTATTTAGATTCTAGGTTCAGTTAGTTATTTAGAAAGTGATGGTTCCTAGGTCCAACATCTTGTTTCTGATTCCAGTTAGGTAAAGCTCTATAGTCACTCGATATACATGATGTTGACAACTGCTTCCTTCTATGTTAATCTGTATCTAGAGGTCTATAAATTCTTCGTGTCATATGAAATGCTTGTTGCTTTTTAATTAGTTTCTTAATTCTTCTATTATTTTGAGTCCGCCGGGCTTGGTTTTGTATAATCGGTTTCCTGAGGGATTGAGACTCTTTTAACCTGTGATGGTTTATTTTTGCTTTTGATTTATTTTCTTGTTTATTGTAATATCGAGACTGAATGTTGTAAGCTCGTGCAGTGAAATCAAGGGATGGATGATGGAAACATTTGAATTAATAACGAATCATCCATTGTGGCATTGAAGTAGGATAGAATCTAGATCTTGATATTGAACTACAGGAAACTTTGTTTGTTTTGAAGGAGTCATAGATTTAAGGGTTTTCTGTGCTCCGGATTGAAGTTTATGCATATATTCCAGCAAGAGTTTATCTGTGGATTAATTAATCTGAGAGTAATGGTACAGGACCTATGGATAACTAGTCTTTGGATGGGTTCACATAATTTAAAACGTGTTACAATACTACTTCCTCTTAAGGTAATTTATTGATGCTTGGTGGTTTTTTCAGGGTGTGGCCATTACACAAGAAAACTCATTACTTGACAATACCGCAAGAATTGAGGGTTGGTTAGCTAGGTTTCCAATGTTTGACTGGGTTGGTGGCAGAACGTCTGAAATGTCTGCTGTTGGTTTACTTGCAGCTGCACTTCAGGTTGATGATGTTTAAGCTCAAGATACAGTTTTTTGTGCAGTGAATATTTTCACAATATAAGCTCATGCTCTTTTCACTTTACAACTACTTTTCTAACTCACTGATTATTGTCGTCCAGGGTATTGGTATTAGAGAAATGCTCGCTGGTGCTGCACTGATGGATGAAGCAACCAGGACCACTGTGGTAAGATTATTTCGGTGATATTTCAGAAGATAACTTTGTTATCTGTTTTTAGGTGTTTGCTGTGATTTAAATACTTCCGAATGAACTTGGAAATGTTGCATTTCTGTTCTGTGTCATATTGCTCTCATGGAACTAGATGAGTTGCATTTTGTTTGGTTTCCAGTTGTGTTTTTCTGTAGCATCATGTTTGGATTCGAGGTTTTTGCTTCCCTTTATTTTCACATACCATGCCTTCTTTTACATACTGAAATATGTTTGAGGATTTCTGGCTCTTCCCAGCATTGGGCAGTAAAGGTTGGGGGTATTATGTATTAACTTCCGTGATCTTATATGCCAAGGGATGAGTGGCATAATGAGCTTTTTCAATTATGTGTTTGGTCAGGTTAGGAATAACCCAGCGGCGCTGCTAGCTTTATGCTGGTATTGGGCTTCTGATGGAGTTGGATCAAAGGTTTGAAATTAGTCTACTTAAGTCATTTTTTGGCATTTGTCCTTATATTTTTTCTGGAATTGATATTTGCTCCATGGCTGCTTACAGGATATGGTTGTCCTTCCGTATAAGGACAGTCTATTATTATTTAGTAGGTATTTGCAACAGTTGGTTATGGAATCTCTTGGAAAAGAATTTGACCTGGATGGCAATCGGGTATGCTCAACAATTTTAACTCTATTTTCATCTCAATCAAATTGGGGGGAGAAAATAGTTATTGCTTAAAGCCTTATTTTGTTAATTCATAGAATGAAACTTGTCAGTAATGATTATTAGTTTATATCTCGCCATTCCTTTAGCAATGCATAAGAAACATTAAGCCTTTTTTTTAATGCATCAACCCTTTTCAATTTACTAGTCTCCTCTATATGTCTGTGTTTTTATATAAAGTAATACGTCAGAAACACCTTCTACTAAGAAGCTACATTTACGTATTTTAATATCTGATATCTATTGTTTGACCATGCTGTTCTTATATCTGCTTTGATGTCTAGAACAACATCTAGATGTCTCTGATGAACAAAATCCTCAACATCTAGATGTCTCTGATGAACAAAATCCTCAACATCTAGGTATCTCGGTCTTCCCATATGATTTGTTGATCTCTTACACATGGGCACATTGTTATCTTATTTCCAGGTGAATCAAGGGCTCACTGTTTATGGAAACAAAGGGAGCACTGATCAGCATGCGTAGGTTTTTGTAATTAAGTCCTAGTTTACATAAAATATGTTCAGATTCTACTTCTCAAAAAAAATATATGTGCACATTCTGATTACAATGAGTTGTTTGTATTTCCTTTTGCAGCTATATTCAACAATTGAGAGAGGGTGTGCACAATTTCTTTGTGACATTCATTGAAGTATTGCATGACAGACCACCTGGTCATGACTGGGAGCTTGAACCAGGTGTTACTTGTGGTGACTACCTCTTCGGGATGCTACAAGTTGGTCCTTTATACCGTGTTTGGTAACTTTTTGTTTTATCAGGATAATTCTACTTGAAACTAATCTAACTTTCTGTTAGGGAACAAGGTCAGCTCTGTACTCCAATGACCGGGAGTCCATAACAGTGACCGTGCAAGAAGTTACACCAAGATCTGTTGGTGCCCTCATAGCACTCTATGAGCGAGCAGTTGGGCTTTATGCTTCACTTGTCAACATTAATGCTTACCATCAACCTGGTAATTTTGTGTTTTGGTTGCTCTTCCCATCATCTTTTCTCTGCAATAGTACATCATTAATGTTAAATGTGACATCAGGTGTGGAAGCTGGCAAAAAAGCAGCAGCAGAAGTTTTAGCTCTTCAGAAGCGTGTCCTTGCAGTACTTAACGAAGCTAGGTATGTGTTGAAAAATTCTCAAGTGGTGAAGGACCTTGAGTTTATGTTACAATACTCATATAATGCAGAAAAGGAAACTGCTTTCATTGGAGGCAATCTATTGTCAGTGGGGTTGGGGGCATGTGGGTCAGTGGGTGCCTGGGACTCATAAGCTCGATTACAGCCATAGAATATTCTGGCTCGTATAATACATTACTTCTGGCATTCTGTGTTTTATATTGTAGAAAATAAGTGAGACCCTGACATTGCTGTTTTTCATTCTGTTCTCTCCAGCTGTAAAGAGCCGGTTGAACCATTGACACTTGACGAAATAGCTGACCGTTGTCATGCTCCTGAAGATGTATGAACACCTTGAATTCTTTATTGGCTTTTCACAATATGATGTACCAATCTAATTCATTTTTTCCTCTTATGAGAAGTTGCAAACGGCTGATGCATCTCTTTTCTTTACTTTATCGTGGCAGATTGAAATGATATACAAGATTGTTGTTCATATGGCTGCCAATGATAGAGCTCTCATAGCTGAAGGTGATTGTGGCTCGCCTCGGAGCATTAAGGTTTACCTAGGGGAGTGTAATGTGGATGAAATGTATGAATAAGTTGCACAAAATAACACGGTTTTGCAGTTTCTCCATATGCCTAGGAGTTGCACAATCACTGCGAGTGAATTTGTTCTAACCTCAAATTTTCATTTTTTCTGCTTGTTGATTGCATGGATTCCTTAGTGGCTCCTTCAAGAAATAAAAATCTTTTTTTTTTCTTTGTAAAATTTGGCATTGAATGTTGTTGTCTCATTGTTAAGATATTTTGGCCACTATAAAGATTCTAGCAACTGTTTGAGATGTTCATGTTGTTTGATTTGAGCTTCTTTTGGTCCTCATTGAGCCCCAAGGCATGGAACAACAACAGGGTGGGGACCTAATTGTTGTTCTCTATCAGTTTGTGGTCACTTGATCTTGAAGAAAATGACCCATAGCTTGAATCCAACCATATAGACCCTGATGCTACATTTGATACTCGTATCCATATTTTTGGTGTATAAAGTCTCAAATTCGAGATCTTTTGCAGATTTCTTGGGAAACGAAGTCATGGGCATGGAGGTTTCGGGTTGGACCGATTGGTTTGGGGCTTTTGGGCCCCTCTTGATCTTTTTCGTAGTTGAAAAGGGGGGTGGAGTCTAAATCAATGGACAGTAATGAAATCATGATGGATGTTGTACATGACACATCAATTTGACTCAAGGTCTGGCGTCAATAGAAGTTGCCTTTATTATATTATTGATGCCCTTCTTTCTATTATAGGATATGTAATTGACTTTCATTGTCTAATTAAAAACTCTATTTTTTCAAGAGGATTGATCCATAAAACGGAAACTAGTACTAATTAACATAGAAAAATGCAATTAACGCTTGTTGGGAAAAGCAACCCGAAAGATTTGGGACCAGAAGCGATTAGAGGTGATAATTGAATAAATTTTTAGCTTGAATTGGGTTAAAAGTACAGAATGTATTTATACTATCATTGTCTTCAAATAAAAGTTTTTTTTTACAATACCACCATGAATAACTTATAGCAGAGTAGCTCCCACCCAATACACTTGTAACTTCCAACATATGAAATGAGTTCAACATCCTAACTTTTAGGTTTTAGGAAGAGAGGCTTTAAGACACTTTTTTGCCGGTTCGTTCATTCGAGTTGTTGTGAATTGGATGATGAAAAAATCAACTTTTTTCTTCGTGCCAAATTTGAAGTTTTTGATTTTTTTGAATTTTGAACCCTTCTTATATAATTCGAATCAATGGAATGTGGCAACTGCTTATATGTATGTGTTTTTTTGGTCCAACTATGAAACCTTCTTATGTAATTCGAATCAAAGAAATGTTGACAACTGCCCATATGAATAGTGTTTTTTTTTGTTTTTTCGGTGTCATTCTATATGCACGTGTTCAATAAACTTATTTGTCGAAAGGGAGAGCATGTGGCTCGTTGGGATGAGCATGTGCATTTCGAAATTGGGGTCAAGATATGCTTCATGTGGAAGGAAAGTCTTCAGCAATTTGGCTGTTTTGAATCGAACGGGCTTAGTTGTTTTTATTTTGCAGGATAAGATTTAATTTGATTAATTTTTTTATAGGGTGAAATAAGGTTTTGGATCTCCACGTATTTGGCCTTAAAAGTGGTTTTTCTTGTCATTTTCGCAGTCTGTGGCATTTTCACACCACTTTTTGGATAACGAGATAATGAATAATACTTCTGACGTGACAATCCCAAATAGTCAATAGTTTTTGTTCAATAGTATTTTTAATTAAAATTCTATAATTAAACAACTAAAATTTTACAATTAAGTCTAACAAACTTTTAATTAATTTAGTTTGTATTAGGCTTTACAAGAGGTTAAAGCGAATACTCCTTAGCTCCCTCATTTTGCTACTTTAGTGCCCTTAGTATTTTATCATTTGTTACTGGATGATTAAGAAAGCTTTTAACTAAATCATCAGAGGAGATCTCATATATACAAAATTAACAAAAATAATAATTTTAAACAAAAATAATAACGTCATCAAATTTATATAACTGTTACACCCGTCAACCCTATCTCGTTGAACTTAGTTAGTCAACTGGAATCATTGAACGGGTCACCACTTGATATTCATCTGCCACTGCATTGCTTCATCCAAACAAAATTCCCGTTCGACATTGCTCTTCTAATGGGTTATGATGTGGTTGGTGGAACTAATCAAATTATCTAACTATACAGCAAATGGAAATATCAATCTTTTGCTGCACCAAAAAAATAGAAAAAAAAAAAAATCTTTGCTATTTTTCAAATACTGCACATATAGTTTATATATTGGCAAGGACGAATCCACTGTAACATCAATCAACGCAGTTTAAGTTTCCACTAGCCCTAACTTTTTAAAAAAAATACACGTATATTTACTTTAAGAATTTTTTAAAATTAATATAAAAAATTGAATTAGTCCATACCAAAAAATATATTTGTGGTACCTTTCTAGAATATTTTTTTTTTTTTTTATATCCGACCTGTGTATTGGCAAATGGGCTAAAATCATCATAGATTTGAATTCAGTAAGTTTAATATCTAACCTCAATAAAAAAAATTAATATCTACAATTTTATGGTATTAGATTATGGAATGTGTTATTAAAGTCTCTATAATGATAGGCTCTCAACAATTTAATATTATATTAAATTTAGAAGTAGTTTAATGATAAATTTTTATTTTTAATAATTGAAACATCGAAATTCGAATCTCATTAATGTAAAAGAAGTGAAGGTTGGAGGTTAAAAAATAAAAAAACACAAGTCAACATCGTATGTATTGAAAAGTTCTTGAAGTCAGCAAGCCACAAAGCCCACGTTCGTAACAAAACCTAGGAAACAACATTATTAGGTATTGTTTCATCTTTTTATAATTTTGTCTTTTTTTGTCGGTGCTTCATAAAACATCGAATTTAGCTGATGAATTTCGTTTTTTCCATTTGTTTGTCTTATTCTCACTCATCAAGGTAATTATAATTTGTCTAGTGGTCATTATTATTTTGATTTATTTTTATCAGAAAAGGCTATTTGTACAATGGATGTAAATTCTTCATATATGATAACTTGAATAAAATAAAAAAATGTGATACTCTATAATACAAATACTTTACAACTGAATAATATTTTATATTATCTTTTCACTCTTTTATTTCCTCTTTTATATGTTAAGAATTTATATATTAAATATCAAATTTTTCGTTAAAAATTCTATTATTTAAAAAAGGGTGATAGAGTGATGGAGTGATGGAGTAATGAAATAATATATAACATTACTCTTTTTAATTTTATTTCCATAATCATAACATTACTTGCCATGTTAGAGAGCCTTTATGACTTAACGATTAATTAGAATTTGTCTCATCTCTCATCTCGAGAATTTGTTTTATGATAAAGATTTAACGTAAATTTAAAAGTGTTGACACTAACATTTTCTTCCTTATTTTTGCGTTTAAATCATGTTACACCGTGGTCTATAATTAATAACTAACAGCAATTCTTTTCTTATACGAAAAAAAAGTTCTTTTAAATTTTCTTGAAAGATCCCTTATTTCATTTCTGAGAAAATAAAACAAACCCATAGCATGTTTACAAAATATAAATAAGGAGAAAAATAAATAAACACCCTTCTCTATCATGAGGTCATTTTGGGGACAAAAAAAAAAAAGCAAAAAGGGCAACAAACATAGTACAAAAGAGCTGGGCCCCATCACACCTCCCCCACTCTAACGTTCGACTCCATTATATATTTTACCGCCTTAAAATCCGGGCCCACCACTCTGCCACGTCGGCTTAGTACACTAAAAGTGCTTACTAAAACAGGAGCAACATTAATATCCAACAAATCCAACATTAAATTCCCATCACTTGTCAGTTCATATTCTTGGTCAAAACGACATCGTACTCCACAAAATGCCCATCTTTTCACAGTACTAAAAAATACCCAAAATTCGAGAAACTACACGAAAAAATAATTAAAAAAACCCCAATTTTGCATAATGTGTGCTTAGTCAAGTGCTTCCAAGCTTCCACAAGAAGTAACAAAGAGTGTGTATAAAAAAAAGAAAGGGCTTTTATTCTACTGTACAAAAAAGAGAGAGCTTTTTTTCAAAATCTTGAAAATTTTACTTACCTTTGCTTGGTTTTTGCTTCTGAATTTCCAAAAACTGAAATTTTTCTCTGTTCTTGGTTTCACTCAACAGATCAGATTTGCCCACTTCTTCTCATATGTGAGTTTGCTGTTTTTGTGGTGTGTGTGAAATTTCATGTGTGTGTATTGTGTAATGTGTATGTATGTGAGTTTTGATGTTTTGGATCAGATGCATTGGTGATATATGTGAATGGGTTTTGTTTTGTTTTGATTTTTTTTGGATGCAGGTGATCTTGGAGGCCTTCAGGAAGAAAAAGAGATGTTTACTGAAGGCCTTGATGGCAATGCCCTTAAATGGGTTAGAGAGGTCAGCTTTCACTGTCCCAATTTGCACTTTTTTGTATATGTTTTAATAATTTTTTAATCAAAAAATAATTTTTGGACATGGGTTTTGTTTTTTTCTTACTGTGTTTTCATCTAGGTGTCACTTGACTTATCTGCATTCTTATCCATCAGGGTGTGTTTTTGTGTGTGTCTGAGTGAGTGAGTAGTGTGTGTGTGTGTGTTCACATTGGGGGTTGTGGTGGTTTTGTCATGTAATTGGTATAGGGGGTTAGTTGTCTATGTTCTTCAATTCAAAATTCAAAATTCAAAATCAGAACTTGTCATTGTCATGAATGATTGATTCTTGATTGTTGTGAATTGACGTGTGTGTGGTAGTTGATTGACTTGTTTTCTTGGAGATTCTGAATTTGATTCACAATTCAGGGTTCTGCTAACCGTCAGAAGGAAGTTTCTTACTCAATGTCGAATCAAAGACTTAGAATTGACCCTATTTCTGGCATTAGAAATGGGGGCCGAGGTGTTGGACTACCACCTCCATCAAGTTTCCGGAGTGGGAACTTATCGGGAGTCATTCCGGTATCCAGAGTTATTCCCCGTGATATAGATGATAGTGGGTCAGTTTCTGAGAATGACATGAGTATAGAATCAGAGGAGGAGGTCTATGGGGGAAGATATTCGCTTGATTCATCACCTCAAGATGATAGAGTTCCTAGCACTACCGCTGCTCAGAGGTACTACAATCCTGTACAAAGGCATACACCTCAGTATGCCAGTGATAGTGTGTTCTCTGATGATGTTACTTCGTCAAGGGAGACATTCGGTAGAGGGCATGTAAATGTGGCAGAAAGATTCGCAAGGGGAGTCAACAGATACCCAGTTGGAAGCAGTGCATATACAGAGGATGAATCTTCTGATTCTGCTGCAAGCTCTGAGTTTTCCACTACTCAGGTGGGAAGCATTAATGGAACTATGCCGCGCACTACAAACTATGCATCTGAAGGGTATCCATCCAGCATTGCTTCAAGATTGAATAAGGAAAGTGCAACTAAAAAGGTATGTCAGGATTTATTAGGTACTAAGACATGATTTTAGTGTTGATGATTTAATCCTTTCTTAATGAAAAGACTACTTTGTTACCTGATCCTTTATACCAGTAGTGTTCTTTAGAATATTGCTCATCCGGCCAAAAAAATTATACGTGTTAATTTTGGTCATTGTTTATGACCTAGGAACTCACTGACTAAGTACACAATGAGAAATTAATGCATCTGATTTTTTTGTCATAATTTTATTCGTGTTGGTCATTTACATTAGTTGTCTGGAGCCATAATTTAAATTGTTCCAACATTAGCTGTAACTTTTGGGGTCCTAAGATACTTAACATCTAAAAGATTTGAGGATAAATGTGGCAATGGGAACTTAGGATTCTGAAGCACATTAGAGTAACTAAATATATCTGCCTTCTATTATCAGCATTTAGAGATGCAGCTGATTGCATTCTAGTTTCAGGTTGTTACTTGTTATTGTGTCTGGTACTCGTCAATGACACTGTTCAAATCGAAAAAATTTATGGTGGATGATTTTGATTTTACCTCTTCTATTTCCTACAGACATGGGAATAACACGTATGGACTCCGTTCAACTTCCAAACCTGTGATGAATCTGATTTTAGTAATTAATTGCCTGCCTTTATTTGACTTAGAAAAACTGTGGATTAGATGAAATGCAAACTAGTTTTCTATTTTTATTTTCTTCTTTCTCCCTTGAAGCACTTTACTGCTCGAACATATAGCCTTTTGGAACCCACAGTCCCACAGTTGCATTAATAGGTTTATTTCTGCTTTGTCGTCAATGCAATTGGGTATGTTAACTTCTCATTTTTCTATGCTGTCAAGTCAGCATTGTTGAAGAGAAGATTTCTTTTCTAGTGGGACAATGGAAGTTAGTAATTAAAAATTTTCATTATGAACTGTTCTGCCAAAAGAGTGCATGAGGGGGGTTTTCTTTTTTCTTTTCTTTTTCCTTTGGGAACGGGAAAGAATCAGTCGATTGATAAAGTATTTTATCCTTATAATTCAGTGAAATTTACCGGATCTTTAAAGGGCCAGTTTATACAACAGTTTCTGTTTTGTGTTCAGTTTACATGTATAGGTATCTGGTATGGATATGCATATGGTCCACTTTATGCAACTTTTGAAGTAAAGAATTGCAACCTCGCTGGTTTATTTATACCAGTGCTAATTTAAAACAAATTCTATTAAAAAAAGCCGTCTCCACTCTAAGGAGTTCACTTTATTATGTCTGTGTGGGCTTAAATCTTATGATAGTGTGTGGGTAAACTCTCCGATATTCATCCCTTAAGTAAAATGTCCTTGGATAACATCATAACATCAAATGCCTTCACTCCTGTAATCTTTGGTCTGCATGGATGCTTGGAGCATATGAATATCTTATGAAGCTGTAGATTTTGCATTCTACTGGTTCGATATTTTGCAACTCATTCCCTCATTTTGTTTCCCTGGCCTATGCGACAGCTTGTGTTATGCCAATCAACTCATTTGTTTGTATTTTTTACCGGATATTGTGCTGATAATTTCATCTCTAATCTATACACTCCCTTGTTGAGCTAACATCCTCTTTCACAGGATGTGACTGGTCAAATTTTACAGAACCAAAAGCCTTCTGATGATGATATACCCAGTGCACCTCCTTTTTCTGGATCAGCTGGAGAGAAAAAGCAAGGAAATGAGCAAATTCCTGCCCCTAGATCTCACTACACACCATCTACTGCAGATTCGAATGGGTTTTCAACTGAGCCTAATACTCTAAGAAGCACTTCTCCCATTGTTAACCCACAAGAAATTGTTCCAGAAAATGTACCCGATACACCTGTGAGGTTTGTACTACGAGTTTTACGTATACTATAATATTTTGAGTTGTGTAATTCATATTTGTAGGCTTACCGGAAGATATATGTGTTATTCCTCTCCTTGTGCCAACTGATGGATGTTTTTTCCTTTCTCACAGGACTGCTGTTGGTGTAGAAAGTGGTGCACCTTCTAGTTCTTATCATGCACGCCTTCCCACATTTCACGCAAGGTATCTTTTACCCCCAAATAAATTTTCAATGAAGTATTGGCACTTTGTATTTGTATGCACACTTACTCTATTATTTGAATCTAGTGCGCTTGGGCCGTGGCATGCTGTGATTGCATATGACGCATGTGTGCGCCTTTGCCTTCATGCTTGGGCCAAGGGTTGCATGGAGGCTCCCATGTTTTTGGAGAATGAGTGTGCTCTATTGCGAAATGCATTTAAGTAAGTCTTCTACATCTAATTCATAAAAAAAGCAATCCAACTTTTGGTTTGTGTGCGCAGGTAATTTCATAAGTTGAAAAGAACTGGTGCAGAATTATTGCTTGTCTATAATACTCAGGATTAGCAATGAATCATTACATCCTATGTCAATGAGATGAAGTCTTACACTGAGCTTATTAGAGATGTGTTTACATTTTGAATGTTGGACGGGAACTCCATATATTCTTACTGCATATTCTTAATTTTGTGTTCAAGGTGTATCTGTTCATCCTGTAATATACTCTTATAGTGCCCATAAACTTTTATCTACAAGTATCAAAATATAATTTTAGATAGGCTATGAATCATTTGCTCATATTCCAGATATTTTGGGCTACCAATAGAACTTGTAAAACTTTCATGTTCAGAATGTTGAACTGCATTTGGAAAATTAAGTGATGAGTTCGGATTTCAATGTTTCAAAAGAAGTCACCGTTACAAAAATTTGTGAATTGTTATTAAAATTTAATCTATGGGAACAGAGCTAAGCAAGATGATTATTGAATTTGATTGTGCTAGGCTATCTTCCACCGCTTATATCTATCTCTGTGCGTAATGAAAGAAGTCCACATGAAC
Organism: Ehretia macrophylla; assembly: GCA_037974665.1. Taxonomy (NCBI): domain Eukaryota; kingdom Viridiplantae; phylum Streptophyta; class Magnoliopsida; order Boraginales; family Ehretiaceae; genus Ehretia; species Ehretia macrophylla. The sequence goes on along the minus strand of CM075779.1, from coordinate 35,959,186 downwards.
AACAAGTGCATCTCTTATATCTTTAGCTGTGATATGAGTGTCAACCTTAATTAGTGATATCCATGACTTTCAACTTCACGTCTTTATTTCTCCTGTAATTCCACTGCAGTTTGCAGCAAATGCTGTTACAGTCAGAGGAGGAGTTGTTGGCAAGGCGCTCCTCGGAGCTTCTTAGTGAGGGGGTTGCCCCAAAACCTAAGAAAATGGTGGGGAAAATGAAGGTGCAAGGTGATATGCAATACGAACTGTTAACATACTCACGTTATGATTAATGGAGAAACTTGCTTGACACAATGCTCATTTTACAGTTAGAAAGGTCAGAATGTCCCAGGATCCTCCTACAGGATGCAGTATCTCGTATCTAAAAGCACCAAAAGTAAAGATGGAATCTATTCGCCATCACTTATCAAATGTGAAGTCAACAATTTCTTCTGGATGGCAAGCAGTTCGCAAAATTCGTTTTGCACCTCATGTACGGCCAAGTGGTTCTTTTTCACGCCAGAGTTTAGCATATGTTCAGGCAAGCACCCAATATATAAAACAAGTATCTGGACTCCTGAAAATTGGTGTGACAACTCTGCGCAGCAGTTCATCCTCGTATGAAGTCGTGCAAGGTATATGTTATCCTTTCCTAAATTTGTGAAGTTGAAAATCCCTAGAATCTTTTTTTCTTTTTTAGATCCCAACTGCCTTGATTTTAGGTTGTGACTCTTGTTTCCCCTCTTTAGGAAAATGCCATAAATAACATTCGTCATGACACAGCAGAAGTTAGGAGTGGAATGGGCCAAGGTTTAGGATTAGAGTTTAGTGTGTTTGTTGTTGTAGTACCTCACGAAATTTTGCGTGCAGGTAGAAATAAGTAGTTAGAGTTTTAGTTCAGAGAAATTAATAAGTTTAAAGTAGTTAGAAGGACTAAAGAAGAAAGAAGAAGAGAGGAAGGGAAAGTCTTGGCACATCTCCAAATTGATAACTGAAAACCTCGTAATTCATTCTTTGATTGATTCCCCTGTCATAGTAATTCTATTTCAACTCATTGTTTAAGTTTGAGTTCTCTTCGGGAGGTATATGTATCAAACACAAGGCCGTTTACTTTGATGCCGAGTAACTTGGTGCCCGGGCGTTGCCACAAACTTGGAATTCTGACTCCTTCAAGTATGTGAGCTGCAGCTGTAATGTAAATAATCCCCACCTGATTTGGACCCATCACACAACCTGTGGGTTACTAATAGAAAATACGATTGAAACCAGAAAACTATAACACTACTTCAAAAACAGAACATAGATTTACTGTGGATCTTCCTCAGATCAAAGGGCCCTCTTGACTGACATTGATCCTACACTCTTAACTTTAGGTTTCCAAATAGGTTGTGTTTTTTCTATTTATGTTATGCCTACCGCATCATGTTGATCTGACTGTTTATACTTCACGTTTGAGTTTCCGTAGTGCTTGAGGCTATTGACAACCTTTAATTTGTGTTGCTTGATGAAATAAAAACACATATAATGCCATCAATAGTCTTCATAAGCTTGCCCAATAAGTAATATTTTCTATTAAGATAAGATACCTAGTCTTATGAGTTTAAATCAGTTTATGAACATGCACAATCTCTCAAATTGCTCTATGTTTGATCAGAGACATACTCTTGTCTACTTCGGCTTAAAAGCTCAACCGAAGAGGATGCCATAAGATTGCAACCTGGATCTGGCGAAACCCATGTGTTGTACGTACTATTTTATCCTTTATTTTCGTCATCTGATTTGCTGCTTGATAATGTAACTGACAACTTTACAGCTTTCCAGATAGCATGGGAGATGATTTAATTATAGAAGTTCTAGATTCCAAAGGAAAGCAGTATGGGCGTGTTCTAGCGCAAGTGGCAACTATTGCTGAAGATCGGGTGAAATTATCTAACCTTTTATTATATATCTTATGCTTAGATGGCATTGTGTCCGATTCAATATCTAACTCTTTCTGTAAAATGTTCTGCAGGGAGAAAAACTTCGCTGGTGGTCCATCTACCGAGAGCCAGAGCACGAACTAGTTGGCAAAATTCAACTATTCATTAATTACTCCACAGCTCTGGATGAAAATAGTCATCTCAAGGTGAGGTGCACTCATGTGCTGCTATTCGTATTTATACATGTTCAACAAAGTTGGCCAAATTCTAAAAGCACCCTCTGCCCCTGCTGATAAGAGATGTGTCTGGATGCGTATTTTTGTAAGAATAGACAGAAGAATGACGTAATAGAAAAGAGCGAATAGAGGGTCATAAATCTTATTGAGTCCAAAGGAATCAAGGATTGTGGATGTGGGGTTTTGGTATAAGCCTACCCCTTTGCATTATTTGTTGAACAAAATATTTGGTTGTCATTGGTTCGATATTTTAGTTTTGCAATATAACCGTGGTCTGTGAGTTTAGAAGCTGGATAACCTAATCTAGTGTTGAGTTTCTGCATTGACTAGTTAAATGCTTGACTTCATAATCCATTCGTTGCCCAACTTAGAATCTCAATTTTGAAGCTAAATTAGCTGATTGGTATTGAGGTACTCGGGCACTATGCTGAAAACAGCATTTCCCTTGAAGTTCTTATCTGATTCGATTTGCTTCTAGCCACTGCAATTTGTTTTGAGAGCCCTACGCAGACATCCACTTTCTTCTTTCATTATCGGTAATATATAATAAGAAACAAATTTGGGTCTATTAATTCATGTGTTTTGTTAACCATCAGTGTTCTACTAAATTTTTTTAGGCAGAGATGTTCTCAGAATGTTCATCTTTGTACATTATGCAATTTTTGATGTTTCAGTTATCCAACAATATTTTTTTAGAAATTGAACCCTAGCTTGTTAAAATGACAATGTAATGGTGGAACCTAATTCTGATTAGTGGGAATCAAAATCTATGTTTCTTATTGAGCAAAAAAATTGTTTCCACATATTATGGAGATTTGGATGAAAAAATCTTACTCTTCCACAACAGAAATTGGAATTCTCATGTTGACACATTCTTTTCTCTGCAGTGTGGATCAGTTGCAGAAACTGTGGCATATGACCTGGTACTAGAAGTTGCAATGAAAATCCAGCATTTCCAACAAAGAAAGTTGTTGCTCTATGGCCCATGGAAGTGGTTACTTACAGAGTTTGCATCGTACTATGGGGTTTCTGATGCATACACCAAGCTAAGGTATGAGGATGTTGGATTGGCTATTTTCAGGCCGTGAATTACTCCAAGGTCTTATGTATTTATATGTTTATCCATTCCCTTTTTTCTACCTGATTCTATATAGCTTAAAAATATCATTACTTATATTAGCAATTTTACCAAGCCGTGCCTCACTGCTGAATGCCTGCAGGTACCTTTCATATGTGATGGATGTGGCAACACCAACAGCTGATTGCCTTAAACTGGTGTACGAATTACTGTTACCTGTACTGATGAAGAGCCACACTAAAAGAACACTAAGTCATCAAGAGGTAAAACAGAAGCCCCATCCTTTTGCCAGTCCCTTTAGTACTGCTATGTGTTCCTTGTTTTAAGAGTTGATTTTGAACTTTGATTGGAGTTTCCCGTAAAAAGCAATTTGCCTCTTGCTTAACTCTAATGATGCTTTTCATGCCATTGGGTTACTGCACCAGAATCGGATTCTAGGGGAAATTGAGGATCAACTGGAACAAATGTTTGCTCTTGTCTTTGAAAACTACAAGTCCTTGGATGAGTCCTCAGCATCAGGAATCATGGATGTCTTCAGACCTGCTATTGGGCTTGCGGCTCCTGCACTGGAACCTGCTGTAAAACTGTATTCACTTCTTCATGATATATTATCTCCTGAGGCTCAGAGTAAACTGTGCAGCTATTTCCAGGTTCAGGAATCTGCTACATTTTCATGTTAATACTGGAGGTATTGCTTAATTTATACTTTTTTCAACTTAGACCAATTTGATCTCTTTGCAGGCGGCTGCAAAAATGAGATCAAGAAGGCAATTGACTGAGACAGACGAATATGTTAGTGGCAATAATGAAGGCATTTTGATGGATTTGGTTACTGTTTCGACTGCTTACCAGAAAATGAAATCCCTCTGTTTGAATATCCAAAATGAAATTTGTACAGATATAGAGATCCACAATCAAAATATACTTCCCAGGTATGCTTTATTTGACTTATCTAAGAGCTTGGATATGTATACTTTGTGCAAATTGCAATTATTAAATTTTTTATCTCAAAGTGTGGCTGTTCCAATTGGATAACAGCTAACTTTTGTGAGGCAGACATTTTCTCAATGGAGGAACAAATTATTGACCAAGAATATTTTTGAGAGTTGACAGCACTAGACTAAGTTAACTTTATGTCTTTAGAAAGATAATTATAGATTCTTTCTCTTGTCGCTTCCCTCTCTATCACATTCACACACTCATGTCAGCTATATACCTGGTCATCTGGGCAAATATGTTTATGCATCAGTGAAATGCTCACTCATTCTCAACGACAGTCAGAACAAAATATTTTATATATCTTTTTCCAGACGGTGTGATCATTGTAGCAAGCTTTTAGTGATTTCTGAAATATCTTTCTGCATTGCAGCTTTGTAGATCTGCCAAATCTTTCCACAGCTATATACAGTGCCGAACTCTGCAGTAGGTTGCGTGCCTTCCTCATTGCATGCCCTCCACCAGGCCCTTCGCCTCCCGTGACAGAGCTTGTCATTGCAGCTGCAGATTTCCAGAGAGATCTTGCCAGCTGGAATATCAAGTAGTTCCTTTTCTACGAACAATATCTTTGTTTCAAATTTTCCTTTTCTACAAACAATATCTTTGTTTCAAATTTTGTCATGTTAAAACTGCATCATCTAACGTAATTGATCTTTTCACAGACCTGTTAAAGGAGGGGTTGATGCAAAGGAATTGTTCCATTTATACATAATTCTCTGGATACAGGATAAACGCCTAGCCCTCCTTGAGTCTTGCAGATTAGACAAGGTATATATATATATAAAAGCCCTTACTGTGTGTGGTTTGCTTTAGCTGTCATGATGTGTATCTTTTCGTGTATAATCTGAAGACCTATGAGTTACAAAGACAAAAAGTTATGTGTGATCTGAAAAATCTTGATTCCTTGATAAATTATATTTAAGAAAATTCTTAGCGAAGATAAGCACTGGTCCAAGATGTCGGGTTTAATGTTTCCTCTGGCTGTGAATAAAAACTCGATAGAAGAAAAAGATGAATGATTGACTTGCAGATAGTAAAGTTTAGTGACGATTTTCTTGTTCTGTTTTTCATTTCTCATAAGTGTTGGTGCTGTTAAAGAGCATAGCATTCACATATTTGCAAAGCAAAGGTTAGTTTAAATTTGTTGAACTGCTTATAGAAAAGGGACTAGAAATCAGGGTGATGAAACTGATTCAAATTTATTAATCCTAATAATTGCTTATTTTCAGACAATTTCTCTTGAAGCTAAAGAACTTAACAATCTTACAGGTGAAGTGGTCAGGAGTCAAAACTCAAGATTCAACGACCCCTTTTGTGGATGATATGTATGATCGTCTGAAAGAAACTTTGAACAACTATGAGGTCATCATTCGTCGCTGGCCAGAGTACACCTTCGTATTGGAGAATGTATGTTTTGATGGATTTTTGTATCTTTCAATTTAAGCTTCTTGCCTTTGTCTTAATATGCTGCATATGCACAGGCAATGAAAATTTTGAGATGATTTCATATACTACAGGAAAGGAAATTTGTGGTCTTAAGTGTTGTTTCAACACGTCCCTTAAATATTATTGATCTGACCTGCAATAGAACTTTGAGTTCTAAAACTTGTCCTGAGAAATGAGAATTGGCTGCTCTAGTTTATACGGTAGTTTTGGAGTTTTCTTCCTTATAGCTACTTGTTTTTAGTAGATAGGCTAAAAAACTGAGGGTTGAAATAGCATATCAGGTGACTTGTCATAATAGCTGTGAAAGAGTTGGAATTAACTTCACTAGAGAGTAGAATTTGTGCTCTTGTGGTTTTTATGTTTTTCCTTTTTCTCTCTCTTGTTATGGCCCAGCTCTATTCATCCTAATTTGTGACTTTGAAGCTTTGCTGTTTTTTCCATCTTAAAAGGCCATTGCTGATGTCGAGAAGGCAATCGTGGAAGCCCTGGAAAAGCAGTATGCAGATGTCTTATCACCATTGAAGGAAAACCTGACTCCCAAGAAATTTGGCCTCAAATATGTGCAAAAGCTTGCCCGGAGATCTGTAACTCCTTATGTTGTTCCCGATGAGGTTTGTTTAGGTCTCTGATTTCCACAATTATATAGGCCTATAATCCTTTTTTCTTTTTTTGCTGAAACTTTGTTTCTTTCCAGCTTGGCATCCTCTTGAATTCGATGAAGAGAATGCTTGATGTGTTGCGGCCCAAAATAGAATATCAGTTGAAGTCATGGAGTTCATGTATCCCTGATGGTGGAAATACAGTGCCAGGAGAGTGTCTAAGTGAAGTGACTGTGATGCTTAGATCAAAGTTCAGAAATTATCTGCAAGCAGTTGTTGACAAGCTCGCAGAAAACGTGAGCAATCTTTAATGTATTTGTTCTTATTAATACTTATTATGCATAAACTAAAGAATAATTTGCCTTCGTAGAAAGTTAACTTTAAAATGGATTTCGGGAGGTAAGCTTGTCATCCATAAAATGATTTTGGTAGGTTAGCTTCTCGTCCATAAAGAGTCCCCCGCATTTGTGGAAGAAGTGTGGATCCTTGTGTTAATTTTTTTATGAAGACTATAGTCCTGTGAGAAGAAAAATGAGAATTTAATGTCTTTGATACTATGTTGACGTACTTCCTTACTTCTCTCTTATTTTCTTTCAGTCGAAGTTACAGAGCAGTACAAAGCTCAAGAAAATTTTGCAAGATTCAAAGGATAATGTTGAATCGGATGTAAGATGTAGGATGCAGCCTCTCAAGGATCAACTTGCAAATACAATAATTCATTTGCACAACACACTTGGACCCCATGTGTTTGTTGCATGTTGCCGAGGTTATTGGGAGAAGATGGGGCAAGTAAGCAAAATTTTCGGGACACTAATTGAGAAATCTGCAGTTCTCTTCAATAGTATCATCCGTCCTTACTTCTTTTGTTGGTGCTGCAGGATGTTTTGGGTTTCCTGGAGAGTAGGAAGGAGAATAGAGCATGGTATAAGGGTTCACGCATCGCTTTATCGGTGAGTCTTCCAGCATTCTTTGTGCTAACTTTAGTAATAAAGTGAATAACATAATGTAATGGATACGTGTCGCCATTGCATCCACTAGAACTAATGCCAAGAGTGAAGCTTATACCATGTACAGATAAAGAATTTCAACTGCTTTTCTTACCATTTCATCTGTAACCCCTGATATATGCAGGTTTTGGATGACACTTTTGCTTCGCAGATGCAGCAACTTCTGGGGAATTCTCTTCAAGAGAAAGACCTGGAGCCACCTAGGTCGATAGTGGAGGCACGTTCAGTGCTTTGTAAAGATGCCCCAAGTAATAAGGGCAACTCATACTACTATTAGACCTTATCGTGTAGATAATAAGTATACTTCTCCTTTTCTTTCTGAAGTAGTAATCAGAGGAGGGGGGAGGGGGTGGGGGGTGTTGGAGAATGAAATATTTTGAACACATTTCTGTAGCAGATAGAGTGGAGGGTGAGAGCAGTATGCATCTTCTTGAGTGCATAAAAAGTTAGAGATGCAGAGATGAATCAAAGTTGTATAGCAATGATATTTAGCAATAGTGTCGCCTGTTTGAGTCCCCTCGGGGCTACTACAATCTATTGGAGATTTATTTGGTCATTAAATTCAAGGCCTGATGGAATTAGCCCCGTGGGATACCCACGGCTTCCAAAAGAAAAAGGAAAATAGCAATAGTGTGTTGAAGTTTGAATTTGCATTCACAAGGGTGCACCAGCTTTATTGTATGAGCAGATGACTAACTGCTCCAGATCTCTCCTGTTTGAACATTGATTACACATTTTGGAAATAATAGAAAGCAATTCTTTAATTTCTCTCTATCTAGAGATCGTCTTTTAATTTATCTTAATCTTTTGCTTCTATACCAATGATATTTTAAGGAAGTTGATTCATTTAAACGTGTCATTAAGCGCACGGTTGCTGCCAATAACTCATCGGGAACCCTCTTCACGGAAATTGCTTCAAAAGAACCCGATTGTTCAAAACTATCAGGTTATGGATTCCTATGGCACGTGGGCCATACCAGAGTGGACCACACCATAGAGCTGATTATTTGGGAGCCTTTCCTCCTCTCATGGCTGACATGACGGACAATATATTGATCACAAATAAGAGTTGTTATTCTATCAGTTCGGACTGATATTAATCTTTGTATATGAGGTGAATCTTACATATATATGGGATCAATTTTCTCTCACAGACTAACATTAATTCGGACCGATAGAAGAATTTTTGCTCAAATAAAGAGATTACAGTACGATAACTAACCCATTTAACAGCAACAACCTCGCATTGTTATTATGCATAGCAGTATTCGATGATTTAGAGAAGGGTTTGACTGGATTCAGTCCCCCTAATTTTATGAGAGAAATCGAATAACAATGAACTGTTCATATTATTTAATTATGGATAAATATCATTTCGCTTCTCTGTGAAATACATATATATCAGTTCACCCTTCTATATTAGTAAAACTATCAAAAATCCCCCTATGCTTTTTAAAACACGAAACACCACTCCCCTTTGTTTGCTATCAGTCTCTTTTACCGTCAAAGGTGCATGTCATGCGCTATTTCTGCATCTAGAATTGTGATTTGCTTTTATAAAATGTCCTTGTACCTATTCTTACATAAAACAAAAAACAAAAAAAAAACATAAAACTCATCTTTCCCACCTACCCCCCCCTCCCCCACCCCCACCCCACCACCGTCAGCCCATCTACCCCCCGTCCCCCCACCCCCATATGCCCCTGTACAGCACACACAACTGTACAGCGCACACACACAACTAGGTTGGGGCTGGGACTTGGGGACTAGGGGGGACGACACTGGGGGTAGAGGGCTTGGGGGGGCTGCTAACGAGGGGAGGGGAGGGGTGGGGGGGGGTGGGGTGGGGTGGGGCCAGGGAGGCTAAGGGTCAGGGGTTGACAGGGTTGGGGAGCTGGGTGGCTAACAAGGGATAGGGTGAAAGGGTGAGGTGAGGAAGATGATGAAAATTTCTTTTTAATTTTAATTTTATTTTTTTGGGTGAAAAGAATGTGAGGAGAGAGAATAAATAAAAAAAAAAAAAAATATATATATATATATATATATATATATATATATATATAATATAAGGATAAAAATGTCATTTTAACAAAATTTTTAACGACATTAACTTAAAAAGACAAAAAAAGACAGTGTGTCAAGTTTCAAAAGTGTAGGAAGATGTTTGATAGTTTTATTAACATATGGGAGTAGACTGATATATATGGATTTCACACAGAGGTGGAGTAATATTTACCCTTTAATCATTACTGCATAAAGAGTTCACTATTATTAGATTTTTTTCATAATATTACAACGTTAAGGGGAGAATCCAATCTGAGTTCGAGTACTCAGCATACAGTGGATGAATAAAAAGACTACAACAGAGTAATCAACTGTAGTTGCACACAAACAGGTTTTCATTGAAGATATATTTACAGGGATTGAATAGCATTGGAACAATTAGTTGTGCTGAAACTAAAAATGGCAATCGTGCTACACAATTTACAAGAATGGTAAAAGCTTTGACAGCACAAGCACAAATACAGCAGCGATAATACAAGCATCAGCGTTCAGTTGTCTGCGCTGCTCAGAAAAGCTTTGATATAACACGGCAAGAACTCCAGAATGCCGCTGAGGCGGCGCTTACAAGAGCCGGGTTTTGATATATCCTGAACAACACCAAAGCACAGACTCGCAATCAACAGAGAGTAGAGAGATTCTCAATTATCAGAGGAAGCAATGAAGTACGAAGCAAAACTACGAACATCTATTTTGATTAGTAAAGGGATAACCACAATTTAGAATATAAGTATGATTCTCTCAATATCAAGATTTAAATTGGCATAATTTCATCTTCCAACCATTTCACTACATTCAACTACCACCTGTGATTTGCAAATGGCATAATTTCGTCACTCTAATCATGCAATCAACTGCATAATCTCACTCAACAGCTACAAACACCAAGCATGAGAAAAAGATCCAACATCAACTCCCATGTCATGAAACAACTCAATTGTGGAAACATAGAATAAGTTATCCTAAATAAGGCAATCTGGCTTTCTTCAGATACATCCTAAGATCAGAAAAGCAGTGTCTCGACTAAAGATTCAGAATGCAAGTCCAAATTAAAAACTTGTCTGTAACTTCAATCAAGTGAATTTATCACCAGCTTCTCTCCACTATTCTCTTTTGACCGTATGAAGTTTGAGGTAGAGAAGGGCGGGTAGCCCATGCATTTACTCATGTAAACAATATTTTAAGCTCCAAGTTTTGTAAGTATAAATCTAAACCAGATGATTTACTTGCCAGTATCCACTCTACAGATGTAAGCACTTAAATCACAAGACATACATTGAATACATGAGTAGCCAATTGTCTGATAAATTGAAATAAGAGAGCAGAAAAGTTTGAACATTTGACACTCGTTTAAGATAGCTTACCCAATAGCTGTAGCCCCCCAAGATGCTACATTATAAATAACTTTGCTTCCATCCCATGCCTTCCGGAGCTTTCCCTTTTTCTTTTTTACGGAGAACGTCTTGCCCAGGGCTGGGAAAAAATCCAGCAAATGTTAGCTTTTGTTTCCCCAGTCTCTCACAATGTCACTCCACAATGTCTACATTGTGTACAACAAAACCACACATGCAGATAGGAAAGGACCATGTCTCCCACAATGTCATGCCCTCTACAACCATGTTTAGAATAGTTCAATGCAAGCTAATAACATAAGTAAGAGACCAGTCAAACTCACCATCCTGAATCTGCCTAGGTGACAAATCCTGCAACACATAGCACAAGGCAAATAAACAAGTCAGATGGGAAATGCAAAATAAAAAAACAACCAACATCAATATATACTGGTCAAGAACCGTGTTGCTTATGATAATTGAGTAAAAACAGGCATTTAGCCCCCTCCCTTGTGGTGATAGATGGTACAGTTGGCAAAAGGTTAATACTATATTAAAAGAAGTGCAGAAACAATAGCCAAACACTCAAGTATGTATCCTCAATGATCTCCTTCCTACCAAGAATCTCTTTATTGAATGAAAAATTCAAATTTTTTCCCTTAAGTGACACGAAAGGTGCATTTGGAACACGCAGACCTATATTATGCAACAAAATCTATGGCAATCCAACCAAAAGTGCTCATGGAAGCCAAGGAAGTTCTTAAAAGCTTCTTAAAATAGAGTGAATCATCGTTCACAACTACCTGTTGAAGGAAGTGAATTACAATTTACTTTCTCCTAAAACCATGGAGATAAGAATTTGAGCTCACCCTCTTCCAACACCCTTCCTTTCCTCCCTAAAAGATAACAGGAGAAGGATAAACAAAACCTGCTAACAGAGCCACTGAAGCATTCTTTTCCACTAACTAACAGAAAGAAAAACGTTTATGGCCATAAGCAGATTACAATTTAATTTTGCTGGCATCCTTGAGTTTGAACAATATTTGACCGTCTGAAAACAGATATCGAGAACTACAAGAGTAGTTCATATAATCAAAACAAATGGTTTTCAAAAATATCACAGCAAAACCAGCCTGAAGAACATATGAGGAGATAATCCATACCTTTGTTTGTTCAAGAGATAACAAATATGCAGCCATGAAGCATGCTATACCATCTACGATATCTTCTTGCCTAACTAGCACATAGTCTTCATTCTCTGAGTCAATGTTTCCACCTTCCCAAAGATCATTTTCATTCACCATGTCCCATGAACTGCCTTCTTCTGCATCACATGGGAATTCATAAACATTTACCATAACTGCCATCTTACTTGGGGAAGAAAAAGGAGGGGGGACAAAGTATTCGCAACTGAATACTATAATTAGTTAATCAGCATCCATCAACCAAAGCTGTCTGGATTACTATCTCCAAATCCTAGATGGAGGAAGAAAAACACTCCACCATTGCATCAAAACAAAACACCAGCCTCTGCAATTTTCCTTTTGATTTTATCTTTATCACTTCGCTTCAACTATTTTCCAGTATGTCTACCAATACTTGCAGAAATTGCATACCACAGACAGCTATTCTATTATAAGATTGGTGGTATACCAGTCATGCTTTGTGGAATGGATGCCTGAGCACATTCCAGCTTTTCAAGGAAATCAGGGCATTCAACTCGAGATTTCAGGAGATCGCAGAACTGCAGGCAATGACAAAAAGAAGCAACGGATGTCATAGTTACACCAGAAATCATAAAGAACATATAACGGAATGTGTATCACCTTCCATGCATCAATGCTTAGTTATATTTTCTCCAAGGTACCAAGGATGTACCGCATCCAGTAAAAGGGAGCAAACAAAGATTTACAGAACAATAGGTAGTTCATGGTTACCACTATAGATTCTCATCTTCATAAACAGGTAGCAGTGAGAGTAACTTACCTCATGCAAGCAATTAAGAGCATAAAAGAGCTGACCCTCTGAAGCATCACCATTAAACAATATTTTTTCTTTCGGTTTCTTTTTCTCAGAGTTGGCCAAGAGGATCCTATGTGTTGCTTTCTTTTTTCGGAGGGGAACTAATTTAACATTTTCATTTCAATATACTCTAGACTATAACTCTAGATTTGACATCAACTACATTAGGGAGGGCTAAGAACTACAGTACCGCTAAATTAAGGACCTCAGAGAATCAAAAGTACAAGATGTTCGCTTTGTTCAAGCATGCTTTCTTCTATCTCATAATCTTAGCCTCATAACTACCATCAGCTGCCTAAACCCGTTACACCTCTTTCTTATATAAAACCCACATACAACCACCATCTTCACTTTACAGATATTAAACCAACTTATTACATGGCTCATAGAAGGAATCACGCAGCAAAAATCGACATATCATCATTAAATATTGGCTTTTCCCCAGGGAAAAAAAAAAACAACTTATACCATTGGCTCTTTCTTCAGTATTTCCACCCTGCATCATTTACTTAATTCAACGTTATATCCCTGTTCGAAACTCCGCATTTTTCCAGCTCATTTTAGCAAAAACACGAAAAAAATCACTTTACGAGCTCAATCAAATCACTTAATGTACAATCTTTTTTAGCTCAACCGGCAGCAAAACCCTAATTTACCACCAAATTATTTCCATTTCAAAATCTAACACCAAATTCTTTAAACATAATTCGACATACGTGAACTCACTTATTCAAAATCACAAATTTGACTTAATTAATAAAAATTACAATCTAGGAAAAGTCAACTTTCAGCAATAATAATAATAACAATAATAATCTTTTTACCTCATCGGCCTCACAATCGCGGCAAGCTTCCGCTGACGAGCTCTGGCCGACCACCTCCGAACCTCCGGCGGCGTCATCATCATCTTCTTCGTCGTCATCTACACATCCTGTAGTGCTGAGCAATTCTAGCGTTCGCCGACACTGCTCCAGCACGGCCTCTAACGTCTGCCTTCTCAACACAAGCCGATCCTTCTGCGACATCCCCCTTTCTAATCGGATCGGCTTCCCTCCGCCTCGTCCTCCGCCGCCGCCGTCGAGTCTCACATCCTCCGCCTCCATATGCCCCAACAATCACACACGCGTACACACCTACATATACATACAAATATTTATATATCTATGTATATGTATGTAAATTCCAAAAGGTGAAGTTTTTATTTAATTGAAAATGTGATTAAAAATATCTGTGTAAATTGGGGCATGTGTGAGATCATTTGATTGTGTTGGGTACGTTATATGCGTGTTGATGTTGTGTTTTGCTTTTTTGTTTGGCGTGAGCCGCCTGGGCTGTTGTTGTTTCAATATATGTTGGGCTTCCTTGACGTTGCTTTCATAACTTTCAGCAATTTCGATCATCATGATTCAACTTGTCGCATGTTGTTGCCCCCGGCCCCGCAGCATAGTACATCGGTGGAGAAAAATTATTTTTATAAAGTTATAAATTCAACAGTTTTTATTGTTTTGAAATTTTAATTCATATAATATTATATTTAAAGATTTATAAGTTGGTGGTCAAATTCAAATAGTTGAATTCTCATGATCATCCAAAAAAAACTTGTCTCGTGTTGTTCGTTTCTTAACTATGGTAATTTCCATCATTATGTTTCATTGGCCAATTTTTTTTGGTTATTTATCGATATGCTAATTATTATGCCATATATTACATTCATTATTTATTTGAATTTTTTTTTTATAGAATTTCTAGAAAAATCAAGATCGTTTGGTTTTATTTTAAAAGTGTGCGTCTTATAGCATCGTTAGTTTTATGCTTATAAAATTAATAATTTGCTTATTTAGTATTTAAAATTAACACAATATAGAGTTTTAATTTTATTGAGATTCGCACTGGGAATAGATTTTTTTAGAGACCCTGAAAAAATACATTGGACTTTAAATGGGTATTTAAAAATTTTAAAATTTCTAAAGTGGTGAATAGAGATCGTAAAAATATAACCTCCATTGAAGATGGCCTTATAAGCATTTAAAGATCTGATGGTGAAGATGTGCTATCAAGACTCTAGAGTTCTTATAAGCACCTAAGTAATTTTTCTTCTTTTATTGTTGTTGAAAATTTCACCCTTGCTATTTTCAAAATTAGTCCTCTCCAAAAATGAAGGCACAACATATTATGCGGACTCTTTTAATCTTTTATTTTTTCTTATTAACTATGCCACATTTACTCGCAAACATTTATAACCATTGGAACATATGACCATTGGTCAAAATTACATTATTTCAATAAACAAAATTCAACAATACACACACACACACGCGCGCACGAAGATTGGACGTTTACATAACCGCAAAGCTGTAGTATTAAATTTGAACAATAATATGACATCAATGAGCAATACTAGTAGAAAATGTGTTGTAAGATCAAATTCAAGAACAAGTATTATAATTTCTAAAGGAAGTAATTTTTAGGGTTTTAAGCAACAAAAAATATTTAAATATAAATTCTTTTTATATTCTCAAAACGGTGCTTATGCCCCTAATCTAATACATTTTGGTAGGTGTGGAATTCAAAAAATTAATTTTATAAATTAGAGAGGAGTCCAATAAATAAATAAAAAAGAGAGAGAGAGAGAGAGATGAACACTCATTTTGGAGAGTAGAGAGGTGATAAATGTTTTCACATAAAATGCTTTATCTTTAATATTATTTTAGGCATGACAAGTATATTGAAATTTTATAAGGGTAATTTAGTTACTACAAATGTGATTTCTAGAGAATAAGTTTTATTTGCTTAGGTTCGGTTGGTGGGTATTTTGGGCCTTTATGGTGTTGACGGGCCCAACTTAGCAGCTATTGTTCAGACATTTTAGTTTGAACGTGTGTCCTTATATCTTTTAATGTTTTTCTTCTCAGGCCCTATATATAGTTGTGGTTTGAACCCTATTATTCTTTGTAATACTCTCAATTTCGTTCCAAATAACAAAAAATAAAAATAAAAAGAAGACACACGTAGTATTTGATAAAAGAAAAATAAATGCACCACAATATTTGAAAAACTAGTGTGTGTTGTTATAAATCTTATAGGATGTTGTGGTGAAATTTGTTCAAAATAAGATTGAAACCGATTTATATAATTTATCGAGACGAGACTCACCTCTTTTATTTCTATT
Organism: Ehretia macrophylla; assembly: GCA_037974665.1. Lineage (NCBI taxonomy): Eukaryota > Viridiplantae > Streptophyta > Magnoliopsida > Boraginales > Ehretiaceae > Ehretia > Ehretia macrophylla. The sequence continues at coordinate 35,943,343 of CM075779.1, read as the reverse complement.
AATTAATGGTAATAGTAACTCTGGGCTGCAATAGTTCCTCTAAGATACTTTTTTGGCTACTTTATGGCTGCACATGCACGTTTCAATCTCCTCCACACGCACTCATTGTTGCTTTATGCTGTTTTGTGGTGTTTCCACTATGAATACCTACAGTATCTACCACATTGATCACCCAATGGAGACTTTAATTCTCACATGGGGCTACTTTAATAATCGTATGGTACTTTTGTCATCCTTTTATGGACTCTTAAACCATTAGGTTTTTTTTCTAGATATTCTACTTGGTGATGTTGATGTTGGTGTTGGTGTTGGTGTTGGTGTTGGTGTTGGTGATGAATTAAATTAATTTTTGTTTTGTACTTCAAGAAGAAGAGTCAAAATAGGGAAAGGAAAAGCTCAGATAATGGCCATGCCAACACTGCCATCCTGCAGAGTCCACATTACTCTCTTTTTTTTTTTTTAACTAAAAAAAATACGTTAATTAATACCACATTAGATTCATTAAAAGATTACAAATTTTGTAATGTTTAGAGCCCAAACTCGTATTTTAAGTCAATAAAGAGTCATACAATATTTGTGATCAGGAGTTGATTATATTTTGTTTTAATAAATAATATATAATACTAGTATTTTTTTTATGGCTTTAAGACAATAATAATAATAATAAAATAATTAAGCTACTTGATTTAGAGGATAGTGGATACAGATTATTTCATATCTCAATTCAAAACACATTCAATTTCAAATAGGGAATTTCAATTAAATATATTTTACATCTTAGAGGAGCTATAATTGGAAATACCATTATTTATTGTACAGAAGTTCCTATAAAAATGAGAATTGGAATGCCTCCACGAGTTATAGTAGCATAAAATGGAAGAATGAGTAGAATGGATCATTTCGGGGCGATATTCTCCCTTTTCTTTTAGAAAGAGGTAGAAAGATCAATTGAATCGACCTTCTTACTTTATTTTTTATACTAAACATATATTGTAATATGAATTCTCATAAACACACATTGTAAAAAATAAAATTTGGTGCAAATGGAGATCCCCAAATGATAAGATGGAAGAATGTGGAGGATGAATCCTTTTAGGGAAATATTTCCTCTTTTCTTTATGTCAAGAGGTAGGAAGATCAATTAAACTGACCTTCTAATTTTATTTTTTATATATTTTTAAAAAATAAAAAATGGGGCCAGTGGAGAGTCCCCGCTAGCATTACACTAGCTCCGCTCTTGTTTGGAATAATAAAGCATAATTTTGAACTCGAAATTTTTATTCCCTCGTTTCTTTATGTCAAGAGGTAGGAAGATTAATTGAACCGGCATTCTAATTTGAGTTTTTATACTAAATGCATATTCTAAATGAATTTGTGTGAACACACATATTTTAAGAAAAAAATATTTAGGACCAATGGAGAGCCCGTGCTACCATTACACTAGTTCCGTTCTTATTTGGAATAGTAAATAATAGTTTTGAATTCAAAATTTATAATTACAATAAATTACAAGTTAAAGCGGGTCACGTTACTTTTTTCTATGTCAAATTTTGATTGTTAAAGGCGTGTGAAAGAGAACGTGCAGAAAGCGTCCGTGTCAGCATAATTAGAGCCAGCAGCTTAAGGTTGAAATGTCAAAAGGTACACAAGTTAGTTAACAAACAAAGGCGACTTTTCAATTTACCAAAAGTATTTCAACAGATACACCATTTTCTTTGGGCAATGGAAAAAAATATCAGAGTAATGCAACTTGTGAGTTTTAATTCTAAGCAAGGGGTGGGTGTTGTGGCCGCTCACATTAGTGCAGTGCATTATCTGAGCCTTTTGAGGAGATTGGTAGGCGGAGCTAAAAATTTAATATTAGAAGTTAAAATATTTTTTTAATAATATTACATAATTTTTAAAAAAAATAAGAGGGGTTGATAATTTTTTTAATGATACTATATAAATATTTTTAAAAAAATTAAAAATCTTGGGGGATCGGACCCCCTTGGTGCCGCCCCTGTTAGGCAGCTTTCTGCTTTTTTTATATTTCATATATTAATGGGACAACTTAAAATGCATTTTCAAGCGCACACACACATATATATATACATATTTATCTATATTTGGTAGATATATATATATATATATTTTTTCGTTGGGGGAGTTACGTAGAGTTCATTAATTAATACATATTTATACATGTTCATCGACACATCTTCTTTATATTTAAAGCTTTTTGCTTTTCCCTTTTCAAGTGAGGGGGAAGGAGAATAAAAATAAAGATTGTCACCTAAGAGTTGAGTTTGAATCACAATTTTAAGCTTATTGTACCAAAAATAAAAAATAAAGATTGTCAAAAACCTAGGCACATTGCAATAAAATCTCTCTTTTTTTGGTCATAATTGCAATAAAATCAATTGTTACCCATTGAGACAATATCGTTTATCCATATTTATGCTTTTACATGCTTATGGTTCACATGAAATTAATGACATTGATCAACTAAAAATATGAGGGTTCAATTTTTTATTTTTTTTCCGTAATATCTTTCTCACCTCTCTCATACTAAAAAATAGAAAAGAAAGAAATGCAATCCATGAATCTAATTATATATATGATTTAGCAAGTATTCTTTCAAAAAGAAAGCGAAAAGGACAAAAGAAAAAATACAAATGTGTAGAAGTGTGAACTCATAACGCAACTATTAAATTAAAAAAACTACTTTTGTAAGCAAATTTTATGCAGTTCGAGTTTGAAATTATATAAAATATTCCTAGTTAAGTCGTTTAATAATTTTTATATTAAATTAAATTAATTCAAGATAAATTGTTATTCTTCATTGTTAAGGCCATAACATATTGGAGGAAAGTTTTGCCTTATCTTGGTCACGCTCATTTTAGCTTGAATGATTGATGACATTAACTACTTCTCCCTTTTAATACTTCATTTCATCCTTTTACCACAAAATTTGTATATCCATAGAAAAAAAACAAATATTTATTTCTCAATGAATAAATTGAATTTGAATTCTAGTGCTTGCTATTAGAAAAATATCACCAAGACTATGCATTAATCTTATGCCACAAATAAAGTAAAAATTCACACGTTATTGACACGATTTTTTTCAATAATTAATAACCACGTCAACAAACGCAATTTAATTTAAGAATAACCTCAAAAAATATTTCCCCCCCATTATATGCGGCGGACGTGTAAGAAAAGGAATGGAAGCAGAAGGCAAAGTCCCCCGCGCTCTCTCTCATTTTTCTCCTATTGCCTTTGCTTCTCCCTCGGGTTTCCGTTAAACGAAACCTTCCACACACACAAACACACACAACCACCACCACCACCCCTCCCCCCCCCCCCCCCCCCCCCCCCCCCAACGTGAGCATCACTTTCATTCCTCTAATCACAGCTGCACTAATTTATCAAAAAATTAAACACCCCAAGAAAAATAAAAAAAATAAAAAAACTTCTCCTCCCCCCTCTCTCTCTCTCTCTCTCTATCTATCTCTTCTTTGTTTTATCTCTATAATCGTCAACTGCTTTGCATTATTTTTCATTTTATTTTTAATTAATTGTTTGTTGAAAATTCGAAATCTGCGTTTTCTTTGATCCGCATTTTGGAATCGCGCACGAATTCTAAGGGTAAATTGTCTTTTCTTTTTGTTTTTAATTTGAATGATGTAGTATTGTTGATGATCGATGTTTTCAATGTGATTAATGCGAAATGCAGGTGGTTACTGATGATCAGAATGGATAAATGTGTCTGAAAATCAGGCCATGACGAGCCGCAACGCCGCCGATTCTTCTTCGCAGGTGTAAATGCTGATGCATAGCTGATCATTCGGATTCTGTTTTGTGTTTAATTACATTGTGAAGTTTGTTTTTTTTTTTTTAATTAGTTAAAAAAAGAAAAAAAATAATGATTTTTTGTTTGTATGCTTGCTTATATGTATTTTCGCCTTGGTGGATGGTGTGTGTTGTAGGTGGAGGTTGTTAATCAGCAACTACCTCCGCCGCGTGGGGCCACCGAGCCGGCACATTCTCGTACTGGAAATAAGGTAACCTTTATTTTTGTTCTTGCTCTTTCTGATTAGTAATTTTTCGCCGTGAAGTCTTGTTGATGATGCGGTAACATAATGAGAGAGAATATCTAGGAAGTCTCACTTTAGAAAGGTAAAAAACTATAGAAAATTGGGCTTATCTATGTATTTTTGTTGGATTGTGTATTTTTTGGGTAGAAATTCACATGATTGTGTTATACATTGGACTGCTAGGCCTCAATAAGATTGCGGTGAAAGTTAACATATCTGGGGAATGTTAAATACTAATTTACAATTCTAGAATGCTTGTCTTTAAATATTCGAACTAAGGTTTATTTAGTTGAGCTGAATGCTTGAGGATGATGTCAAAGTTGGATCATATGAAATGTAACTTTAACCTTGTGTCAAAGATTTGTTTTCGATTGACTAGAAAAGTTGCACGGATCTTGAATGTATTAAATATTAGAACAACTGTCCAAAAGGAGGTGTCAAACTGGAGGAAGATTGATCCTATGCTACTCAACTGGCTTGCGAGTATAAAAACCTGGATCAGCTTATATTTGTTGTATAGGTGAATTTTAACCATAGTAGTTCTGTGATAGATGAGGCTGCTGAAATTTGCAGCAGTCGTCGAACAAATGCATTTTGTTGGTGATTAATAAGAGCACCCTATTGTTCTTCCAAAAAAAAATCGTTTGAGAATGGAGTTCTCATTGTACATTCATATGTACCGAACCTCATGCTATTGACTTGTCGCTTCTTGAAACGAAGAGCTTGATCATTTCGAAAAATTGGCTTCTGTCTTGCAGGTGTACAAGAGTGGCCCACTTTTCTTGGCATCTAGAGGTTTGTTTTTTCTTTTGAGCACAATGAATTATTTGCTTGAGAAAAGGATTAATCTGAAAAAATAAATAAATTTTTTTCATCTTCTTTACTTCCTCTTCTCTCCCTTGCCCATTTTGATTCTGAGTATCTTGCTTTTAACCAAAGTGAGAAATATCTTTTTCTAAGCAAGACATGCTAATTGGGTGCCTTTCTGAATTGGTCATGAAATTATATGTTGTCTGTGCTCGGTCTTGTCTTTTAATTTTGTATTTGAACACAACAGTTATAATAAGGTGCTTTGGTTCATTTAGTATTATCTGGATATTACGCCTGGTTGGATATCATGCCTGGTTGTTCACACTTCCCTATCATGACTAATTTCATTTTTTAGTAAATTGTTCTCCGTGGGAGCGCAGTTCTATTGTACCCTTTGATAGAGACTTATTCAAATATTGGATCACCTATATTAAACCATTTCTGGCCTTTAAACTTCGGTTGAATGATAATATGACTTGTGACATTCTGTGAATGCATTTCTTATGTTTGCTAATATTAAATATGCTGTATTCCGAAATATCTCCTTAACAAACTTTCAGCACCAGTTTATCAATAATAAGTAAAGATGCTGTTATGTCCAGCTATCTTTGGATGATAGATATGATGCCCTTTATGCATTTCTGGCCTCAAGTAATAAGATATTATGCCTGTGTGATATTCAGGAAGATTTGCACTTGTGTGGAGAAATTTTTTGACTTCTTGTTGCGGTTTAAGTTTTTCTTAAGAAGGTTTTATCTTATGAATACTTGTAGGAATTGGATGGACTTCATGGAAGAAAAGGTGGTTTATATTAACAAGGACTTCATTGGTCTTCTTTAGGAGCGATCCTGTAAGTGCGAGACTCTTCTTGTATATCACAATTTTTTCTGGTTGTTATGCAAGTCTTCAACTTTTGGTTAAAATTATTGTATTTGTGTAAAGACACTATATTTAATTGTCTCCTTTTGTACCTACTTGTATTATATGGTGCAGCTCTTTTTTATGTGTTATCATGCTCATATGCTTACTCTCTACTGCAATTAGCAATTTTCCTTTTGTTGTGCATTTAGTCAGAATTAACTTCTGAAGGATTGAGCTTTTGGAAACTATCTGCCTGTATTCCTTGCTTTACAGGAATCCCAAATCTTAGTTGTCTTTTTTCTTTCATTAGTTCAGATTCTCCAGCTGAATTTCGTAGAAACGTGGTAACATTGTAGCTCTTCTAAATGATTTTTGCACCCTCTAGAAACTCATAAATATTTAGCAGTTTCTTTTTAGCAAAAAAATTTAGCAGTTACTTATATTGATAAGAAATTCTGAAAAGATGTGTGTTAGTATATGCTGCGTGAATTTTGAAGCACTATACTGCATCAGAATAAGAATTATTTCGTTTTGCAATCCTTCTGGAGAATATCATAGAGTTTCTTGTCAGATATGCAATTCGCTTCTGCTGCTGATGATCTTGGTCTGACATGAAGCTGATATCTTTGGATACTAGATCATTAGTTTAGTTACAACATGTATACAGCCACAATCTTAGTCCGAGTCCATTCTCTCTCTCTCTCTCTTTCTCTCACTCGTCATACTTCACTGAATCAACTCTCAAATTATAACTGCATTTGACTCTTGGAACTTTTTATAGGAAAAGAAATTAGAGACTATTTTACATATGTCTATTTGGTTGCATATATTTCCACACTTTTGTAGTTTTATCTGTTTTCGTGTCTTTCTCTTCTTGGATATTGCAGAGTATGCCAAGTATGAGGAAAATTCAATTATAGTTACCTATTCTTTCCTGATTTCGTATTAGGATTTACTCACGCCTAGACCAAGTTTTGGTATCATAAACCTTTTTTCTACAGTCTTAAGGAAGACAAAATTGAGCATGCTAAAATACATTACCTAAATGTGTGTCTTTTGTTTAGTGTCTCCATCCCCTTAAAAAGGATGAACTGCACCAGACCCTCCTATGGTTAGGCATAAGTGCATCGGTGCCCCCTATGTTTCAAAAACTAGCATACGTAGTCCCTATGTTTTGCAAAAAGTGCACAGGACCCCCTTGCAGTCCAAAAAATCGTTAGTTTTGACGGAGATTGACCCGTACACACTGCAAATGCAAATGGGGACGTTTTAATGCACATGTCAGCAAAATAATTAAATTTTTGGACATAAATACCCTTTCAAAAAATAAATAAAAATAACACAAAATAAATAAAGAAAAACAAAAAGGAATCGAAAAATAGTCTTCTTCCCCACCCAGCACCCCCACCCATCCACCCACCCAACCAGCCCGTTACCCACCCTCCACCCCACCACCCCTATCCACCAGCCCCTCACGCCCACCTAGCCCCCCACCCCCACCCCCACCCCCACCAGCCCTTTACCCCCGAATTCACTTTGACTGAATTCTCGCAACAGTAACAGTTACAAGTGGGTGCATAAGGGCGTGTTTGGTTGCGTTGGAATATGGCCACCTTCAACGAAGCACCACCTGATAATCCAGCGGCTGGAGAGTAAAGAAGATAAACAGAATTGTTTACAGAATGGACCACACTAAGCAGTAGTCACGTCTTGCATTATATAAGAGTACAAAATTACATGTGGGATAAACAATCCCTTAGTTTACAGATAAGTGAATGACTTAGGCTAAGATTATCTTCTGAGATGATCTAGATTTGATTCGATTGAGGCTAATTTTCGTGCTGATCCAATATTAGCCTTATCAGAGAGAAGATCTTCAAGACTAAGTGCGCTCAATGCCACACCGTCGACAAAGGCGCTGGCCATAAACAAGGACCCAATTTGAATGGCCTTTTTGGAAGGCAATCTGGCACAATCCCTGGTTATTCTTACTCTGCTGCTAACAAAAATATGGCCGTGAATTGGGAAGAAAAAACTCTGTATGAATACTTTGTATTTTTTTTTGTATATAGATATATATATTTCTTTTTCTTTTCTTTTTTTAGTTTAAACAAAAGAGAAAAGGACAAAAGAGATAAATGAAAAAAAATTAAGGCCATTTACGTATTTTTACAAAATCTGTTAGCTTTTTTGACGGAAAAAAGACGGAGAGAACACGTGTGCACTTTTTGCAAAACACAGAGACTACTTATGCTAGTTTTTTAAACACAGGGGGCACTGATGCACTTATGTCTAACCACAGGGGGCTCTGATGCAGTTCACCCCCTTAAAAATGATGCCTCTTCACAGTGTAATTGTTGATACCTGCAAACTTATGGATATTTGATATACTTGTGTTTCCTTGCCCCTGGAGAAAGAAATGGTCTCCTATATCAGAGAGTTTGTTATGATAATACTTTACATTGGATGCATGCGTTGTTAATGAACATTATTTTTTGTGAGCAATCATTCTGATAGCTCTTCCTGTTAAAAAAATCCATTTGGTTGGTCAAAAGTTGTTCTTTCTGTCCTGTGGTCCTTCATTGCATTTTATAGATTTGTTGTACCTCAATCTTCAATCCCATGCACCTAGGGGACAGAGAAGATTTGATGCATCTCATTGCTTGCGATCCTTTAACTTGATGTTTTCATTGTTTTATTAATGTATCCAGAAAGATTATTGTAATATCTTTTTACTATTCAGAATGCTATCCCCCCAAAGGGCGAAGTGAATTTAACCCTTGGTGGTATTGATCTCAACAGTTCAGGCAGGTTGGCTTGTTTTATTTTGTGTTCCTTTTATATTTGTGGTTTCAATTTGTTTTAATAGTAATCTCCAAAAAGAATTTATGACAGGATATCTAACCATTCTGCTCATCTTTATTGTTTCTTGATGAATTTTCAGTGTGGTTGTCAAAGAAGATAAGAAACTGATAACTGTGCTCTTTCCTGATGGTCGTGACGGGCGTGATGGGCGTGCTTTCACACTCAAGGTGTGACCTCTTTGTGATACCCCTTCTACAGGAGAAAAAGTAAAATCTTGTATTGTCATTCCTAATTCCATGCAAGGTGTTACAATTTGACTACAGGCACCAACATATTAATCAATGCATGTTTTTCATACTTCCCTATCTCCAAGATGTGTTATGAACTTTCCTCTTCTCTCCCCTCTTTGTACTCGTTTCTCACTCCACCATCCTTAAAGAGGGGATATTTTATCCCTATTTATAATGAACATAAGTCATCATTAAATCTCTGCGTAGTTGTATCACAATATTGTCCACTGGTACATAAAGTTGGTTATTTACTTTTGAATATCCTATGTCTGGATTAGATAGTGAAAATTATTGACCTGTTGATGTTTCAGAAATTCTGTACTAAAAGAAACTTCATCCTGCTAGTTTCGGCAGCAAAAGAGCCATTCTCACACTGTGATTTTTGTTACAGTACTTCTCAAAAAAAGATTTTTGTTACAGTAAAAATAAATGTTTAACCTTGTTTAACGTGACTGACTGGGGCTTAGTAGACTAAGATGGAAAGTTGATTCTCTGTAACTTTGCTGCCTGCATGAATAGGCAATTTTCACTGGGCAAGGAAAAAGTTTGGTAACACAATGAAGTACTCACACATAAAGAAAGCTGATTTGGAACTTCCTCATATTGTTTATACTGTTGCTGCACCATCATCACCTTTCTATTATAGTACTGTAGCTCTATCATCACCACTGTACTGGTACATAGGTATCTTGCCTTCTAGAAATTGGCCCTCTGCTATTTTCATGTTCTCAGAGCTTTTGGCACTGCAGGCTGAAACTTTGGAGGACTTGCGTGAGTGGAAGGCTGCACTTGAGGATGCCTTGGCAAATGCACCAAACACTACTCAGGGGATGGGGCAAAATGGGGTACTTAAGAATGACCAAACAAATACAACTGGTGTATCTTCAGATCAGTGTAAGCTGCCTATCATTGTAATTGCACACATTATCTAAGAAAGATATTAATTTCTATTAGGAATTGTAGTTGCTGTGACAGAGTCTTTGCCTTCAAAAGTTGATTATTTGTAATAAAAATCAAGTCCGTATGTTGTTATCTAGACAGTCAAGGTGTATAGTTTTCTATCTTGCTGTTGCCCAAAAAGTCCACTTCTCCTATAGAATATCTTTTCATTCTCCAAGGGTATATTTTGCTTCTTTTTATGATTTGATGTTCAGAGGTGTATCTTGAGTCTGTCTAGACAGGTTATTTTAGATTAACAAGTAATAAAAAATCCACTAAGACACTTGAGTTAATATGAAATCCACTAAGACACTTAAGTTAATATGAAATCCACTAAGACAGTTCAGTTAATATCAACAATTGTTTTCCCCTCCATTCTTGTAGTTGCCATTGTCTTTACGCTAGCACTTTCTAGTTACATATATGATAGATCTGAATGTTTTTGATGGTCTTGAAATCATGGGGCTAGCTAATCGAATATCGCGAAGAATATTGGCTGAACCTGCATTATTCGAGTGTCTCTTATAGTTATCTCGCAACTGATTTCACTTTTTTCTTCTCTTTCTTTCTTTTTGTGGCTTCCATTTATAGCAAAGGATAGACATCCAGTGAAGTCATTGGTAATTGGTCGGCCTATTCTACTTGCTTTGGAAGACATTGATGGAACTCCATCTTTTCTCGAGAAAGCCCTTAGGTTTGTAGAAGAGCATGGTGAGGCTCTCTTTCTACTTAATTGAAAGATTATGCCGTTTAATGTCATTTAATGTCGTTTAATGTCCGTATAATATTCCTTTAATATGCTCATGTAAGCTGCAACTTCTTGATCCAACATTTTGCTTCTGTTTTCCTTAAAGATATAAGTTGGAAATTCCTGACTGCTGTTTAATACACAGTGTACATTATTGATGATATGGGACATATTTTGGAACCATTTTAAGAATTTGTGAAACATTCTGATAATTGAGATCTTGGAGTCTAGAAACTTTTCTCAACTTTTTATGTTTTTTTTGCAATGTCTACAGCATGTTTATATTGATTGTGTAGGAAGTTCTTGGTCCTTATCTACAGAATCTTTATATTATTCAATTAAACCGGAAAAGATAAGGTCAAGAGTCTTCACAGTCATGCAGGATAACTATGCTGTAATTTTACTTTGTAATAATGGTAAATTCCTTAGCTTATAAGTATGTAGAAATGGATTACTGACAACTAATCTCATGAGCTGCAGTGGTAATTTAGTTTGAATCTCTTGGGGTAGAAATTTAGTTCGGATCCACATTCTCTGGTAATACAGATTCTTTTTGCTAGTTAATGATTGACAGGTTGCAAGCTGTTATTGCCAAAAGGTTTTACATTTCATTCTGCATGAAATAGTTAGGACAATTTTCTGGGATGTACTTAATGCTTCTAAAGAATTGCCTCGGACCCATCATGGAATCTAGAAGCAGTGAGTTAAGCTATCAAGTTTTTTTTTTTTTTTTTTAATTTAAAATTTTAATTTTTTTTAAAATTTTAATAAATAAATTTAATAAAAAAATAAAGGGAAGTCTATAAGATCTTAAAAACAAAGATGAACCTTGGTTTTGCTTTGGTCAATGATGAGATTGGAAAATCAAGAATATGGATCAAGATTGGAAATTATTAAGGCTTTAGTCCAAACCTACAGAAGACCTTTGTCCATTTAGCCAACAATGGCAGGCAGGACATTGCTAAGATTGTAATTCCATTCGACAAATTCTGCAAATTCTAAAATGCGGAGACCATGGGCTATGGTGCTGTGAAAAATGGGACAGGACACGCTTCCTTCCTCAGTTCCCCAAATCATTGAACATTAAATAGTCATTTTCACTAATAGTCACAGTTCAGAACACATCATTTTCGTAGGAATTCACTAATAGTCACAGTTCAGAATACAACTTTACTTGATCCAAAGCACTATATATTTGTTTGTCATAGCATCTGGGCCCAATGTAATTTATCATGGTCAACTACAGGTGAGGTATTCGGCGATCCAATCACAATTTTACTACAAACAGGATTTAGGTTCCTCATATATTCAGGGGGTTACAATTTGTTATAACTTAATTTAGGTAGGACATAGAAAAGCTGTGAATGTAATTATTTGGATTGATGTTTGTGTTTTCTGCACCATGTTATCAATTGAGAAATATATCTAAGGTAAAAGATGGGGTTTGAAGTGGTGGAGCTTGGGTGGGTCTATGGTGGTCGGCGGCAAGAAAGAAGGGTGAGAGAGGGTCGCTGAGAGAGGAGGAAGCAGATGGTGGTGTTGAACTGTGATTTGGTGGCTGGAGGAGAATAAAAGAAAGAAAGGCAGATCGAAGAAGATGATGAACAGTGTCTGCATTTTTTTTAGGTGGTGGTGGTGGCAGAGAGGTGGGTTAGGGTGTGAGGTGAGTCTTCCTAATTGTGGCTCTCTGATTCCATGTTGAGTAAAAGAGAGAAGAGAGAGAACATAATAGGTGTATTAGAATAAGTTAATGGTACAAGGCATTAGACCCCTTCTTTTATAGGGATCTCAAAATACAAGGACACTACCTCTCTTCCAATGTGGAAAAGAGAGCAACACACACAACAGATATAATAGTTGTAAAAAGATAGTGTATAAGACTTTATTGTCTAGGAGGAGAAAGGAGGACTTTAGGTGACTTATAGGTCATTAGGGTACATTCCGCTATCAAGGAGTCCCATTGATGTGTGGGACGTCTCTGCATCTGATCACTGGATTAACTCTTTTAATTTATTTCTGTGGAGTCTCACATGGATAATCTTAGGTAGGTATAGTGATTATATTTGGTTTCCGTGTCCTCTTCTGTAAGCACAGACTACTGACTAAATTTTCTTGGAAAGCCAAGTTTTTTCCTCTTCCAGAACCAAACTTGCACTTCCTTTATAGTGATTGACCATTCTGTTACTCAATTAAGTGGATACTAGTGTATTTGTTTGGATCTGATCATTTGGCTGTGCTATTCTAGGGGTTAAAGTGGAAGGCATCTTGAGGCAAGCTGCATATGTTGATGACGTTGAATGCCGAATTCGAGAATATGAACAGGGTTTGTTTGCTTGAATTCTTTCCTTCCATCAATCAATTTACTTCACGTGTTGTTTATGTTTCTATGTGGCATGTTTTTCCTTTTTGTGGTCAGGTTTAAAAGTTTTGTTTGAACCTTCTTTTGGAGTTAAAATGATTTGAAAAACTTGCAAGTGCAGACCCTCTAGTTTTTTTTTTCCAGAAATGCAGAATAGCAGGTTAAAAGGCTGCTGTAATATTCTAAAAAGAGCTTATGAAATTACATTTAATGGTTATTCATATGTATTTTCAAAGGCATATTCTGCATTCTATCTCCAAAAGTTGAAATCCTTTTTAAAACACAGCTTTGGGCTATGCATTCTGCCTCTTCCACAATGTAAACTGTTGTATAAATTCCATGGAGAATAGACAGTTACCAGCTTTGGTTATTTTGTCCTCAATCTAGGAAAAACTGAATTTGCTCCAGACGAGGATGCACATGTTATAGCTGACTGTGTCAAGGTAATTACTTTGCTCACAAGTGATACTAATATTTTTCTGGTGGTTACATCTTTGTGGACCTCCTGAATAAATTTGTTGTTTTCTCTGCTGGTCTTACAGTATATTCTCCGGGAGTTACCATCATCTCCAGTTCCTGCATCTTGCTGCAATGCCCTCCTAGAAGCATTTCGTAAGTCTGCTTGCTTAATTGTTTGATTCTGCTGGCTCTATTTTCCTTTTCCTTCACGATGTAATTTGGAGTATGTAATTGAAGAAGAAGCACGGGAGCATGTGATGATGAAAGCATTAATATAGTGTTTTGTGTTCAACATCGTATTGCTGGATTCTTGCAAACTTAAGCACACTGGCATTTTTATCTGCCAAGTTGGTTCGATCCTCAAGGAGGTTCGAACTAAACACCTTGCCCATATTGATAGCCTTTTTTCGGATAAATTTGCACCGTCTTTTATTTGATCCTTCACCATTTGTTTGTGCCTTCAACTCATTTGGTTTGCAGTTTTTAACGCACCCTTTCAATATTGTTTGGGAACATTGATTAAGTTTACATCAGAAACCCGTATCCTTATCTTTCTCCAGTGTTTGATTGATGTTTTGGAAGTATTCTCCTTCACAGATTTAAGTGAACGGAATTCTTTTCCTAAGTTCATATGCAAACATGTTTCTGTATTACCTATTCTTTGCACCTCCCCCCAAGGGTCCAAATCCAAAGTGAAAGGAAGTGAAAGTTTAATATTCTTTTACAATGAAGCATAGTTTGGCACCCCCTTGGGGTCCTCTGAACAAAATCTTGACCTTTCAAAAAGAATATCTATCTGCATCAGTTTTTCGTAGTATTTGAATATCTTTGATGAAAACATAGGAATTTTTTCCTCATATTTGAATGTCGTTGATGAAAGCACAGGAATTTCTGAATGTTGCTGAAAAATAGTTGACGTCCTCAAAATCTAATTCTATTCAGTAATTGATAATCCTTGGGATGTGAGCAATATGATGCAATAAGTTTTTCCTTCTATAAATGCTTATTTATTTCTGTTTATTTAGTTGTCTGAAGCGTCTTATTTCCTGGTACATTATGAAGAGTATTTCTGGAAAACAACCTTGAAGTTGTTGAAATTTTATTTCTTTTGCAAAGTAAGTGTCCTCTATATGGCTCCAGTGCGTTAATCTGTCAATGATTCATTTCCTTACTCAGTGGCCAACATCAAATTTTATTAGCTCCGAACCAAACCAAGTCTTATCACAGGTGGGGTCGCCTATTATGACGTCACTCATTCCTGTCAAGAGTCATCTTTTCCATTAGCACCATATATTTGCGATCTCGTCTAAGTGTTTTTATCTAACTCATTTTAGGTCTTCCTGTACTCCTCTTATGATTTACTACCTCTATACCTTTGCACCTTCTAACAAGTGTTTTGAGACGACCCTTGTTTTACCAAGGGCTATTCTAATCCCCTCCGGACTGGGATCGCCCCAATCATCATCTGCCAGGAAAGGCGGGTGCGTGAGGGCGAATTTTGGCAACAATCTGGCTGTAAGAATCGAGGGTTTCGATTGCCTTGATAGGGATCGCCGAAACTGCAGCATCCCTGTCTTGGCTTAGATCAAACCTTAACTCAATTCCTATCAGACGAGTAAGGAGTACATAGATTACAACGAGTTTGTCAGCTACAATATTGAGAGACCAGGATATAAGATCCTAGACAACTCCACCTATTACCCATTAGTTTTAGGATGGAACCGCAATAGGTTATCTAACATGGTATCGGAACTTGACTTGTTGCATATTTACTTTAGTACGTAGTTTTCAATTTCTACGGGTCGTCTCATAATATATTCAAACCATCTCAAATGGTTCTATCTCATGAAATTTTATTAGCTCATATGGATGTATTTCATTTAATCAATGCCACCTAGTGGGATAAGATTTGATTTGGTTTGGTGTGGATATGGATTTTATTTCATTGATTAAAATCTTCTAATAGATTCTAGATTCCCATTTGAATTGTAAAACATTTAGTATACTCTAAGACATATGCAAGAAACAAACCCTTGGATTGATGTGATCATAAATAGACATAGCATATAATAGAACTCGGTGTAATTTGATTCCAATGTGTAATCCAAGATGCATGTGACTGACTCTAATTCAGATTTTATCTCATTTTTCTTTTTCTATTTTTAAATTTCAGAGAACATGGTAATCGACTTAATCATGTGTTTATTTCATGTTCTTTATTGTTTCTTTTATGATGAACCCAACTAACAAGAAGACTGCTTTGGTAGTCTCTTGCAATAAAACCTTCTGTAGTTAATTATTAAGAATGACACTGTTTTATTTACCCCTTTATTGGAAAGAAAAGGTCATTTCTTAGGAAAGAAAAAGGCAGGTGAATTCGAACAGATCATTTCTTTAGTTTTGGTTTCTCTGACCCATTAAGAATGCATTTAAAGTTGGTCTCTTTTGCAGTTAGGGATTTTGACGTTTTGGCATTATCATAGAAATATTTGTTACTACCATAGTCTATCTATTACGGGGTTTTGGTTCTTTTGTTAAATCTGGTTTCTTGATAGCATTGTTTTCCCTAATATTGCACACTTTTATTGTCATGATTAGGGACTGAGCGTGTCATGAGAGTCTCTGCTATGCGCAATGCTATTTTGGAGACATTCCCAGAGCCAAATCGTTGCTTGTTACAGAGGTAATGTAGATGACAACATCTATCACTATTTTTAATCTTTTCGTATGTTGTATCATGATTTCATTACCAATCTTATATTGTTTGATTCATGGTCATATGTCATTGTATAAATTGTCGCATTTGATATGCACGGCTGTTTTATTGCATATTCTTATGCAGGTTGCTGATGGTTTACTTTCTGGTTTATAAGCTGAGTTATTTTCGTAATTCCTTTTAATGAATTGCAGTAATTTGCTTATTGCGTAGATAGCGTTCCCATGACCACAAATTTGCATTTAGTGTCTAACCTATGATGTTCAAAGTTCATCTTTATTTCCTTGACAATTCTCCTACATTAGCACTATCTCCACTCGCATGTGTGAATTAGTCATATTTAGCTCCCCCCAAATTTTACTTGTTGCTCCCAAATTGTGTGGTAAGTTTCTTTCTTCTTTTTAGTGTTTGCCAATTCTAAGGAATAAAGCAATCATTTGGTGCCATTGTCATGATTTTGGACTTTGACCTTCCCAGCTCTAATGCGTTAGAAGTTATTATGTTTGTCTCATGTGATGCAATTTTTAGAAAAACTTGTGAAGATGCAAAATGAATTCATGCTGGAGTTGCTCAACATCTGCAGATTAACATGTAGCTATCTTCCTGCCAAAGGTAATAAGTCATGGTGGTAAAGGTGTAAAGGTATCTTGAAGGTGGCTGTCACTTAGGCAGTGTTAAGAGAAAAAGAGAATAGAAAACATGTATACTGAAGGCAGTAGAAGCCACCACCAAATGGTGGCTCTAGAAGAGAGAGAGAGATAATAACTACATGTTGAAATCTTGTTCTTGAGAAGTAAAATAGGGGAGCCCAATTTATAGGCCTCAAGATTTGGTGACCAAGAATAGAGAACCAATCTTATAAGGAATCTAGTCTAATACCAGGACTAGGAAACTAGTCTAATAACAAGAACAGAGAACTAGTCTATAATAACTCCTTGAATGTAGCCTACCCAAGTGCCACAAAAAAAGAAATTTTATAAAAATCCCAAATATATTTTAACAGGCTGCAATTACAAGTGATAGCCATTTGAGAGTAGAAGAATTTTGGATTTAATGGAAGTAATTATAATAGGTCAGCAAAGGTTTTAGCTGTGGCAACAATAATGAATTTCTCCCCTATTGTCCTTCGTTGCACTTACATGCTGGGTGTTTTCAGTTTCAGAACAGGCAGTATGTAGCACTTTCCTCTTTGGCATTGTTAGAAGCATAAGAAGTTCTAGAAATATCAAATACATCATTCCTGTTCTTCAAATGATGCATGGTTCTTCTACCTTTCGCGAATTGTCAATCGCCATTTTTGGCAATTTGATCTGAGTTTTAGCTTCTCATTGTCAGAATTCTAATAATGATGCAAACTGTGGCTGCTCACAAGGCACAGAATAGAATGAGCATTTCAGCCGTGGCAGCTTGTATGGCGCCCCTACTTCTTCGCCCCCTTCTGGCAGGCGATTGTGAGCTTGAGCATAATTTTAATGTTGGTGGTGATAGTTCTGTTCAACTTCTGCAAGCAGCTGCTGCAGCAAACCATGCTCAAGCCATTGTCATCACTTTGCTAGAGGAGTATGATAAGTTATTCGGGGTATGTTGATCATTCTCAGTAGAACGTTTTGTCTGTCAAACTTGCTTCTGACTTGGATAGACTTGTTCAGATTTACTGTACTATATGAGTGTTAACATTCCACATGTGAAAGACATCACCGCAGTTTGTTCTTGTTCTGGAAGCTCTGTTTATCTATTTCTTATTTCTTTGAGCACTTTTGCAAGGTTATAAGCTTGGACTCAGGTCCCCAAGGATGATTCCCCATTGCGGAAATAATATTGTCATTGTTAATTGTCCCACCTTCTACACTACAGAGATTGACGTACCACGGCTTTGTTGTCCCTTCTTTTCAAATGCTAAATTTGTCATATATGCCATCATTTATCTCCTCTGAATATGAAAGTACAAAGTAAAGAAAGAATACCAGTGGCTGCTGAAAGCACTCTCTTTTTCTGAGTTATGGATATGTAGGAGCTGACTTGAGTCTTTTTAGATGTTAGAGATTGAACTTGAGACTGAAGCAGCTAACAATAAAGTTGCTGACATCTTGAGTGTCATTATCTGGAGATCTCTAGAGATCAACACTAGAACTCTGGAAGAAGAGTGAGGTGGCCAATTTGTATCGATTCTTGTTGTTCGCTTGAACTCATTCACTTAGAGAAGCCAATCTTAAGCAATATGCTTTTTCTTCCCATATTATTTATTAGTCTAGGGGTATGATGTCTGTTCCTATGTCTGTCCTTATAGCTGCCCCACTATCAATGTGTCCTTGTTGAACATTGACTTTACTGAAGTTACACTGAGAAGTGCATGTGTACATTCTTGAAGAGGCTATGGACAGTTAGTAGTTGGACATGTTACGTAGGAGTAATCCATCATAATTATTTAACCAGTTTATCAAACTATTGAGAGAAAGTCAAAGTGATTTTACATCACATATCTTCTCCGCAAGGTTCCCTATTTCCAGAAGCCTGTGTCCTCACATGTCTCAGACTCACAGTCCAGTTCTGGTTGTCTCAGCTACTTTATCCATGAATATGGTTGCTAAAGATAAATTTACGTATATGCTAACTATTTATCCATGAATATGGTTGCTAAAGATAAATTTACGTATATGCTAACTAGTATTGTCAGTATATAAAACTTTGATCTAGTAGGTTGGAGACTCTTCTACATTACTTCAGATATTGTTTCTCCCTTGGTATTGCCTCCAAGTAATTTTTAAAATTGTTTCAGAGTTTTTTGACTTATTAGCTTGACAACTGGTGGAAGTTTAGTAAGCAATGATGGGCGTATATAATGGATGTAAGAAAAAGTTTATGTAGTTAGATCTTCTCTAGTTATGCCTACACCACTGACTTGCATGGGTCGTGCTTTTTGGAATTTCTACGAACAGAACATCATAAAAAAACAACCATGAGGGATGATTTTTGCAAATGTCAGAACAAAAAGTTTTGAATGAGAACATGAGATTGAGATAGAAAATTTTGTAGTTACATATGCTATAAGATATTAAACTCCCCTTAATCAAATTTTGCCTGCCTTTTTTTTTTGGGTGATGTTTTGCTAAATCACTCAATAACAACGTTTGCAGGAAGGGGCTGTGACACCTGAACTATACTCTGATACAGAGGAAAGTGGAAGTGAGAGTGAGGAACTTAGTGAAGATTATGAGACATCTGAAGATGATTGTGATGATGATGTGACAGAGGGCTCTGACGCTTACATAGTAGATGAGAACAATGAACAGACATCAACTGGGGCTAGCAGTGAAGCTGGTGGAACTGAAGATGATGATATTGTTAGTTTCTCTTCCTTAGCTTCTGCGTCTTTGTGAATAATGATTCTAGTCTAAACTATTCATTTGCTGGATTGTTGGGGCTCCTTCAGCTTGTTTGGAATTGCTAGAATCACTTTCTGATGCCCCATTCCCAGGGTTCTAATAGCGGATGCAAGCTTGTTCTTGGATTTCCATTTGCCCTGGCTCGTTGCTGACTTTCTGCTTGATTACCATGCTGCATTTTCTTACCTTAAACCACACAATCCCTTGTTATTTTGAGGCATTTCAGATTAGTGGGAAAATATTAATTCGTAGTGATGCTGATTCACAAACTTCAAAGAAAAGGGAGATGATAAAATGATAAACAAAGATGCTGATTAAAATATAATGAAAGTCTCTTGGTACTACTGGAATTGTTTCACACATGATGGCTGTTAACCATGCTTATTTTATGAAGATTGATGCTACTATGCTCAGGCTAACATAGGTTTTTGTTACCTTTTACTACACTCAGCTAATTGACATCATATTCTCGTTTTGTTTCTCCATCACACACTTCTCCTTGAATAGAGGTTACATAATTGACTGTATTCTCTCTTTCTTCCCCCCTTTTCCTCTCCCCCTTTCTGAGTAGCATAATTTTAAATTACATGCTAGGGGTTCTGGTGAACTAGTAATAGCTGATCATGCTGGAACGTTCACATCTGAAAAGTCTAGGAATGCATCTAATGGAACTTCCTGCAGTGTTAAGTAGACTACTGTTTGGGGACGTACTCCTGTGAGTGCATTAATAGTTTTGCAATGCATGGCATGGCCCTGAATTTGGGAGTGTTTTTCTATTGTCATTAGTTTGTGTTTTTGCATTTTTCAGACTTTCTGCAAATATTATCTAAAGAGGATCCTGTGCATTTTCAGTACATTTTTATTTTAGTCATTCATGTATTGGCCAGTAAGAAAGCTTTTAGATACCATAACTAAAGTCCATCTTACTTTTTTGATTCTAGGCCAAGAAGAACCTGACACTGGAATCTATTGATCCTCCCTCTGAAGAAGAGTAAGTGATATTCATGATGAATTGAAGCAAGCTTACATGGATGATTCTATTCAGAATTTGCAACTTTCTTATGTCTTGTCCTAGACTTGTAAGCTCTGCTACATTTTTTAACAAACCAAACCAAACTGAGTCTTGTCTCACTAGGTGAGGTCGGCTACTACCTTCTTTAACGTATGTATTATTTTCTTATACTGTTTCTTCTTTTTCTTTGGCAGTGAAATGTCATGTTAGCTGCCATTTGCGTCCATTACTCTTTGGTTGTTGATTACTTGCTATTGGTGCAAGGATATCCAGTTCATACATACAATAAACCAATGCACAAAAACAACGTTGTAGTTTTTTGTAGGACCATCACTTTTCTATCTAATGTCTGAATGGAATTTGTTGATGATCTGAACTTCATAGGCTGATCTTTGACATGGTCCATGCTGCAGTAAATTTTCATAATGTTATATCCTTTCGGTTTGAAAGGCACAAGACCAAGTTTCTAGAGAGGTCCTATGGAGAGTTTTCGTGAAGAAAAGTGTATGTGTGGCATATATTGAAGTGATTAAAGACGTATGAAATAACTATGACCTTTGTAAGGACAAATGAAGGTACAACCAGCGTGTTTCTGGTCACACTTGGTCTACACCAAGGATCAACCTTGCTTTATATCTCTTTGTGCTTAGAAATTAGCCCACTAACCATATTTAGTATGAGGTGGCATGTTGCATGTTTTCTGCAGATGATATTCTTTTATCGGATGAGTCTAGAGAACATGTAAATGTTAAGTTGAAATTGTGGAAGGAGACTTTGGAGCAAAGGATTTCAAGCTAAGTAGATCAAAGAAAGAGTTAATGGAATGCAACTTGAGCAACAGTAAGTCTACGTGTGAGGTAGAAATAAGATTGGAATGGGAAAAATACATTAAAGAATAACTTAGATCCCTGGGGTTTGTGGTCTAGCAGGATGAAGAGATAAATGGTGATATCGGTCATAGGATCAAGGGTAGATGGATGAAATGGAGAAGCCTGTTAGGAGTATTTTGTGATTGGAAGATACCTCTTAAGTTAAAGCAAAGTATTAGATACTTATTAGACCGTCTTTGCTCTATGATATGGAGTGCTAGGCAGTGAAGCACCAATAGTGTTCGAAAGATGTCAGTGATTGAGATGAGAATGCTGAGATGGATATGTGGTAATACTAAGAAAGAAAGGATTAGAAACAATGTGATTCGAGAAAAAGTGGGGGTAACCCCAATTGAAGACAAGATAATGGAGAACTTTTGAGATGGTTTGAATATGTTATAAGGTGACTGGTGGAGGCACCTATCAGAAAGTATGAAGGTATGTAGGATGTATATCCTAACAAGGGTAGAGGAAGACTTGACAAGAGTTGGATGGAGAGACTCATGTGAGATCTCACATGCATGGAGCTAAGAGAAAAGATTGCTCTCAACAAGAATGAATGACGTCGTTAGATCTATATAGTCACCCCACCGGTGGGAGAAGGGATTGATTTGGTTTGGTTGTATCGTTTTGCTTCTCCACTTCTAGAAGCCTTTTTCCCTTGTCAACTTTTACATGAAATGCATAAGCTTTCTCAATTAAATATTTAGGTAAGAGGGTTGTGTAGAAAGGACAAGAAGCCTTGCCTTGTTATGATATCAAATTAGAGAAGGTGTTTAATTGATTCCTTTATTTGTAGGCATTATTTGAAATTTAGGAAAACTACATCTCAATTGGATGCAGTAGAACTTTTTAAAATATCCTGTTTATTTTTACAATGCAAGATTAACTGTTCAAAGGGTATTCCCTGCTATTAACATTTGGAGGGAGCATGGCTTCTCAAGAGGTGAAAGACCTGAACATAAAAGATAAGAGTTTAGAAAAATATGCATATTGGTTTATACAGTACTGGTGCTTTAAAATTTTCTTCTGGATAATCATGCCAAAGGTTATAAGATCTCACAAAGGTGTTACTAGCTATTCTTTGCAATGTGAGTAAAAGCTTTTGATTTTGATCTGCAACTATAAACCTTTCTTGTTTATGTTTTTACAAATCTTGCAAGTTTCCTAATATCTAACGTAATCAGTTCTGCACCATGTGCTGATACAGTTATGTTTGGTTAAAGTTTGGAAAAAAGTGATTATATGTTTCAAGTATTCTAATCTTAAAATATATGTGCTTTTTGAAAAGGATTATTGGAATTATTATCATTAAGTTTATGTTTACCCTTTAAAGATTTGATTTAATATTTGAACATTTTGCCTTTTGCTTTTAGGTTGCATATACCTGCACTTTCTGTCTGTTGTCTGCGCATTATATCACTTTTGGTTTATTTTAAATGTTGGTTAAAAATCTAGTTGTTTCCCATTTTGATGTTGTCTTAACTTGGACTTTTTATAAGGGCTGAAATCCAGAGGCTTGAGGCCACAAAAGCTGGGTTGCAACATAGAATAGCTGAGGAGGTAAATTTGATATGAATTTATAGAGTGTGAAAGATTCTATATTATGTAATATTTTCAGGGCAGATGTTCTTTTAATGAGAATCCTTTTCCATATCAGGCTAAAGGGAATCAACAGTTGCAAGAGAGTTTGTTGAGACGGAAGAATGCTTTACACGAGCGTCGGCTAAGTCTTGAGAAAGATGTATGTGCTTGTTGAAGAACTAACTTCCCTTCCATGTCTAAATATCTATCTTCTCTCTCTCTCTCTCTCTCCCCCTCCCTCCCTTACATGTCTGTCCATCTGTCTGTCTATCGGAATGTATGCATACATGTGTGTCTATTTATTATATGAGCAATTTTTATTTTTTTTAAAATATTTGTGAGCATATGATAAGGATTTGTATAACAGGAAAAATCATGTTTAGAATTATCAAGTTCTCTGACTCAGAACACTCCAAGAATCAAATATTTGTACTGTGTTGAATGTATTCTTTGATCAGTTTGGTCCGCACTTGAATGTTCCAACAGTGGTTGTTGGTTACTCTTAAGTTTGACGCTCTTTCCCCCATTCTGGGATTACTACAGATGATTATGCATTTGGGTGGACATATCATGGCTCATCTCCATGATATTCTGAAACAAAATTTGTTTGGAAATTGTACATGGACCACTTTTCCTGGAATTTTCAAAGATTTTCTGTTTTAAGTTCCCCTGCTTTTGATCTTCCCTTTATTGCATCTCTGAGATGCTATATTCTAAACAATCTCCAATCATTCTTGCTGTAACATCTCATTATTCCAGCCAATTTGGAGTTTCTGATCAGCACCTAGTTGCTTTCACATATGACTTGAACTTGACGCTATAATTGGTTGGTGAATTGATATGCTGATTATGGCTGGTTTTCTTGTAATCTGGTCTTTGAGACTTCGAGTGAGTTTTTACCCAGAGGAAATCATTAAAGAGGCAGCTTAGGTTGTGCTAGTGGGAACAAGTTTTATTTCAGATGATTTTGTAATTTACATGGCGGCGTAATAGGCACTAAATATTTCACCCTGACTGGGCTGAAATGAGACTTTGGTTATAGACGCAATTCAATTGGCATAGGGATGGATAGTATTAAGAAGGTTGCTTAATGTTGATTTACCACCTCATTTAAAAGCATAAGCCATTAGAAAATATTCTTTTTTTTATATTATATATATTCATTGTTTTCAACATGTCTCCTCACCTATAAGCGAAATTATTTTTTATTGAGCTTTGCACGTGGACATTTTCTTTTTAAATGGGTGGTAGTGAGACTTGAATCCAGGAATTTTGTTAAACTGGGCTCCAATACCATTTTAATTTACCACCTCATCTAAAAGTTTGGGCTATTAGAGAGAGATTTATTTTATCAATCTATTGTCTTTAACAATTGAGATATTTGGTCCGTAATGTCAGCCATATCTAAGGAATACCTTTGTCCTTGTCATTCTGCTAAAAGCAGAAAATGGTCCTATTATGTTGAACTCTTTATCTTACCCTTCTAGTTGTATAATTGGAAATATTACATTAATACCTTTTTTTGTTGTTCGTTGACAAAACAAGCACATATATTTATGTATGATAGTTGGCTCTGGCAGGTGGCAAGGCTTAAGGAACAGTTGCAGAAGGAGAAGGAGTTGAAAACAGTACTAGAAGCTGGACTTAAACTACCTCAAGGGGCAATACCCGTGTCATCCTCTATTGATGAAAAGGTTCTGTTATCCTTTTTATCTTGTGAATTTGTCTCAATGATGCAGTAAATATCAACTTATAGCTATGTTGCAGACGAAGGGACAATTTGAGGAAATTGCACGAGCAGAAGAGGATGTCATCAATTTGAAACAGAAGGTTGATGACCTTGGAGCACAGATTAATCAGCAACGTGAACAGAACTCTAGGTTGCGACAAGATTCTCCCCGTCCACTACAACTGAGTCCAAATCATCATTGGAAACTGTAAGGAACTCTCTTCCTTTCTGCTACAACTTTTACATTGTTGACATGTGCAGAAAATAAGGCTTTGTTTGACTTTCTTCTGCTTTCACATCTGCCTATTTTTGTTGCATCCATGAGCTCTCTCCTCCCCTCTCCCCAACCACCATCAGCCCCAACAACTCAACCACACCCTTGAGAAAGAAAACTGCAAAATGATTCTAAGATGGATCAGCATCTAAAATTCATGGGGTACTCTGTTTGCGGATTACTTATTAGCTCTCGCAAATAAAATAAACTCTTACGTGGTTGAATGTAATAGATATAGTTTGTAATCACATTGTTGTGCACTTTCCCACCCTTACGTGGTTACAGGAAGGATAAACGAAAGGATGGTGACTCGACAGCTGCTTCCAATATGCTTGACAAGTCGACAAGAAATAAGGTACACGTCTCTTGGTGGCCTTGGCTTGACACTGACAAGTATTTATGTTTGTTGGATGGAGAGTGTGAAGATATTTGTCTGCCAACACTAGAAAAAATCTATATGTCCAGATGTTAGTTGTCATTTAAATTTTTTAGGATATGGATTCAGATAGTATCATATGATTTTGAGCGACCTTTTTTCTGTGGTAACAATTTGCCAATCTATATATATATATATATATAGACTACATAATATCATGCATCACAAGTTATTTTGTAAGTTATACCTTTTGTGCATAATCTTTTTCCTGTGTTACTGAAACTAAATAGTTTGATCCGTATAGATGAATCATGTGTACATATGAGTTAATCTGCGAACAACTATCAGCCTGTGCATAGTTTTGTAGGCGTTGCATATGAAAGTGCACTCTAATTGATTCATGCACAAGAGGTGCATGACTTAACATGTAACGTGTATCATTCATATTGTGTATTTAGTATACAGTATGTGAAGCCTGCACGGCCACTATTCAACTGGTATATGAGTTCTAAACTATAGTTTAAATTTTGCTGAAGACATTAGCCTGAATGTTATTGTTAGTTTTTCCTTAGCTTTTCTGATTAGGCCTGAACACTGTATAGGAATCTACACTTTTCTGGTAATAGTCTTAATCCCATGAAGGCTGGGAATTCTTGTCTTTATCAAGATTGAATTCGAGTGTTATCGTGAGTGACTTGGTGAATGTCCCTCCACGCTACCTGGGCTGTTCAATTATCAAAGTCCAAAATCTATTGATAAATGGCTAAACGAGATATGGCTTCAAATTACTAAAAGTTTCGTAAACACCTTTTTGACTCTGCATTACTGAGATGGAGAGTTTACAAAGTACACACATGCCTTGCGTAGCTTTTATTGAAAATTATATTTTTCTGTCTACAGCATGATACCCAGTTGGACAGGGCAGAAAGTGACAAAGATAAGAAAAAAGAACTTCCATTTTCAACACAGAAACATCTGCCTCAGAACCTGCCGTCATATCCATTGTCTGACCCCGGATCTGCTGGGTTCTTGGCCACCACCTCCTCAACAGAAGTGGGGATAGCCAGACCTGCTACAACCAACTCTAGAAAGTCGGGCGCGAGGGGAGAGGTAGGTCTAAGAATTTGTGTATGCTAGTTTTGCCAAAAACGTTGCATGGTCAGGAAGCTGATTTGGATCGAATAGAACCAACTGTTCTGTCTTTTCTTTCTTTACCATGCTGATTATATTTTTTTGTCTTTTCTTTTGTTCGTCTTTTGAGTAGATAATTTTATCTGTTTACAAACAATGTTAGGTTTGAGTTCCATGTTTGCATGTGCGTGAGGGAACTGTATGTATTTTCAGCACTTAGCATAAATCAATCAAAAGATAATGTGATTGGGTTATAATAGAATTGATCTTTTTTTTCTTTTTTTTCCTGCATTTAATTCTTCAAGCTTAGCTTAGGTTCAGCAACAAGGCATTGAATGATTTATACCTTTTATATGGCAGGGAACAAATTCTACCTCTTCTGCACTCTCGAAGCTGACAAACCGACTCAACTTCTTAAAGGAAAGGCGTACACAAATAGCAAATGAGCTCCAGAATTTGGACAAAGGGAGGAATACAGGTCAGCCTTCCCAAAGTGTTGATAGAGGTAAAGGATCTGAAGGGCAATCATCAGAGAAAAGCAGAGTAGACGGCTCTCAACCACCTCTTAGCCCAGATGATCAGACACTTCCAAGTCCAGATAGAGGAAGAAGACTAGAAGGCCATTCACATCTGGAAAGGGGAAAATCAGAAAGCTTTCCAGCAGGGGAAAGGGACAAAAACCGATCTATAATTCCTCCAAGAACATACTCTAGATGATGAGTGCATAAGCTTGGATCGGAGAATTGTTTTCAGCATTAGGCCGCATGGACTATCCCATTCACCAGTCAACACCAGATTGCCAAGATGGAACTGAACCATTTTGCATGAGATGCAAGTGTCTGACGGCATTGTTTGACACCCATGCCTTTCGGATGACACTTAAGTTCGAAGACTCCCCAGAGCACGGATCGTGCAAGTCATCCTTCTCAGTGGGAGCTGAATGGTTTGAATTGCTGATTAGCTGACTTTCGTTTCTTTAGAGTTAAAAATGGGATCCATTTGTATAGCAGTGTCTGACGGTTTGTAATTGGCACATTACAGCTTAGTTATGTTGCTTTGCTGGCTTAAGTCGGCCAAGCCTGTTGAGCTCATATTACAGCAAAAGTCCCTTTTCTAACTTTCTGTCTTGAAAACCAGAAGGAGAAGTTTTGTTGGTAGTTCTATTGTAAAGGAATGGGGATTTTTGTATCAGTTTCCATCTGCAAATAATCTTGAAAGTCATATGGGGTGTTTCAACTAATTGAGAACAAAGTAACTCGTTACGTTACTCCTTAACATTTCTAAATTGTTTTCATGGACACTTGTATCAAAGAAATTGATAAGAAAAAGAAAAATGTGAACGGGGATTGGATCTTTTTCGTATGGTAAGAATTTATGTTGTAAATGTTAAATCTCGTGTATTTGGTAAGAGTCCTATTATATAGAAGGGTGAAAATGTGACATGTAACAATACTCTTTCGTGTATCCTAAATTAAGGTGACCATATGTGATAGAGGATCATGAACTTCTTTTGTCTTTTATGGGATTATCTAGAAAACGGTTCAAATAATTGAATATTATATGTTAAATTCAATCCATGATGATTTACTAATCCATAATCTTGTAAATGGCAAGAAATAGCTAACATTTGCATGACTATCCCCCGTTTATAAAATTTGAAATAACTTTATTAAGACGATAAAAATTAATTAGATTAACAAAGCGACTCAGATGTAAATGAGAAGAAACATGATGATATTGCCAAAAATTTTAATGTTGAATTTCTATAGTAATAATAATCAAAATTGAAGTCACCATACAAAATGGTGAATAAAAATTAAAAATCCTTGAGAAGTTTTCTAACTTGCTCTAAAGTCACAAATAACACAACTGTAAAAGGCCCATGCCTAGATATTGTGGGGATGAACCCTTTGTAAAGTGCCATGGGCCCTTTAGATCTAATGGTCTTAAGTGCGCAATCTAATGCTCCCGAATAAGGTGGCGCCACCCCTGGCTCCACTTTCATGTTCATCACCCTAGTCTTGATAACGTCCACAGGGTTTGACGCCACAGAGGCTATAAATCCCGCGGTGAAGCTAGCCACCACATGGGTCTCGAGCCCATCACTCATCACACCGTGATCTAATATCACTTCCTTGATTTGATCGTATGATGCAAGTTGTGATGCAGTCACGATCATAGCGCGGTTCACAGTAAGTGATGAACCGCGCCACAGGCTAACAACACCCTCGTCCCGGGACATTTTAGTAATTGCATCCACCACACCTTTATAATTCCTCCTTTGGGACACTGGGAGCCTCCCATCAGCCTGCATCCACACCATAGCCACGTCCGCCGGGTTGCCCACGGCGGCGCCTATGCTACCCGCCACCAAGCCGGCGGCGATCTTCCTCCCGAAAGAAAAATTTCCCGTATCTGGGTTCGACCATTTTTGCTTAAAAATCTCATACAAACCCATCCTGGTGGTGGAATACAAAGTCTGGCGGAGCACAGTGGCAGACACGCCGGAGAACAAGGCGGCGATACCTTCCGTTTGGAAAATCTTGATCCCGACTGAAATGGGTCCCAATTTTTGAATAGCCATTGAATTAACATTCATTGCAGCTAAAGTAGCACTGTTGGTACTACTGCTATAAGCAAATGCAGGCCTAAGTGAATACGCGTTTTTAGCAACATTTGGCCTAAGTTTTGCCTGAAGTTCAAGGAAGTTGGTGACTTGATGACACGTAAGCTGACGACCAACATTTTCGCCATGAAGTTGCATACGCACCTTAATAAGGTCTAAAGGGTGTATAGTGCACCCTGCAACTATTGAAGCAATGCCACCTTCAACAAATCCTTTCACACCCATACTTTTTGACGAGGGGTTACCGAGCTGAGGTGTGAATCCGTCCCGAGCCGAAGCGGGCTAATCAGCGCCAAGGCCAGCGCGTTCAACTGAATGTCCAACCAGTTTGACTGGCCCGACCCCGGAAACCCCGACCTCAGTTCCAGCTATTCCGATGGGACATAAAGCACTAATGGGACATAAAGTTGCACTGCATTAAATGCTGTCAGACCAGAACTTAGTATAAATAAAGCTCAACCCTCTTCATTTAAGGAGGTAACTCGTTATTAAATGTTCTTAGCTACCTTGTCAGCTCGGACATACTAATCATTCGCACGCTCGAGGGAAAAATTCGGGTCATCACCTCGCCTTTTTCTTCTTTTTCTCGTGCAGGTCTGGAAGCCGACCCGGAAAGTATAGCTCGGAGGCCGACCTGAAAAGTCCAGCTTGGCGCAAGGAGCTCCCAACTTCAACTGCGAGGTTTTCGACCTCGACAGTTTGGCGCTGTCTGTGGAAAGCGACGAGTTCTTTTATAACTCTCTTCACCACTCATTGAGAAGCCATCATGGTGCAAACTAGAAGCCACAGCACACCGGTAGAGGATTCGCCCAACCCGGAAGGGGACCTCGAAACCACGCAGGTGCCTAGCCAAAACCTAACCCAAACCAACGTTGGAACGAGCCAACGTATACACTTAGCCACCCCAACCAACCCCACAGCAGAAGGAGACCCCAACTCCAGCCTGTCACCGGAGATAAGGATGATGCTGAGGATGTTCGAGGAACTTAAGGAGCAGGTAGCCTGGCTAGATGAGGGCCCCTTGGCTCCGCAAGAGGCTATGCTGCGACCATCACGTCCGTAATTCCACATCCCAGAGTCAAGGTGAAAATGGGCGCAGGACGAGGAGGCCTTCCTGGAGCCGATGGCCAGATCCGACGTGGTGAGAGGTAAAAGGGCGGCTCAAGCCGACCCCGAGTAGGCCAAGACCGCAGCTGCCATAGCCAAGGTCATCAACCAGCTCGGTGTTAGCCCACTCTCCCCTGAAGTACTGTCCACACCACTGCCCACCGGCAACCGTATGCCTAACTTGGCCGTCTACAACGGAGACGAAGACCTAGCCAGCCACCTGCTTAATTTTGATTACCACATGACTCTGCATGATATGCCAGATCTCATGAAGGTGAAGACTTTTCCGACCACTCTGGTTGGCGACGCCTTGGATTGGTTCCAAAAACTTCACCCTGGTTCAATCACAAGTTTTCACCAACTGGCTGAGGCTTTCCTGTCCCGCTTCGCTGGAAGCCGGCGCGCCACTCGCCATACTTCTACATTGCTGTTGGTGAAGCAACATAGAGGGGAAAGCTTGAGGGCCTACACGGCCAGATTCAATGAAAAGTCCCTCCAAATTCCCAACCTGGAGGACTCCATGGCGTTGATGGCTTACCAAAGTGGGCTGAGGTCGGGACCACTTACATCCTCCCTGGCAATCGACCCCATGGACACTGTATTCGAGCTGACGATACGAGCAGAAGGGTACATACACTCGGAGAAAATCCATCAAGCGAAAAGGGATGATGACAAGGAAAAGGAAGCCAGCAAGAAGGGAGAAACCTCCCGAGCCCAACCTGGGGGTAAAGTCCAGAATGACCGAGGCAGGCAGCCTCAACAGCTAAAGCAGAACCCCCGGTTCACCATGTTCACTCCCCTTAACACCTCGAGGGAGCATATCCTGATGGAGATCCAACACCAGAACCACCTGACTCCAACTCCAAGATGAAGGGCTGACCCGAGAAGCACAATAGAACCAAGTATTGCCGCTACCACATGGACTACGGCCATATCACCGAATAGTGTAAAGACTTGAAACAGGAGATTGAGGCCCTGATATCCCGAGGCCACTTCCGGAGATATGTAGATCCGCAGCCGACCCGAAATCCCGACCAAAGGGATAGGGAGAGGAGTCCGCCCAGGCGCCAGGCTGGGGGCGGGCGCTTGGCCGTGATTGAGACTATTGCGGGAGGATTGACGTCAGGAGGGGAGACCTCAGCAGGCAGGAAGGGTTATGTTCGTGCTGGGAGGGAGTATGGACCGATACAGGGACCGGCCCCGGGGATGCAGGAGCTCACCTTCTCCTCAGAAGACCTGGAGGGGGTGATATTGCCCCATGACGACCCCCTGGTGATCAGCGCTGAAATAGCCAACTTTACCGTCAAGAGGTTGATGGTGGACACCGGGAGCTCGGCAGAAGTCTTATTCCTCAGCGCTTTTGAGCAAATGGGGTTAGACAGGAGCCGACTCAGGCTATTGAGGGGTACTTTAGCTGGTTTCACCGGGCAGTCCCACCGAGCCAAAGGGGTCATCAACCTCCCGCTGAAGCTGGAAGATGGAGATAAATGGGTATCGATGCAAGCCAACTTCATAGTAATGGATTACAACTCCACTTACAATGGGATCTTAGGTCGGGTGACACTCAATCACTTCAGGGCCGTCCTCTCAACTTACCACCAAGCCCTGAAATTCCCAACCCCGGCCGGAGTAGCCACCATTCGCGGAGCCCAGCTCTCAGCTCGGGAATGTTATGAAAACTCACTCCGGCCCAAGTACCAAATCGGTTGGGGACTGGATTTTCCCAAAGAAAAAAGAGATGCTAAGAGAGGAAGCCCGGCTAAAAATCTCCAAGAGGCGGAGCTTTCTGATGAAACCAAGAAAGCAAGGATTGGGAGTGAACTTTCTGCCGACCTCAAGAAAGGTATAAGCCAATTCCTCTTAAAGAATGAACATATATTTGCCTGATCTACCTCTGACATGACAGGAATTGACCCAGATGTAATTGAGCATCACCTGAATGCCGACCCAAATCACTATCCGGTAAAGCAAAAATGCAGGCACTTCTATTATGATAAACAACAAATCATAGCCGAAGAGGTGGATAAATTAGTGGACGCCGACCACATAAAGGAAATACAGTACCCAACCTGGTTGTCCAATGTGGTACTGGTGACTAAGTCCTCAGGAGGATGGAGACTGTGCATTGATTTCACCGACCTCAACAAAGCTTGCCCTAAGGACTGCTTCCCTCTACCTCGGATTGATTAGATGGTGGACGCCACCTCCGGGTTCGAGCTACTCTCCTTCATGGATGCCTTCAAAGGCTATAATCAAATCAAGATGGCTCTCGGAGACAAAGAGAAGACTGCCTTCACCACCGATAAAGGACTCTACTACTATGAGGTCATACCTTTTGGCCTCAAGAATGCTGGAGCTACCTACACTCGGATGGTGAACAAGGTCTTCAAAAATCAGATTGGCCGGAATATGAAAATCTATGTAGATGACATGTTGGTCAAGAGCAGAAGGGCGGAAGACCATGTAGCCGACCTGGCTGAAGCCTTCGCCGTAATGGAGCACTTTGGATAAAACTGAACCTGGAAAAGTGCGCATTCAGCGTCAAGGCAGGCAAATTCCTGGGTTTCATGGTCACTGCCTGCGGAATAGAAGCCAACCTGGAGAAGGCCAAGCGATACTTGACCTGGCGCCACCGACCTGCGTGAAGGACGTCCGGTGTTAGCAGGAAAGGTCGCAGTGCTGAGCAGATTCATGTCCAGGTCGGCTGACAAGTGTGCTCCTCTGTTCAAAATATTGAGGAATCCTAAGAACTTTGAATGGACTGAGGAATGCCAGAACGCCTTCCAAGAACTGAAAAGGTATCTAGCCTCGCCACCCCTGTTATCCCGACCTGAGGTGGGGGGATGAGCTAGTACTATACATAGCATGCTCGGGGACAGCAGTGGCGGCGACACTAGTCCGAGAAGAAGGAAATGAGCAGAAGCCGGTCTATTATGTTAGCAAAACCCTGCAAGGGGCCGAGATGAGATACCCCTCCTTGGAAAAACTCGCCCTCGCGCTCATTACAACGGCAAGAAAGTTGAAGCCATACTTTGATGCTCATCCAATTAAGGTAATGACGGATGCCCCATTTAAGTCCATTATGCACAAGCCAGAAGCATCGGGCAGGCTACTAAAATGGGCAGTTGAGCTGAGTCAATTCGACATCACCTACCAGCCCAGGACAACTATCAAAGCCCAAGCCATCGCGGACTTTGTAGTAGAATGCACTGGCTGAGCAGAGCATGACCCGGAGGACTTGTGGAAGGTCCATGTGGATGGGGCCTCAGGGAAGTCCGGAAGCGGAGCTGGGGTGGTCATCCTCGACCCAACCAGGCATGATCACCAATACTCCCTGAGGTTCACCTTTTCGGCGTCCAACAACAAGCAAAATACGAAGCAGTGATCGCAGGATTGAAAATTGCAGCTCAGCTCGGGGCACAAACAGTCGACCTGAGCACCGATTCTCAGCTAGTTTCTAGTCAGATATTGAGAGAGTTTGAAGCCAAGGACAGTGCTATGCTGGCCTACCTCAACAGAGTCAAGGATTTGACCTCGGGGCTCAGAAGGTGCACGATACAGCAGATTCCCAAGGAAGAGAATATGAAGGTTGATTCCCTGTCCAGGTTGGCCTTGAGCGAGAGCCGACCTGCCCTGGTCCATGTTGAAGAAGTATCTGAACCCAGTATTCAGTTGGGGGTGCAAGTCGTAGCCGAGCTCAATCTAAGCCCGGATTAGACCAAACCAATCGTGGACTACTTGGAGGGGGGTATGACCCCAGATGATGAAAAAGCAGCTCGAAAGCTCATAAAATAGGCCTCAAGGTTTGTCATAATTGCCGGGCAACTCTATAAGAGAGCCTACACCTGGCCTCTCTTGAAATGTGTTGGACCCGAAGAGGGAAACTATGTACTTCGTGAGATTCATGAAGGGGTATGTGGAAACCACTTGGGAGGCAAAGCCCTGGTTCGGAAGGCATTGAGACAAGGCTATTTCTGGCCAACCTTAGAACAAGACGCCAAATAGTATGTAAAAAAGTGCGACACCTGTCAGAGGTTCGCCAATGTACAGAGGAAGCCTACTGTGGACCTCACAGTGATGGTGAGCCCATGGCCATTCTATCAGTGGGGTCTAGACATCATCGGCCCATTGCCGACCGGTGTCGGCCAAAAGAAACACGCCTTCGTAGTTGTAGACTACTTCACCAAATGGCCCGAGGCTGAAGGTGTTGCTAGAATAACAGAAAAGGCAGCTTGGGATTTCGTATAGAAAAACATCATTTGCCGATTTGGGGTGCCAAAGGTCATCATCACTGACCACGGCAAACAATTTGACAGTGCATACTTTCGAGGCAAATGTGATAAAATTGGGATCGACCTCAGATTCTCATCTATTGCTCACCCTCAAAGTAATGGCCAAGGTGAAATGACTAACCAAATCATTTTGCAGGGTCTGAAAACCAAGTTGGAGGAAGCAGAGGGCCAATGGGCATCAATTCTTCCCGAGGTGTTGTGGGCTCAGCGGACCAACACCAGCTCGGCAACGGGAGAATCGCCCTTCGAACTGACCTTCGGCACTCAAGCGGTGCTGCCAGTGGAGATCGGATCTCCGACCAGTAGAACCCTCCACCATGATCCAGAAATAAACGGAGCACGGATCCGTGAAGAGCTCGACCTCGCTGAAGAGCTTCGAGCTAAAGCTCAAATCAGAATGCTGGCCAGCAAAGCTGCCATGCAAAGAGCCCTTGCCAAACAGATCAAGCCTAAGCCTATTAAGGTTGGTGACCTCGTGCTCAGAAAGGCTATCTTTTTGCCGCGCTCCGGTAACAAGCTCTCCCCGACCTGGGAGGGACCTTACGAAGTCGTGAAAGAAGTCCGACCCGGGACCTTCTACCTCCGCGACAAGAACGGAAAACTATTGAAAAATGCGTGGCACTCAGAACACCTGAAGCGTTATTTTGTCTAAAGCGGCCCTGAGCCGAAATATTTTGTATACGGTCCCGAGCCGAAACATTTTGTAAACAGCCCCGAGCCGAAGTATCTTGTAAAGGCCCCGGGCCAAGACATTGCTTGTACAAGTTCAATACAATGCATTTTTGTAAACTAGTGCAAACGCCTGACCCGAGCCCAATTGCCACAACTACAAAACTACTTCCAACTCGGATTAACGCGGTGGCCACGCTTAATCACGAGCGAACGTTAAAGTAAACCAGCTCGGACTAAGTACCAGCTCGGGTATAATCAATAACAATTTGATTAGTTTCGCCAGTTCGGATTAAGATCCAACTCGGTGCGTTCCGGCTTCAGGTCGGTATATTAGTTTGGGTCTAAACTCAAACTCAATATTTGTCGACATTAGTTTGACCAATTTTATAACGGACTGACGAGTTCGAGTTGGTAACAATTATAAAGTTGCCATGATTATACCGGCTTGGATTAGGATGATAAAACATTAATCGCGTCCAGCTCGGTTCATTACGCTTAAGTTTGAATGGTCCATTAAATTGGTCCGACCCCACTAGCTTGAGAAAAACTTGCGAAGAGAAAAGTACACATGTACAAACTCAGGCAAAACGCAAATAAAAATAAAACAGACATTTCATTAAAATTGGAAAATGATTACAAAGCCCAACTTGGGCGAGATAACAAGAACCCGACCCGGGCAAAATTACAAAACCTACTTTGGCGCAGCAGCAGAGGTGGTGGCCTCGGCTTCGTCCCCAACCTGGTCCAGGCCCTTCTGGACAAACTCAGTCACCTCCTTGGCCTGGGACGTCAGGTTGGATGGAAGCTCGGGAATCTCCCAAAACTCCGGTGGCGGAACTTCCAAGATCTCGATATAGTCGTTCTTGGTGGCTGGGAAGAAGGTCTTCGCTCTCTCCCGAGCTGCGACTTGACTACGGAAGTAGAATTCCATTTCTACGTACTTCGCCATGGCCCCGCCTTTCGTGGCCAACCAATCCACCGCCGCGTCGCTGGACTTGAAGGCTTCCATTGCCTTTTCTCCCTTGACGCCGACCCGGTCCACCAGGTCCTGGAACTTTGCCTCTGCCTCACGCTTTTCTCGTTTATAGCGCTCGACGTCCGTGGCCGTGACTTCGCGTCGGGCCTTTTCCATGTCCAGCTCCTTCTTCAGGCGGTCGATCTCCGTCGTGTCCGCCTTCTGCCTCTAAGCGGCCTCTTCCCTCACAATATCAAGCTCGGCTCGGGCATCCATGTATCGTTGCTCGAGCTCGACGCAGTGAGTCTGGGCTTGATCAGGAAATTGGGAACCGAGATGATATGGGACTCGGCCTGTTTAGCAGAAAACAAAGCAGTCAGCCGAGCTAAAAAGACCTCACCAGAAGATAGTTAAAGACTCACCGTGACTATGGCCATCCTCAAATCGAGCGAGAACTGCTCCGCCGGGACCGTCGCCAGCTTGGGGTCGCGATCCACCTTGGACGCCTCAATGAAGTTTTTGTCAGGAGGACTCACCTCCGTAGCCTTACTCTTCCCAGAGTGTTCGGTCTGAGGCCGCTTTCTGCTCTCGGGTCGGGAGGAAGAATGCTCCGGGATCACCACACCCGATCCCGATTTCTTGGGCAAAAGGGACCCCGATGCCCCTTTAGAAGAGACTTTGGAACCCACCTCTCGCACATTGCCGATGGGCCGCTACCTCTGTCCTTGAGCGGCACCTCCCAATCCTGACCGAGCCGACGCGTCGCCACTGGCCTCGCTCTTCCTCCTCACCTGGGCATATGCGAGTTTCCTCATGTCCGCCATATCTGCAAAAGGTAGAGGAAAGAAGTGAAAACGAGCTGAAGGCCGACCTAAAAGAGACTAGCAAACAGAACGATAGGGAGGTCGGGCGCCGATCCTGCAAACTAACCCTTTTCTGAGCTAGACCTCGCGTCCCCTTCAGACTCGGGAAGCAGGTTAGGATGATCCCTCAAGAGGTCGGGCTCCCTACCAAACAACTCGGAGTCCCAGATTCGCTCCCATTCGAGCACACTATCGATGTCTATTAGCGTCCCGGGCGCGGGCTTGAGCACCGCGACTTCCCCGAGTTCCTCCGTCGAGAGCTTGGGGTTATCGTTGGCGGTCTTCCTCAAACTTGGGATCCATTCCAGCTTGCACCCAGAGTTCACGGTCGACTCCACCCAATAATAATC
The DNA here is from genome assembly GCA_037974665.1 of Ehretia macrophylla. Lineage (NCBI taxonomy): Eukaryota > Viridiplantae > Streptophyta > Magnoliopsida > Boraginales > Ehretiaceae > Ehretia > Ehretia macrophylla. The sequence continues at coordinate 35,906,051 of CM075779.1, read as the reverse complement.
ATTATGCCAGCCCTTGTTAGAGGAATGCCACTTGGTGAAAATGGAGTTGCCGACCCGAGCTGCAAAGTGGAACCACCCAGGCTGCTTCAGGTTGGGTTTACACATGAAGAAATGCCTGAACCTGCACAAGGTCGGCTCCACATTCTTCTCCAGGCAGAACACGTAGAAGGCCACCATCACGGCCCAACCATTCGGCGACATCTGACCCGGGCTGAGCTCGTAATAGTTCAGGATTCCAACAATGAAGCCAGGGAGAGGGAGCTGGATGACGTCGAATGCTAGATCATATATAGTGAAGTGGTCGGCCGGAGGATAGCACGCCGATTCTTGCCGACCTGGAACCTTCAGCTTGTGATGTCGATCAACCGACCAGTTCCTTAGCCTTGCGTTTGCCATCTGCACTGTGGAATGGTACTCACGCTTGCAACAGGCGAACAGCTGCTCGATCCTCTTCCCTCGAATTGAAGAAGCACTGGCTGAAGCCGAGCTCCGAGATCGAACAGCGCTGACTGGTACAGCTTCGATCGGCTTGGTGGCAGAGACCCCGGCTAAGAACTCTTGAGGTATCTCGATGCCCTCCAGTTGATTTAGTGGCTCCTCATCATCCCTGTCTTCCAAGTCTCCCAGGTCGGCCAAAGGATCCGTCTCCGCTTCCTCTTGCACCAATCTGACCCAAATGACTTGGCAGTCATCATCGCTCTCGTCGGGACCAGATTTCTGAGCCGGCCCTGAAGACGAACTGGTGCTCTCTCTACCACGGACCCTATTTGAGGTAGATGCCGAGCTCAGCGAACTCTCATCTCCACCATAGGACCTTACCTCCATCGCCTGGGAATCTTCCGACTCCGACCTCCCCATCTTGTCTACAAACTAAATATAAATATACAGGAATGACTAAAGGGAGTCGGGACGTACCTACTGCTCTTGACTGCGGAGTGCGACCCACTAAGCTGGCTCCGAGCTGACAAATCCCAAGAAGATTCTTTCCGAGCTAATTGCGTCCGACCACTCTGGTGTCCGACCTAAATTTCTTTATAAATTGAAAGCGAAGTGTGAAATGAATCTCGGATGCTGAAGCCCTATTTATAGGCGCCCCTGAAAGTCGCCTCGGGAAGCCCAAACGTCGCGTCTCGTCAGAACCGCCAGGTGACGTGTTAGCCATCTGTTGGGCATGCACCGCTGACATGGCCATCCCTGCTCTCTCGAGGTCGGACACCTACAGCTCGGGAGGAACTGCCAATTCTAGATCTCACCCTCTCGATCTCGACTTGGGGAAGGGGAATTGACGAGGGGTTATCGAGCTGAGGTGCGAATCCGTCCCGAGCCGAAGCGGGCTAATCAGCACCAAGGCCAGCGCGTTCAACTGAATATCCAACCAGTTTGACTGGCCCGACCCCGGAAACCCCGACCTCAGTTCCAGCTGTTCCGATGGGACATAAAGCACTGATGGGACATAAAGCTGCGCTGCATTAAATGCTGTCAGACCATAACTTAGTATAAATAGAGCTCCACCTTCTTCATTTAAGGAGGTAACTCGTTATTAAATGCTCTTAGCTACCTTGCCAACTCGGACATACTAATCATTCGCACGCTCGAGGGGAAAATCCGGGTCATCACCCCGCCTTTTCCTTCTTTTCCTCGTGCAGGTCTGGAAGCCGACCCGAAAAGTATAGCTCGGAGGCCGACCTGAAAAGTCCAACTCGGCGCAAGTAGCTCCCAACTTCAACTGCAAGGTTTCCGACCTCGACACTTTTATTTCTAAAAGAATATATGGTTAAAGAAATGGATGTAAATTAATATTTGAATGGCTAATGGTGAAGAAATCAAACTCAAAGTTCACGTGATATAATATAACGTGAACTTTTAAAAAACTCGACTAATATTTCAACGAACCAATGTTGGAGATCAGAAAGACTAAGAAAAGGTTTATGTAGACTATGGATCTGTGAGAATGGCGTTATATATACGTGTAAGAATGAAATGTAAGTGGGTTGTGTACGCGTTGGATTAGGCCAAGAGTGGGCCCCGTGGTCAACTTGGTCACCGGGACTTGTTCTACTTTGGGTGTGAGAAGATTCTTGGGCTTTGACTTTGACTTTGACGCTATTCTTTCTGGGCATGTGGGCTATGATTTCATGCCAAAGCTTAGTCAAGTTTATTCAACCTAAGTCTTAGAGTATGATCCAATGATAGTGGGTGAAATTATTTTTGTAAGATTGTAAATTTAACACTTTTCAGTATTTTAAAGTTTTGTTCTTGACTAACTTAATGCATGTGTAAGAACGCACTACTATACTCAAGAGTTTATCAATCGATAGTCGAGATTTACGAGCTGAATTCTTATATCATTCAAAAAAGATCATTAAACCTTCTAGAAAGACCTTCCAGTGAAGAAAAAATGCATCAATTCAGCTATTATAAGAGTGTATGTAGGCCCCACATCATCACATTGTCTCACAGAGGGCTGTTACACAGAGATTGACTCCCAAGTGTTAAGTGGCAACTAAACTAACTAGTGACACCCGAGCTAGACTACCCGTGCTTCACGCAAATTTCCAATAACAACTAATCACATTGAATTGACAAGCCAATATGAGTAAATATAAAAGTTTAGGAAGAGTAGTATTTTCTTGTATTATAATTATCACATGTTAGTAAGAGTTATATTTTAACATGCGAGACCCACCAACCATTAGACTTTTGCCCATAAAACAAGTATTGAGATATTGTATTTTTCTTTTTCATTTATATGAAGCGTATAAAACTTCTTCGATGGTAATGCTTAACTCAAACTATGAATGGTGAAATATTTCCTTGATATATAATTAAATTTCCAATGTAGAATTTTTTTTTCTCAATCATCTTCTCTCTCTCATATCACCCAACACATCAAATAAATTAAATACATGATAATTTTGTTATGGTCATTTATATGGTCTTATATGGAATTACGGGAGGATCTGATCCTAGATCCATTTAAAATCTATACTACTATTCCTCCATTTTTGGGTAGCCAAGCTCGTACACATTATCTAATAAAGAAAATGAAAAGCCCTACTGTACTATACTTGAATTGGTGTCAATCCTAAATTTTCTTATGGATCCTTGTTTGAGTGGCCCGAGTCTAGTGGACATGAGATTCTCCTTGAAAGAATATTGTCACGGATATGAAATTCCTCCTAACATATAACGACAGAATTGTAATAACAATGAATTATCTATATCATTTTATTATAATTACATGAACAGTTATAATTTTGCGAGTGCATCCAGATTCTTTTTTGCCACTCTAAGCATGTTCTTATACTCAAAACTAATAGAGGAGACGATTTTTTATATAATTGTAATGAATAATGTTGTTAAACTCGTATATTCGATTTCACCTAATAAAGTAATCTCTGTCTGGTTTAGTTTAATTTGAATCAAGTATTTGAATAAACGACTCAAATGTAAAGTAAAAATTATACTTAGAAGCTCTTCCATTTATTTAATTGCAGACTTTTGCATCCCAAACAAATATCTTACAAAATTAATACCAAAAAAAAAGCAGCTATGGTAACAAGAACATTGGGCTTGGTGGCCCATTAACACAACTTAGTTACAAATTTCACGAGCAATACCCAATCGAGAATTTGCAGTGTCAAACAAAATCCTAAGATTCTGCTGCTGCAAATTGGCTATAACATTCAACACAGAGTTGACATTATTTGGTGCTGCTGCCATGGCCAAACAAGCTAAATTGCCTGCACTACTATGTATCAAACTGTTCTCCATTGGCAATACCAAGTTCATTCCTGTGAAATGGAATGTCACAGCTGGTGCCACTGCTTCATATGTAGTTGCAAAGCATGTATCAAATGCACCCAAGGAGCTAAATGGGCCTTTCACTTGTTTTGTAAATTCATCCCGGATGGCATTGTAAATGGCTGGGACGAATCGGGTTATAACCGTGCCCGAGTCAATGATGGTACCCGCTCCGGTGTTCGGGTTGAATGCGAGGAGTTCCGGGGCAATGGGGACATGGACTCGACCCACACTGATACCAGTGAGGTTTACGTAATATAGTGATGGCCTGTGTGGATTCTTGAGGAGTGGGGTGGTTTTAATACTCTTGGGTTGACCAATAGGCCCAAGTTTGAGTGAGCCCGAGAAGTAGTATGATTTGAAACTAGGCAAACAGTATGAGAACACGCCCGAATAAAGTGATCCGGATTGTGAGAGCAACGACATGGGCCCTCGACCCAGGCCCAATAGTCCTTGGGGTGGCATTGACTTGCCAGACATGGCATTGATGCATCCAAAAGCATAATTTGGAATGATATCAGTGCCTAATCTAAGCGAATCACGAGACAATGTAGCGGCAAACGCTGAATCTCCCCCATAAGTTTGGTTAAACAAGCACGCACCCGAGCCCGTGGTTGGGCAAGAGAGTCCACGGACTTGGGTACATTGGGGTTGCGAGCAGTCCAACGACCCGTAAGTAGAGGACGTGTTTGGGTCAAACAAGGTGGACCCGCATCCGGTGCACCCGCTGCATGGGACCCACGCATTGTCACTACTAGTATCCAATACCATAAACATGAGCTGGCCCGGAGTCCCAATCTTGGCCCGGACTATGTAGTTGCCAACATTAAGTACCTGCTGGCCCGCAGCAATAGGGGCTGAAGTGGGCTTTTGGGCCACTAAACTGGACAAGTAAGAGACCCTTTGTGGGTCTTTAGTGGCCATGTTCATCACAGTATTGACCCATGATGAAGCAGGCTTGGGAGCTGTGAATGGTGAGCATTTACCATAGATGGGAAACAGTGTAAGGTCTGAATTATCTGAAGCACAAAGATCAACGGCTATGGAGGTTGAAGAAAGAAGAGTGAAGAGCAATGCAGCAATGGCTATGGCCATAGCTTCAAGTCTTTGACTTAGCTTTGACCTCGCCAAAGCCTTGTGAACTATATCTACAAAGGATTATAAGAATGAAGATATCTTTATGAGAAGGTGATGGTATGTTTCAGAGACTTGCATGAGAGGCAATATATATATAGCAACGTAGAGGAGTGAGCTGTAGTTGATAAATTACTGATATATCCTTTGCTGTCGTCGTGGTTATTGTTTATTCATCCAAAAGAAGGGATGTTTACGGAAATACACTTTCTTGTTATAAAGAAAACGTCCAATTATAGATGAGGAACTTATTTTTCAGAGAATAGGCCACAATAAAATATCAGTATTTATTTATAAGAATCGGGTGAAATGATCGAATAATGATATATGATTATCAAACTACTGTGTCTACCTCTATCATACCAAAAAAACAAAATATCAATATGTGACCATGCAAGCCATATAAAGAAACAAATTAAGTAGTGACAAAGGCAGAAGAAAGCTACTATAAAAGCTGGTTTTATTGGAAAGAGATCAGAAACTTCAGAAGTTTTGGACATTTAGAGTGCAAAACAGCGAAGCTCATATGCTTCCAAAAGAATATCCATTTTTTTTATTATTATTTTTTGCTAGGACCAAAATAATATAACTTTTTCTAGATTTCATTGTACTTTTAATCCTTAAAAAATTTACCACTTCAAAGCAACTTTTGATGACAGTTTCACCAAATTTTTTATGACAGTTTCACCAAATGCTAAGCAGCATAAATTGTGTTAGTAACCATAGTATTTTTGTCTTAACAAATGTAAAAGTATTGGTTCGTGATCAATTAAAGATTTTGATTTGAGTTTACTCATCAATATCAGATTTATAGTCTTAAAGTAGGGATGAATCCAAGATTTTTATTCAGAGGTGATACAAATTATTTTTCATTGTTTCTTCATCGTTTGTCAATTGAACTGGTACATATATTGAGTGTATTACTACATTATAAGATTTATAGTCTTGAAAGTCGGGGCGGATCAAAAAATTTTGCTCACAGGAAGTTAAAATCATGCAATTTAACACTCGTATAATTTTTTTCTAGTAAAAACAAAATTGATTTTTCAGCAAAAAAAAAAAAAAACCCCCTTAAAATACACATATTTTATTTTGTTTTAAAAAATATAACTCTAACTCACTTCTTAATAATTATACTCTCAAGGTCAATAAATGGTACAGCCCCGGCTGACCCGTATATAAATCTGCCCATGCTTTAAAGTAGATCTAACATGATTATACCTTAGTAACTATAAGATGGCATAGATTATGAGCAGATCCATATGAGTAATGTTTTATGTCGCCCATTCACCTCTCTTTGTATTGAATATTAAATTTTTCGTATATATAATAAAAATTTTACTATATAAAAAAAAGTGATGGGGTTAATATATAACATTGTTCGATCTATATGAGGAGAGTATTAAATTTTAGAATGATTAGGGTGAGATGTGAAGTGTGATTTGTTTAGGGTGTCAAGTGGACAAAACTACTCGTGAACTTATGGAAGCATACAGTGAGTTAGCAACTGGGATTTTTGTCCACACGCAGAGACTAAGCACGATATGCGGTCGGTCACGGGCATGCAAAGACTTCACAGTTGGAAGACAATCACTCGAGTCACGTGCAATCATGGCATCTTTACGTCTCTATTTTTGTTGCCTCTCCTGGAATAATGCAGCAACCATGGCCTAGCAGCTATTTGTACACAATATGTCTTGCATATATATGGAAGTGTTATGTTCACACCCGAATGGAGAAAGAAAAACATGCTACCCCCCTCGGGTTTAGTTTAATGATTAAGCGTTTGGGACATGAAATTATATGTATATATATTTTTTGGTCAAGTCTCGTAGACTTATGTTTAATTAAGTTGGACTATATCTCTTTTAATAGTATGTAGTCATGTGTGTAGACTCTCAAATCGATAATTAACATTAAATGGTTTTCATTTGACTAAGGTTTTTCTTCATAGCAAGGTATAGAGGGTTATTTATAAGATTCATTAACCTATGATTTAAGTTGGGCCTATTACTGCATGGACTCGAGTTATCTCAAACCCAATCTACAAATTAAGAATGGGATCAAAACCATTTAGAAAGGGGGCGGAGTTAGGATTTTAAAATTAGGAGGCCAAGATTCAAATAAAACATTCATGACAAGGAAAAAAAAATAGGGGGACCGTTAACTTATTTTTAACGATACTACATAAATTTTTTTAACGACAATAATTTTTTTCTTTTAACAATACTACATAGATTTTTTTTAAAAAAATAAAATTTGGAGGGACTGGGGCCGCCCCCTATATTTAGATATGAGTCTGAAGAATTTTTCGAAAATATTCCCAGTTATATAGAAAATGGTGTCCAGGTGAAAATGTTGTGGACTGATACTGAAAGGATATCAGCATCATTGTGTACCTTTAACTACACTAATCATTTTTCCAATTGCAGCTCTAGCTCAGTAGACAATGAAGGCCCAAGAACTGTAGACTTTCGTTGTGAACTAATAAGGATTCCGAAACCTAACAATCCCTTTCATAACACTTATGATCAAAATTCAATGATTATAAATTATGAATATAATTACAGTGAAACTGTTGACGTTATGTGCACATCCATTCTCCGAAAACTAAGACTTAGTAAAAGGCATCAAAGCACGTCAAGGACAAATGCTTCCTTTAGTAATGACAAAGACCGGCTTGGGAAAAGATGCAAAAAAAGGTAAAAACAAAGACAAATATTTCACATTCAAACATTACAAGAATGGCTTTTTGTAAGGGTCCCTAGGCATTCACGGGATGTTTCAAGATGCACATCAGAAAAGAACTTACGCTCGTGAAGTTTTATGGATGCATAAATAAAAGTTCAATAATAGAATGTTGCTCAATTATGTACCTCAGGAATAAGGCTGAAGTCATGATTGAAGTCTAAGGATGTATATTTAAATTATCACATGTCTAAAAGTTTAAACGATTAGAGATGAGTTTATTATATTTATTTATTATTTTCAACACTCTCTAGATGTAAATGGAAGATTCGTTGTTGAGCCTTGCACGTGAATAATTAGACTCACCTCATCTAAAAGTTCTTCGAATGAGAGTAGATATAAAAAAAACTCTACCGCAATGTGCATATTCATCCACTTTAATAAACGCATCGAATTACAAAAATCCTATGGTTGTACATGATGCAATAGCTGCATCGTTTTGTAAACAAGAACATCATGAGTTCAAAGTCAGTGAGATATGTCCATTTGCAGTAAAATTATTGCATCAATCTAGATTGATGGGTCGGTTTCTCACATGATTGGTGGAACCTACAGGTATGTGTCCTACTAATATGTTAAAAAGTTAATTTCAGTGCAAATTGATTGAAAATTTTCCCCTATTTGCATGGCATTGTTATTGTCTTTGTTGCATCAGATGTTTTGGATTCTGGGAGGGCTTGTGTGTTATGCAGAATGTTGAACTCACACCAGTTCCAATTTACTTGGTCAAAACAGATCTTGCCTTATCTGTCGATTAAGATATATGAGTGGCTCCAATATGGTAAGAAATGGATTTCATGATGGGTGGTAATTTGAAATTCGAAATTGCTGGCAAAAATTAAATCGCTACAACTTAAACTTTTAAATTACGTAGTAATTTAATATGGTATTAAACAGGTTATCAAATTGTCATGGGTTTAAATCTTGCCTCCACGCCCATTTAAAACATTAATAATATATACGTGCAATGCTCATAAACGAATTTCACCTACACATATAAGGACATATTGAATACAATAAATAAATATAATAAATGTTTCTCTAACATATCAAGTTCTTAGATGAAATGTTAATTTAATATAGGAATACAAGTTCAGAGTTTCTCATGAAACATTACTATAATGACTAATAAGACCATCCATTCGTGTGCTCAACATAAATACAGAATTCATTTATTGCTCACAAGGCAAAATACATCTTACGCCTGTCAACAAATTCATAGATATTGTACATTAGTAACAAAATATAGATTGCGACTGCAAGAGATTGCGAGATCTATTCTCGTAAGCTCTTTTGACCAACTCAGATACTAATGAGCTCATCTGAATTTCAGCTAAAAACTCTCTCATAGTTATTAATCAATTATATCAAAACTAGTGGTCACATTCATAATCTCCCACATTTCTTCCTTTCTTGAGTTCTTGTCAGATCTAGTTTTTATGAGATTGGATCACACTGCTAAATCTGCCAGCATTCTGAAAGTAGAATATGGCCCATGTTTGGCTTCTTTTCTTGCCATATCTTCATTAAGACTTTTGGAGATTGCTAAGGTCAGTCGCAGCAAGGCGTCACTTGCTAAGCTGACCATACGCCAGATGCATGAACGCATGTGGATGTAACATGTGCATCTTATGTACAGTGAGCACCGTTGTTGGAATATACATTCCTCCTACATAGAAAAATTACAAACTTTTAAAACTATCATATAAGATATTGGGCTACTCTCAGTAGCAATTGGTTTTAATTAGAATGAAAATTCGTGATTCTTAATAGCCGCAATTGACAGCGGCCCCCGAATGACTATGGCAGGGCTCAAACTCGTGCTGCAGGTTTACTGCATCCTTCTCAAATCGAAAACAAGAGCTACAGTTGAGACAAATTACACTGTGATCAGAAATGGATGACAACATTGTATACTCTGCATGCTATTCTCAAAAATAAAATTGTTGGATTGATATGTACCTGTAAGTAATCCCTTGTCAAGGAGTGCCCTTAACAATTATAACCGGACAGATTCGAGCATTAGTTTTATTTTTTATGCAAAGGAGGCAAAGCCGGTGAAAATTACAAGATCGTGCAACGAGAATGTACTCCCCTTTTATCCCTCTCAAGCAGGAGGAGCAGTTGCGAAAGCGTGTGATCAATTTGGTTGTGACTCAAAGGTTGCTGGCTTGCTGCAGATCAAAATTTGCAAATCAATCCCTGCAAAAATTTGCTTCCCTATAGACATCCGTCCATTATTAATTACTCAAGCTTCCCAGAAACATCCTGGTTATTACGAGAATGAAGATAGTCAAAGAAAACATGGCAAAAATCATAGTGAGACTTCATTACCATTGAATCTTTAACAGAATCTTGGATGCAAAACAGAACCATATGAAGATTTGTGTCTAGATATATCCTACAATTCCAAAAGTATCATAGAAATCTTATGCCTACAATGCAAAGTTCAGACATCTATCAGTTAATCTTGATTAAACCATCAAGTTTAGCAAGAATAACTTGGTTTCTTACAAAGAAACCGTACCTTTATGCTGCCAAAAGCTCTGGATCCCATCGTCAACAAATCGTCATGTAATTCCTCAGGAAACCAATTAAAACCACGTCTTATCTCAATAGATGGGTTGGTTTTGTAGATTTAACGAGACCAGTCTTTACTTTTCAGAATCATGTCCCGGTTTAACTGAAATTCCTCGATAGCTTCAAAAAAATTCTCCTTGGGATCCCCAATAACTAATTGAGTTTAACTTTTAACCGTTCTAAAAAAACAAAATGAATTCTCCCACCAAAGAAAACAAAAGTCCTAACATCATGGCATTATTACCGATATTTCACAATTACAAGTTAGGTAAAGAATCAAATGTGACAAGATTAAGCTCATTCATTTTACAGCATATACAAAGATTAAAAAAAATAATCAATTTCAGTTTTTGCATTCTTTATGAAATAAAAATAAAATAAAAAAAACTTTTCTAAAAATACGCCCATAGGGGATACAAATGAAGTATCAAAATCAGAACTTTGTATGCATATGTAGACGAATATACTTACAAAACATATACACATATACACCAATATCCATACATATTTCATATATTCTCTTATAATCTCAAAAGTCAAAACATATATAGACAATAACACACACATATATATAAATGATTTGTAGACAGGTCGAAGTAACTAAAATCCATAAAATGCTAAACTTGATTGAGATGTAATCATAGAAATTATGAAATTCAAATATTATACTGTGTTCATCTCAATTCTCATCTATCTTAGTGCATGCGCACACGTATTTATGCATAACTCTAGTTACGGAATAAAATTGTCCCACATTTCAGTTGGATAATTTCCAATAGCAAAGAAAGTGTCAAGGTTGATTCCTTGATAAGGGTTGTGCATCATGATACCATACTCAACATCGTCTTCAAAGCCACTGAGGTCAACAAACGATGGCGATGATGGATCTTCATTACTGTTCATAGTGTTGCCGAAACAGCCACCATGCTGATCCCTTCTTTACTTTAAAGTCCACGTCTGTGAATTGCATGCCTAAACTTGTTGCATAATGCAAGGCATCAGAGTATGCTTGAGGGTTCCATGCATGGCTTAATTAGAGGTAAGCCAAATACGTGATCCTTCTCTGGAAAGGTGAGATGCAGTGTCGGCGATCAGGTCAGTGTTTGCCGTGTTGTTCTTGAGTATGAGCAAGCGATTTAAAGCTCCAAGGAGGGTATCATATATACACATTAATATAATTTTTAAGAAAATAATAATTTAATGGAAGTAAGATAACTTGTCAATAGAAACTTTTTGTTGAATATTTCTATTATATTTAAATTTGTTCAAGCTTATTTATGGACAAAAAAATTAATTTATAATGCTTAGCTTGATGTATAGGCAAATATCGCACTATGTTGTTCATTTTGAATTTTATCATCTTCTCTTTTGTTAACTTTTTCATTTTATTTTGTAGGTCTCTTAAGATTTATAGAATTTAATTGTGTATTTATTTTAGGGTGAAGTGCATCAGACCCCCTTGTACTTTAGCGAAAGTGCACAACACCCCCCTATAGTTTAAAAACCCCCTGAACTAGTCCCTATGTTTTTTAAAAGTGCACAACACCCCCCTACCGTTAAAAAATCCGTTAAATTTAACGGAGAGTGTACTTCACACTTGTTAAGTGAGATTTTTTTTAATTTTTAACGAATTTATTAATTAAATAATTATATGAATTGACCAAATTACTTTTTTTTTTTTTGGCCTAAACAAAACAAAAGAGAGAAATGAAAAAAAAAATGAGAGTATTTACGTTTTTTTTACAAAATCCGTTAAATATGATGGATTTTATAACTGTAGAGGGGTGTTGTGCACTTTTAAAAAACATAAGGACTAGTTCAGGGAGTTTTTGAACTATAGGGGGGTGTTGTGCACTTTCGCTAAAGTATAAGGGGTCTGGTGCACTTCACCCTTTATTTTAATTATTTTTAGAACATTTTTAGGCTATTTTTTATTAAAAAATAATTTCTTATTCATTAACGGATCAGACCAAGTATCTCCAGGTTGTTAAATGCTTATCGGATTCAGGTTTGGTAAGCAAAATTCAAACCCATCGGGTTTCTACTGCGGGTTTAGAAAAAAGATAATTTAAACGGTTTGTGTTTGGATTTATAGATTTTAATCGGTATTTGACCCACTGTCATTCCTATATTTTTTTATAGGATGGTGTTTTTTAAATTTTTTTCATGTTATAGGATGATATTGAAATTCATCGTTTATCACCATAAATAAATGGGAGAAAAGATATTCGGGTTCTTATGTTTTTGTTTTAGAACAAACTGTTCTTGATCTCTCAAATTGTTCAATCAATATTGCGAATATTGGTTGTTAAATTTAAGTTAAATCTTTCTTTAACCAGCTCCACCATTGAACAGGTGTTGGCCCTCTTTGCTGTGTTATATGGATTACTACATAGTTTTTTTTATGACTTTGATCTCCATGCAGCTTCCGCCCCTGTCCACATACCCGTCCTCTTTCTGGTTGTTTCCCTAGTGTCATCATGAGGAACCGTTGTGAATTATAAAAACCACTTTAAAAATTAAAAAAAAAAAACATTCATGACTTGCATTTGGAAATATTTATAAACATAGATGCGCTATCCAAGCACTATTATATACCATTTGTCAACTATTATTATCATACATTTATGATAAACACATATTTTGAATTCTTACAATAGAGTCCTATTACTACATTTTTATTTTTTTATTTTGTCCCTCATAAATAGAATTTCTAGGTTTCCATGTTAGTCAAGTCTTCCTCGATATAAAATTTGAGAAATGGTTGATGCTTACAATATCATGTACATATTGCTGTATAGTTAAAAGTAGTACCCATACCATCAAGAGGAACAAATATATATGAAACTTTGGATTCACAAAACAAAATATGAATAAATTAATTACATTTATAAAGACAAATACAATACTTTGTTTTTACTACTTCTATGATTCTATCTAGTGTTCTTAGTTCTTACAACAAGATTCATTGCATTACATAGATTTAAGTGTTTAATGACAAAATTTACGCATATAATTATCTTTTTAGTTGTCATTCGATAGACCATTAGGCAAAAGCAATTAATTAAGATTAATTAGTACTCGACCTCAAATAGGATTTGTTGTCGTACTTATACTCTTTCAGTATTCACAGGAAAAATAATTTCTAGTTTTTCAATGACAATAGACAAGAAAAGAGAATAAGTGAGTGGGATCATATTTCTGACATTATAATTGTTTCAAGGTTAATTTCTTCATCCGCTAGTGACGGACGTTTCACTGGGTCTACACCATGTGGACCTCAAATCAATATGAGAGTCGGACGTTCGTTGTTGACGGATCTGATATTTTCATTACATTAAACAAAATATTAAAATATATTTATTTATTTTACATCAAAAAATTATCAACTCTAAATTCATCTTATAAGATCTTGGGTTACTCCTAGTATCAATTAGTTTTAAAATGAAACATCAGTTTTTTAACATGGTATCAGAATTGGGTCTTTAATCCAGTCGTATTCATCCACGTATATGATTCGTTTCTCTTTAATGTCAGTTCTCGTTTTTTAGTTCTCTCCAGTTCACATGTGAAGGGGTATTAAAATATACATTCTTCCTACATTAAAAGATCACTATCTTCAAATCTATTATATAAAATCTTAAATTACTCATAATATCAATTAATTTTAAAATAGAAACTAATTTCTTCGTAACACAAAGAATTGTTAGAAAGGCCTTCAAACTCCTTTGAAGGGCATAACATCTAGACTCGAGAGGATTATGGAATCATGTCCATTCGTGCATTTCATGGGACACGCAATTCTTCCTAGTACGACACAACGAATAGTATATTTAATGGACCATTCACATCAAAATTGACCCCTTCTGCATATTTTTGAATAAAGAGCATTTTCTGACAAAAAAAAAAAAAAGAATAAGAGAATTCTGTATCTACACAAAATTATTCTTACTGCTGTATTTAAGTTTGACCCCAAAAAAAGAAAAAAAAAATTGCTGTATTAAACTGAATCTGCCAAAGTTGTGAAGCTACTATGTCTTCCTCAGCATGCAACTGAAAAAAATTGATAATCATGGCTTCGTTTGTCTGCAGCAAAATAACCTGATAGAGGGAAATATTTGAAGAGAAAAATATTGTCAAAAAAATAAAATATTTTTTTAGTATTTAGTTGTCATAATAAAAAACTATTTGGTATTTGACTGTAGAGTGAAAAATATTTTTTGATATATAAATTTTTTTTTTATAACCACACACAAATACATACATACACACACATATATATGCATATATGCATACATATATATATAAACATACACACATGCATTTATGGGTGTGATGGCTGGGGGTAGGGTGACGCGGGGTAGGGGGTGGGGTTTATGGAGGTTGGGGTAGAGTGTAAAGTGAAAAATATTTTACAAATCTAAAATAATTTATAACACTCCGTATTTCTAGTCTATTTACACCGAATGAAAATAATTTTATGCTGATTTATTTTACGATGTCTCAAACACCGAAAAAATTCTACGGCAAACGAACGAGCCATAGTGAGAGATTCTAAAACAGTAATCATCTTTCAGTCCAAACTCCAGGCATGATTGTTGACAAGCAAGTAATGTTGTTAAATGTAATGAGCTACTTTTAAATTGGGTTTCAAAAGTTCACAAGACTTACAAAACTTACTTAAAGTCCGGGGCAGATTTAGGAATTTTTTTTCATTAGGAGCAAAAATACATAATTTTTAAAATATATGAGTACACTAATTTTTTTCAGTGGGGATTAATTAATTTTTTAACTAAGAATATATAGATATCTATTTTTTTTTTTAAACACAGAATTTTTAACTTTTTTCTGAATCAGTGGATGTTGCAATTCTCCCTTAATTCAAGGTACATCCGCTACTGTTTGAGTGCTTGTAGTGGACTTTTTTCTAGCGAGAATTGGTTGATATAACTTTTCTTTTAACAATGCATGTCAATATTGAACAAAAAAATAAAAAATAAAAAATAGAAGGAAGGGCATTTTGCAAACCTTTGCAATATATGACAACTATTAAATCCTTAATGGAAAAGTAAGTTCGCATGCATTTCAACTTTCGTATCATTCAATCCTTGTCACCATGGCCCCATGACAACATAACACATTCGTGGAAGGTGTCAAGGAGATGAACTCTTTGACGGGGAATCATTAAAGGTGAGGCAAGGATTCAGGGGTAAGGGTGTATTCATACATACTTTTTTTTTTTTTTTTTTTGCTGTTTAGGCGGCGAGTGAAATGTGTCATTAATAAAAAAAAAGAGTATAAAAGTGAATCTAATTGACTATTACTACATAGAGAAAAGAGATGAAACTCAAAACAAAGATAAATCGTTAAAGTACAAAGGACATTCAAGTCTACAACAAGAGAGGCAAAAGCAACGGAACAAATGTCACTCAGACCGTGTCATGAGAAAAAAGGTGAGACGACAAAAAAATCTAGAAATAAATCTCCTACTTACAAGTCTCGTGGTCTATCTTCCATGAGTTTTTTAATTATAAAACTCAAATAAGCAGGCTTGGGAGTTAGAGTCTTATACAATAAGCGAGATTTAATATAATTTTTATTATTTTTTTCTAATTAAAAATGTGCACTTAACGTACACCTTAAAATCATGTAACTCAATAACTTCCGTACATTAGAAAGGTCATCACCTACGTTTAGAAAATTATGCGTCCAAGATTAGAAAGTGGGCGTCGATGACCATTAAACGTGCTTGATCCTGATCTATCTTTAGCCAATCACCTGTGAGCATTGACTAAATTATAGAAAATGGTCATCTAAATATGTCAAGTCATGCATTGATGGCCACTCATTTTGTCCACGGTGCAAACACTGGTCAGGCCTTTCAAAATAGCATACTGTAGAGAAAAGGAACAGTTACCATCCAATCGTCGAATGCGACCAGTTGAGAGGATGTAGACTTTATATACATGTATGTCACGTTCATTCGTGCTAAATATATTTGAAAGAATGATAAGAGAAAGCCTTACATCCGTCTATGTAGATCTCATATTGGTGTGACTATTGGACACATCTATCAAATACGCAATACTTTTTAGAATTCTTTGCATTTTGCACTTTGGTCAAAGCTTTCTTCAAGCAACCTTTAATATTAATTTCTTTTTTCTTTTTTCTAAGTTTTTCATTATATAGATAAACGATATGTGTCTTGATAGCATCTGTGTAAAAAGATAATAAAATGAGAATACGAAAAAAGTCTAGAAATAAATTTCGTGCATGGAGCTAAATTGTATTTTTGAGAGTAAATATGAATTAATGACTATTGCAAGAGGGACGATATGGTCAACTATTTGTCCACTCATATTGATTTACTTTTGGAGTCATCTCAACAAACAGATGAACTATCTTAAAGGGATTCTGAAAATTAGATGGCATCAATTAAATTACACCAATTTGGCTGTTTTTCAGCTACTTTTGGAGCCATCTCAACAGATGAACTATTATTATTTTTTTTTTATAAAATCTGTCATGTTTTTGGTTAAGACTCTAGGGACTAGTGTCATAAGTTTAAGTAATAGTTTCTCGTGCCTCAAATTTATTAGTCTAAAGCAATTAATTTAAATTATCATTTAAATCTACGATACTCATTTATAACACACTCATTATATATCTCATTGATGTTAGACATTATAAGGTCGTGAAAATCAAATATTAACAATTGAAAAAGTTATCCAAGTAATTAATATTTGTGTAATCTCATTTAACATTTGTGTAATCCATTCCTACTTTTCTAACCAAAATCATCAATTACAAATGAAAAAGTTATCCAAGTAATTAATATCTTATCTCAACAACACCTTTTCTTTTTCTTTTTTGGTCATTTATATCAACAACACTTCCAACCATTCTTGTATCCACATCTCTTAAAAGTTCTCTTAAAGATGGCAACACTACGTGTTGATTCACCATACAAGACACCACCCATACTTCTCTCCTTTTTATCCTTTCCACCTCTAGAAGTCTCCTTGTAAAGAAAGTCTACAAGGCCTATTGGAAACTTAAATGAAAACATAATATGGTACAATTTCTCTTGTTAGTTTTACAAAATAATTTGACAAATAAGTACAAAATCTAACATATGAAATATGCAATGTATAATCCCTTATTCTCAAACTTAAGAAATAAATATTCTATCTTAAAATGTAGACATGCAACATAACTATTGAAAATTTTACCAGCAAATTTTGAAAGTAATTGATCTCCAAGAGATTTTGCATTATCCCATCAAGTCTATCCCAAGAATTAGAATCTGTGAACTCGTAACTTATTTGACAGAAATTGCATGTATATTAAAAAGAATAAATTACTATGAAAATTTTAAGCAATGATTACAAATATTAGTCTTTCTACAACAAAATCTATAAAATATTATTGTCATTTTATGAACTATTAACTTATTTAACATAAATTGCATGTATCACGAAATAACATATTACATTGAAAAATTTAAGCATTGATTACAAATATCAATGTTGATACAACAAAATCTAGAAAATAAATAAATCCAAAGCTATTATCTAAGACAAATTACAAAAAATCCTCAAGCAGAGATTCACCGGTCCATTTAGACCGGGACCAAATGTGGCTAACTAAACCGCCCAAGAACCGGTGAGAATATTTAGTAAGCCAAGGAATTCACGCCTCCCCATATGCTCATATTCTCTCTTCCATTTGGTAAAAAAAAAAACAAATTCCTTACCTCCAAAACCATCCATTTCCATCATTTCTCACCTTATTTTAATTTTATTTTATTTTAACCTTTTTTTAAAAAAAGTACAATTATTCTCAATATTTTTATTTTTTTTATAACGACAACTTCGTCAAATCACATTTGATCCCTTCCAACATTATAAATCTAATAATACAGTGATATCTTAACACATATTCTAAATCAATTAAAAATCAAATAATACTTATAATCAAAAAATATAAATTTAATTTTAAAATTTTTAAATATAATAAATTATTTCCCGATTATTTCTTAACGATGTTCGAAAATTATTCCCAAATTTCTCTTCACTACTTCCCATACTTTACTCTTCCCCCGACCAGACAAGTACTATGTAACATCTCGTATTGTAATAATAAGAATATTATTATTATTATTGTAATAGTAACTAATCTACTTCAAATTCTCTTAATCTCTTTCTCTCTCCCTCTAGGCCACTTTCTCTCTCTAGCACATATAGCCCTAAATTCTTGATCTGAAAATATTTCGGGTCCGAAGAAAGAAAATAAAAAAATAAAAAATCCTCTCACCTCACTTGTGTCTCTATTGCTTCACCAAGCGTCACTATCTGTGCACACACACATCAGATATAAATCTATATACACACATTTATATATGTAATTTGTATTTATGTGTGTGTTATGTGTGTTTCTCGTGGATATCGCTATCATGATGATGCAATTGAAAATCGTGAATTTTGATGTGTGGTTTGCATGCAGAATGATGATTGAGGTAAAATTGTAATTATTGGGGATTTTTTGTGAGAGGAGTACAAGGTGGGGATTTTTGATTTTTTTTTTTGGATGAGTGTGGAGGAATCAGGGTTTATTAAATTTTGGTGTAAATGATTGTGGGAGGGGATCTAGGGTTTTCATTAAGAGTGGTGGTGGCAGCGTTTGTTGTGTTGTTTGCCCCGGTGGTGGGGTTTGTGGTGCGCCGGAAATGGCGGCGTGCGGAGGCGAGGAAGGAGGAGATCAAGCGGCTGTTGGTTTTGGCGTCTGAGGAGGCCACTTTGGCCGAGCTCGAAGCTACCGCTGGTTATGGCAATGACTATGGCTATGGTTATAGCTATGGCCATGATGAGGGCTATGGCAATGGCAATGGCAATGGCTATGACTATGGTGCCGTGGCGGAGGTGGAGGATCATTTATCGGCAGTGGCATCGGGCCCCGCTGTCGCTGCGGTGGAGCTGCATGCACCGGTGGGCAATTCTCTAAAATTGCTTTACCCCTGTGCGGTGTGCGCTGGCCTCACAAAATCGCGGTGCAAGCAGTGTAAATCAGTGCATTACTGGTATGATGATATAAAAGCCCTATATTTATCAAATTATTGGTAGCAATTTTATGTTTATCTTGTGTTTTTTGTGCCATCACATTTATTTATGTATAATGGGACTTAATTATTAAGGAAAGTTTTGTTCTTTTAGCGGAAAATTTGTGAGTTGTGATCCAATTTTGGATGTTGTTGAATCGATTTAGACTTAGTGCGATCTGTTGTTTAGTCACTTAAGTGGATATCTCATCAATGATTTGGAATGTTGTTACGGCACTTTAAAAAGTTTGTGAAATGTGGGGTTTCTCATTGGAATTGAATGTTTACTTTGAGATTGTTTTCTGTTGTTGCATTTCTTATGCGGAACATCACTACATATATGATTGAATTTGTCATTGAGTCAATTTAGCATCTGGGTGATCTGTCATTAAGTCACCTGAAGTGGATTTCTCGTCAATCATTTGAAATGTTGTTTTGGTGCTTTCCAAAACCATATATTTGTGAAATGTCTGACCATTCGTTGCATTTGCATGCTTATTGCATGTCTACTTGGTAGTTGTTTTTCGGTTGTCTCATTCAATAATGTGCTTCTGGCTCGATGATTGGGGAAAGTTTTGTTCTTTAGCAGGTAACTTGGTAGTTTATGGTCGAATCACGAATGCCGTTGAATGAATTAAGGATAAGCTCGGGATGTTGTTTAGTTGCCTTAAATGGACATGTTGTCCGCAATTAATGCGGAAGACATGTAACGGATGTATCGTGATGGAGGATTCTGTTTGTTAGTTCGCAGTTTAAAAGCCGGGATCTGTGTTCCAAACTCATCTCCGCTACTAAATGAAGGGAAAAACAATGTTTCATAGATATTGCTAGAGTCATGGAAACAGGATGTTATTGCTCATTATGAGTTATGACTCAATAAGTTGCAGAGTACTGTCATTTGCTCTTCTGTGTATATAAAGGATGGTGTTAGGATATTTAACAATTTGCATCTGTTTACATTTGGGTATCTTATGCAATCTTTTAAGGTTGAAGTACTTAGTAATTCTCCTTTCCACAAGGTCAAAGGTCCTGTTAAGTGCTTCAGTATATGTGACGATAAGGTATCATGATTTTGCCATTCATGTTAGACAGTGCATTCTTTGGAAGGTTCCCTTGGATGGGATGTCTTTCCTCTTGGGGTTAAGACTAAAAGGATCCTCGTTCTCTATACAGAAATGTTTAAAGAGTTGAGAATGGGAAAATAAAATCTTGGACATCCTGGATCATGTGATGCACTGTTCAGCATGTAAATGTTTAAGTAAAGCTTTAC
Organism: Ehretia macrophylla; assembly: GCA_037974665.1. NCBI lineage: Eukaryota > Viridiplantae > Streptophyta > Magnoliopsida > Boraginales > Ehretiaceae > Ehretia > Ehretia macrophylla. The sequence continues at coordinate 35,885,418 of CM075779.1, read as the reverse complement.
CTGTAAGACTAGAATGAGAAAATGAAATAAAATGTGGCTTAGGGAAGGTGATCATTTTGTAAGGGCTATTGTATCTACTTGTCTGTATTTGGACGAGTAGTGAATTTTCATCGGCCAGCTAGGCTGCTTAGCTTATATGGAGGAGAGAGGAGCAGTCTAAATCCATTCTTTAGCATTGTAATTGAACTCTCAATTTGATAAAAACATTTTGTAGTTGGAAGAGAATTTTTCTTCACTCTTCTCTTCTTTTCCCCCTTCGCTTTTTCTCCCCGCCCTAAGTTATTTTCCTCATGCAGAAGCTCTATAATTGTATTGTTCTAGAAAAACTGTGTTTTCATATTCTATGTACCTTGCTGGATAGCCTCAGTTTTGCTGATAATGATTTTACCTTCTGCTGTTAATTCTCTCTAAAGTTTGTATGTGATCGCATCTATAACAATAAAATTTTGTTGTTTCAGTTCTGGCAAATGTCAAATTATTCATTGGAGACAAGGTCACAAGAATGAGTGTCGTCCGTATAGCATCACAGATCACAACAATGATCTAGGAGTGACTTCCCATATGAAGGTGTCCGAGCATGAAGGAAATGGAAGTTATGGTAATGATGTTGACTTTGAAGGGTATAGCTCTTCGAAATCTGTTGAAACGTCAGTTGGTGAACCTGCATTTTCAAATTCCAGTCCGCCCACTGTACATGATGGAGAAAATGATATGGAAGTGGAACATCTTGTGGGTGAGAAAGGAAGACATCCAAATTTGGAGTCTTCAAATAGCTCATTTCATGACTTATCAGCATCTACTGGCTTTAGTGGATCACATAATTATGCTTCTCACGATAGTGATGGACCTGATCAGCATTTGTCTAATAATCGTAATGTTGAAGAGATTCAGACTGGCTTTTCTAACATTGAGCAACCTAAGACCTCTGTCTCAGAGTCTCCCGTTTTGGTGAATGCCATCGATAGTGTTGATCCTAGTAAGAGTTCTCAGAGGAAGTCCAGTAGTGTTGATGCAAATGGGAACTTTATGCGTTCTGCTTCATATGGTTTGGGTGTTGGAGGATCTGGCAAGTCTTTACTTTCTGAGCCTTCTATATCGTCTTCTGGCTTTTGGGAAGGAAAACTTGTCCGCAACAGATCCAGAACTGATGCACCTGAGGGTATTTCTCATTCTTGTTCCCGTGGGGCTGATGAGAGGAATGTGTCCGGTTCTCAATCTTCTTTCTCTGAAATGAATAAAACTGTTGTCTCCCTTTTGGACACATCTAATGCGAAAGATGTAGCTCTAGATGGTTCACGGCCCATTTTATCAAAGATCAAGAAGCCTACTGATGGGACTTCTCTTTCAGTGGAAGAAAGTAATGTTGATTTAATCTCCAGGAAGTCGCCAAAGTTGACCCCTAAAAAATCGAGTGATTTTGATGTTAGCAGTTCCAGCGTGAAATCTATATCAAAGCCTGGAGAACTTGGTCCTCTGGCATCTGGTGCAACTAGAAAGTCGACAACTGGAGCAATTTTCAAGGAGAATGGCTTGCCATCCTTGAGCTCTAAAAAATTTAATTATGATGTTGAATCCAGAATCACTTCTTCAGAAAAGCTGGAATTAAAAGTTGAGTCCGTTTCATCCAAAGCATCTGAAGTTCCTTCGTCTTCTCACACTGAGAGGCATGCAGTTCGAAGTATGAAGGCTATGAAGAGTGGCAATGCACATGGAGCAGCTGCATGTTCTCTAGAGCACGGAGGTTATCAACAAAATGCTAAAAATGTCTTTAAAGCATCAGTGTTGAAAGTTGTTGACCAGTTCAAAGCTTCTACATTAACAAAACAAAATACATCTGGTGCCGGCAGTGAGATTGTGGCTAGATACAAGGTATGATTTGAGTCTTGCTTTTCTATTTCATTTTCAATCTTAGTTTTTAGGAACAGCAAACTGCAATAAGTATTTCTTTATTTGTACAGGGTTTGTTTCCGTATGAGTTATTTGTGAAGCTTTATCATTGGAACAAATTTGAATTCCGTCCATGCGGCCTTGTTAATTGTGGGAACAGGTAATTTAGATCTGAAAGTAACCTAATCCTGCAAAGAGCTCCGTGCTCCATAATTTCATTCAGTGTGGACTTGCTTTAATGAGATCTGAATAAGTTCTGTGCGGGTAAACTTTTCTTCTTCTGTCTGCAGCAATACACAATTTATTTTTATCCTAAATGGCCATGAATTACTGCTCATGTCATCTCTATTCCATATTTTGTTACTTTTGCACAAAATCATCCATGATGCTATTAAAATTTTGAATTGGAGTTGGATACCAATTACGGGATACGCACTTTGCAGGAAGGTGTAGAAACTTTCAAGATTTTTCTTCACTTGGCCAATTGTTGTATGAGCACTTGTATCATTCAGTTGGATTTCTAATATCTGCAAAGTGCTTTCTAGAATTGTTTCCAAGATTTTATGCAATTGCAGTTTTCACAATGGTTTTGCTTGGATATTTGCGAACATATAATCTGTGGTGCATGATTTGGTAAATTTGGTGTCTAATCATACTTTTCATTTTTGGAACTGCTGACATTCTTAAATAGGATAACATTTCTTAAACGGAAAAAAAATGTTTATCTGATATATATTGTTAGATTTATATGCTACCAGTAAGTATGTCTGCACATATTACGATATTTGCTACTACTGCAGATTTTGTAATTGGATTGGCTCTTAGAAGAAGTCGTAATAAAGTTAGTAATGATTGATAATGGAAGACTGAGTGTATATGTGTATATGTATAGTTTATCTAAAATATCCTGAGAAATATTGCTGTTATATTTATTTACCAATATCCAATGAATACACTATTGTATGACTAGTGTTTTTCTGTTAGTTTTATTTATTTTTCCCCTCTTGTTCTAATATCTGATTCTGATTTTGTACCTTCTGCAGTTGTTATGCTAATGCCGTGCTTCAGTGCTTGGCATTTACCCCACCTCTTACTGCTTATTTTCTCCAAGGACTCCACTCCAAATCATGTATGTTACTGATAGTGATACTAGATGCTCAGTCAATGTCTTTGTGTTTATAATTTTATTGTTGTTGCTTATTGTATTAAATCTCTTCTTCTTTTCTTTCTTTTTCCCTTTTCTTGTCTTATATTTATAAGGTCAAAAGAAAGATTGGTGTTTCACATGTGAGTTTGAAAGTCTAGTGATGAATGCCAAGGAAGGTACATCCCCCCTCTCTCCCATTCGTATTATCTCGCATCTACAGAATATTGGGAGCCACTTAAGTAATGGGAGAGAAGAAGATGCTCATGAATTTCTAAGGTGAGCTAGCTTCTGTATCTCTGAACTTTTAGGCTTTTGTGGTTTGGCAAACTGTTAATTATCATTTTATCCCAAAATTCCAGGTATGCTATTGAAGCCATGCAATCTATTTGCTTGAGGGAAGCTGGTATCAACGAATCTGGCTCTTTGGGAGAAGAAACTACCCTTGTAGGGCTTACTTTTGGGGGCTACCTGCGGTCAAAGGTAATGTAAATAATTGATGGAGACCTTTACTGCTTTGAGATGATGCTCTGCTGATATAAGATGTTCTATTATGCAGATAGAGTGCATGAGGTGTGGTGGAAAATCTGAGCGGCATGAGAGGATGATGGATCTTACAGTTGAGATTGATGGAGACATAAGAACCTTGGAAGAGGCATTACGGCAATTTACTCATGCTGAGACTTTAGATGGTGATAACAAGTACCAATGTGGCAGGTTAGTAATATTGTTATCAACATTGTGGCATCAGCTCATATTCATTACATCCTTCTCGGTGACGCAAATGGAAATTTCAGAACTTCAAAATGATTTAATTGGCTTGTGGTATTTTGGATCGAAGCGTCTGAACATTCAGTTGGTGGTTGTTCTATAGATTGTCAATGTGGAGTGACTTGAAAACTCCATATTGTTTATCTCGTGGCATTTCAACTGCATTTTCCCTTTGTTGTTTGTAGAGTTACTTACCCCCTTTTACTTGTCCTTCAGCTATATTAATCCTGTTGTTGCCATTATAGTCGATTTTGAAGGAAATTGGTTGAATTTTAGAAATGACTTATTAGTTAGTGAATAATCGTAGCAACTGGTGCATGATATGCTCTATAGATTCAAAACTAATTCTATTCTTGCAACAAATCTTGCTGGATTTCTTTTGGTTTGTTTCCCTTTAGGTGTTGTAAACAATCTTGCATTAAAACCTATTTTTCCCATGTCATTCCATTGTATGCACCTGACGAGCATCTTTTGTCTTTCTGTGTGTGCGTGTATGTGGGTGTCTGTTTATTTTGTGTGTGCATGTACGTGCATGTGTAAGGTCTTTTGGAGCTTTTTCTCTGTCAACAAGCACCTCTTAGACTCAATTGCAAATTTTTATGTTTATATTAGGTATGATCTTATCAGATTTGATCAGTTATTTATTAAGATAGTTACATTCTGAATGCCAGAAACTAGGATTGTATGTTATCAATGCCGGCTTAGTGGAATTGCCTCTCTACTCTCATTTGGTTGGGTGAATGCTTACTATTACCAGCTCAGGATCTTACAGAATATACTGCTAGTTGCAATCTTTACCAATTTTCATTTTCATCGATTTTCTTGAAAGCATAAGCAATGTTGTTTGTTGACCGTGTTTGAAATGGTTGTCTTCTGTATGTTTTCATTCAGAGATCACTTATAGATCCACTCTTTATTTGGTTACTATACCTGAACAGATTGGACTAATATCATTCATATCGTTCTTCAGGTGCAAGTCCTATGAGAAAGCCAGAAAGAAATTGAAAGTGCTGGAGGCTCCTAATGTCCTCACAATTGTACTCAAGAGATTTCAGGTAATCCTTGAGTCAGACCGGTGGTGGTGTTACTTCTCCTTTTCTATTTTTTTGCCCGGGGGGGGTGAATATTCATGTTGGGGAAGTGCTCCTTTTAGTTGCTTACTTAAATGGTATGCTTTTACAGTCAGGTAAATTTGGAAAGCTGAATAAGACAATCAAGTTTCCGGAGATTCTAGATTTGGCCCCATATATCTGTGGGACAAGTGACAAATCACCAATCTACCGTCTTTATGGAGTAGTCGTCCACTTGGATGTCATGAATGCTGCATTTTCTGGTCACTATGTGTGTTATGTTAAGAATATCCAGAACAAGTGGTATAAGGCTGATGACAGCACGGTATGTTTTGTTTGCACCATTTTTCTATTGCTTCAGTTTCTCTCCTAAAGAATTACTTCAATGTGTCAGCATTTCTTTGAAAATCTCTATTTTGGTCTCCCAATTCTTTTATGGGACTGTTCCTCTTGGTTGAAGTATTTTGTTGTTGAGAAAATTTTCATCTTCTGTTAAGCAAGTGGTTCGTTTCAGTTGTTGAGAAAATTTTCATTTTCTGTCGAGCAAATGGTTCGTTTTGAAATCGAAGGGATGTTCTTGGTTTTTTTACTTTAATTAAAATAAATATATAGAGTTTAGAGCTTATACAGCTCTTTTGGAGAAATTGTTTAGGGAACTAGATGACTTGCTCACTGAGGCTGAGGCTGGCTTGTTACTACTTGGTGATTTGATTTGTAGGACCTGTGTGTGTGTGTGTGTTTCTGTGTTCTGACTGTTTACGTGACATATCTAATCTAATGCTTCCTGGTGCCCTTAATTGGTCCCATTGATTTGTGGTTGGACCAGATAACTTCTAGGCGTCTAGTTACACTTTTGCTAACGGAGTTGTAGGGATTAGTTGTCTGGTCTATGTATGGGTTCAGCTTGTTTCTAGGAATCAACTTTGTCTGTCATCTTGGTGTTATTGGTAGAACATCTGCATGTTGGCTAGTAATTCTGCCATTCTGATCAAATAAGATCCAAGAACATAATGATGGGTAGATTTCGAATAGGTAATCTAATGTTTGTTATGGATTTAGGTAAAAGCTGTGGAGCTTGAAAAGGTCTTGACAAAGGGGGCGTATATGCTTCTCTATGCAAGGTAAAATGTTTTGAGGCTATACATTTTGATTCAAGTCCTGCTGCCTTATTCTTTGCCTTTCTGACTAGTTGGACCTCTTATAGGTGTTCGCCACGTGCTCCAAGGTTAATTAGGAGCTCCTTAGCTCCTCGAGATCCGAGAAAAACAAAGCATCTTACATGTAAGCCAAGATCTCTCTCAACAGGTTCATTGGGTGTTTCCGCTGGTGATTCTTCAAATGGTCAGACCTGTCATGAATGCATTAATTCGAATCATGCAAGTTCCAGGCCTACCGGGACGATTTCGGAAGAGGATTCTTCTAGTGACAATTCATCTTTTTTCTCCGAGGGCGGATCTTGCAGTACAGACAGTAGTAACAGGGATTCCACTAGCACCGAGGACCATTTCGATCATATATTGGGTGATATGGGAGCAAGTTGGTATAGCCCTTGGAGGAATTCGTCAGATTCTGACACATCATCATCTTCGTCCTCTCTATCCCCCCTGTTTTCAAGACTTTCCACGCTTGCAGACTCAGACCGTTATGCTTCAGGATATCCCGAGACTGGCGGTTATGCAGAACAGGGTTTGGACGGCCATGGTTTCTGGGCAAGATCCGCAACCAGTAGCAACCTGGAGGTTTCAGATAGCAAGGAAGATGTTCATTCTTCATCTCGCGACTCAACTAAACATTTTAGAAAGTTAGTTAGTAGTAGTAGGGAGATAGATGCTAACAGATTAGGACGAATTAACCCTTTTAGAAGATCAACAAGCGAAAGGACGGGGAACATATTGTGAGAAAAGGTTTCTGAGTTTTTGAGGTAAGGAGAGAATAAAAGAATTTTGGGGGTGGGGAGTTGGGGTTAGAGAGTGGCTCTGCATGTATAATACTTACTGTTGGCTATGTTCAAAGTTGAGCCTTCATTTTGTCACTCTCTTCCCCTCTTTTTATAGTAGTATATATTTCGCCATACAAGGGTCCATCTGAATGAATGTATAGTTGGAGGGGATTAAACGAGTCCCATAAGGAACTTTTGGCTAGAATATGAGCCCGGTTAAGGCTTTGTTAAATAAAAATAATTCAAAACTTTTTATCATTTTGTAGTTTCTGCTACTTTTATTCATATTACTAGTGTATTGGAAGCTTCCCCAACTCTTTTCCCTATCCATTTTAGATAGCGAGAAATTCACACTAGGTAAAATTATATTGGATTTACTTTTAAGTTATAAATCATTGCCAGATGTTTTGGTATGTGCACTAGTTACATCTCTTGAAACTTTTGGTTCACGAGCTAATATACAATTTGTTCCCACCCTTTGGTGTATCTTCCCTCTCTATTTTTTTTTTTTTTTTTTTTTTTTTTTTTCCCCCTCCCCCCTCCCCCCTCCCCCTCAGGGACTTGATCCTTGGCTGTCCACTTGTCAGGAGTTGTAGTCTACTACTGAGTTACACCTGAGTCCCATTTCCCTCCCTGGGCCCCAAATGTAGAAGAAAAACAATATGGATTGAAGGTATGGAGTTTGGGAGGTTGGAACCAGTCGAATTATCCCTTACTCCATGGTTGGGGATTATAGCCGAATCACTCTAAGGATATAAATCTTGTAGTGTAGTGGGTTGTTATACTATATGTACTAGTTTAGTCAAGATAAAAGTTGAAGTTGGACTTTTAGCTTATGAGTTAACGCATTTACTTTTTGTTTTCACTTTTGGAGCATCTTCTCTCCTTTCGCTCCAAGAGTCAGTTGAAACGATCAGATATTAACATTGTTATAATTTGAGGTTATGAATTCAAATTCTGACTTTGATTTTTTTGTATTTGAAAAAAAAAAAAAAGGGGACAGAGCTTGGTCAACCAACTCTGTTATCAACCCACCCTTTGTAAACTTGGGCTAAAGTGAGCCGACATGGATAGGATGTAAGCTCCTAATGTCTCTTTTCTTTTCTGCGAATAGATAAGAGCCAAAAATTCTACAGTTGTGTTAATGGTCATTCCAGCTAGCAAGTAGGTCCAATTGTGTGACAAGTTGGATAGAATGTGACTTATTTCAAAGTTAGCAATACCGACCGACGAACATTACGAACAACTTTAATATATTCACCAACGGTGACCTGGTTATATCTTAATGAGATAACGTTATGAGGAGATCTGCCGCATTGGTGTTTGACTCGATGATCTAGAACGCACTTGTTTGCACATATCTACTCAACCTTCTGCCAAGAACATATCTACTAATAAACCTTATTTCCACAAGACATATAGGGATCAGTCATGAGCCATCAGAGACAGTTGGAAGACAACTAAACCTAGTTACTCACAGCCTGTTAAACACGCCTAGTTATTTTTTCTTTTTCTTTTAGTACAATGTAAATTAAAATCGTAATTCGAACTCATAATAATAATAAGTCACTATTTAATTATTTCATTCAATTCTCATGTTAAAAGCACCTAAACCAGCTAATCACCATCAAATGGGGAAGTTGAAAGTGGTTAATTAGTTATATGTATAGAAGAATGTGGGGAGCAATTTTGAGGTGATTAGCCTGATTGGGGGAGCTTTAGTAGCATATAAATTGACTTGGAGCATGAGAAACACCTTCAAAGCTCTAAGTGCTTGCATGCCACATATTTCACCTCTTGTCCTATCATATGGTGCAATAACACTTAATTAAGATTATGGCCGTGCATGAATTACACGTACAATAGTGACATGCCACATTTATTACATGGTCGTAGTCAATGGGCAGTGCCTAGTAGTTACAACCGATTATAGCATATCCATCAACTTCTTGTCTTACAAGAGTTGTGTTAACTTGTTCACTTAAATTGCCTGATAATTCTACCTTTTAACTTAAGGCTGTTGACTTGACCCAAAAAAAATTAAAATTAAGGCTATTGATAGTACAATTTAGAGGCTTTTAACAAAATAGAGATCCTATAAAAAATTATAGTTACTTTTTGGGTCTTTAAAAATTTTTCAACCACATTGGTTTTTGGGTCTCTATTTTAGAGACTCTATTAATTTTTCAATATAATCTAATTTTGTGCTACTTTTTCGTGTATTTTATTACTTGATTTTTTTTATATACTTATAAATTCATAATTTTTTTTACGAATATTTCAACCTAAAAATTAATTAATTCCGACAACGATTATATTTTGACAAATATTATGTCGTTAAATACATTCGATTACAACAACGCTATTCTTCTCTAACCCAAATAGCGGCCATTGGATATGATGTTTCCTCGATGATCTCATCCATTAATTTGTTATCATAAAACAAAATATCTTCTCCAAATGAAGGCCTTTGGATTAGATTTTCTCTAAACAATCTCGGTCGTCCATTCATTATCATCAATGAAATCTCTCATCCAAAATAAAGCCCTTTGGATTGGATTTTCAACTTAAATCTCGTCCGTCCATTTCAATCTTATCTAAAGAAATCTTTCATCCCCACAAAGATCATTGGATTGGATTCTCCCTGGCCGATCTTGTACGTCTATTTTCTATCCTTTAGCCACTCATACAATTATATATAATACATATCCAACACTTTCACAATCACCATAATCAAACACCACAACTCTCATCACTCACTCTAAACTCTACATCCCACATTCTAAAATGTCCAACCAAGGAGCTGAGCCTGATTCCCTTCCATTTGATGAAAACGTCCGGATCCATCAAAATAACCGTCATCATGGTCTTGCAATGATGATGACCGTGTTCAATCAACACCAATCGATGATGCGACTTACATATCAGCTTGCTACGGAGGAAGAAAGTAGCAGCTCGTCACGTCAATCACGCCGACGATCCATAAACAGAGACCACGTTGGTGCCCATGATAGACTTATGTCAGATTATTTTGTTGATCAACCTTTGTATCCTCCTGCTGAGTTCACGACACAATTTCGCATGCATCACGAACTATTTCTAAAAATAATGGGCGATATCATCAACTACGATGATTATTTCAAGCAAAAACCAAATGCTGCAGGAAAGCAAGGCTTATCTCCCTATGTGAAGATGACGGCGGCGCTTCGTATGCTTGCATACCAAAACCCTGCAGATGCAAATGATGACTATTTGAAGATTGCAAAGATTACATGTTTGAAGTCCATGAAGCGATTTTGTCGGGTCGTCAATGCATTATACGACAATGAGTATTTACGTCATTCGAATAATGTGGACTTGTATAGGCTTCTCCGAAAGGCACAACAATGTGGGTTCCCGGAAATGCTTGGTAGCTTGGACTGCATGCACTGGGAATGAAAAATTTTCCCTACTGCGTGGGCCGGAATATATGTTGGCCACCATGGTCGTCCAACTATTATACTAGAAGTCGTTGCGTCTTATGACACATGGATATGACATTCATTTTTTGGAACACCTAGTGGAAGAAATGACCTAAATGTGTTATATAGTTCACCTGTTTTTTCTAATATTCTTAAAGGTAGAGCACCGCAGATAGGATATACCATTAGTGGCGGACATTACAATCAAGGATATTATTTGGCTGACGGTATATATCCTCGTTGGTCCACAATTGTCCAAGCATTTCCAGATGCACGTGAGCGTGATAAGATGTTTTTCAATAGGTTGTAACAAGCCTATTGTAAGGATGTCAAGCGGGCATTTGGTATCCTTCAGAGTAGATTCGAGATCAGAAAAGGTCCATGTCGTTTCTGGCACAAACGTGATATTGGAGAAATTATGAAGACTTGTATCATTCTGCATAATATGATTGTAGAAGATAATCGCAAGAAAGAAGGAGATGATTTCAACGATGATCCATCACTTTACCATGTAGAAGAGCCCCCTATGGAACATGCCCGAAATCCCATAACAATTACTGAGTATTTAAACAACCGGCGTCAGGTGACGAATGAAGCGGCTTACTATTTTCTCCGTAGTGATCTAGTTGAGCATGTTTGGAATGAGTATCGTACACGAAATCTCAATGTGTGACATCAATAGCTGTACTGTTCTCGTCCTTTGTTTCTAGTTTTAATGTTTGTGTTTGCTTTAATAAATGAACTGCTTGAGTGCTGATATATTTTTTTCAAACATAACGGAGTAAAAATTAAAAATACAATGGTAGAACACCAATTTCTCAAACCAACTACGAATTAATTAGATTACAATAGTATAACATATGTAGACAAATCAACAGTACAACACAAGTAGAAAAAACAACAATATAACAGAACAACAATTCAAGGCATTTGAGGACGATAACCATTATCGTCGAAGTTTATAGAATGAGATGATCTCTTGGCGAGGATTTTGTTTTGTTGCTCAATCATCCACGCTATTCTAGCTGGAGTCTCGATGGTTGAAGTCTTCGTCGACATTATACTATACTTTGTTGCCCAGTTAGAACTCTCTTTGTACTATTTCATAAGTTTTTGCATTTTTCTTCCTTGCTGAACGATCTCTGTAGCAACATCTTTGCCCTTTTTTAATTTTTTTGCATTTTCTCTTCCAATTGGCCTTGAGGATGACGTTCAGATTGGGTTTCGGGCACCGACTCGTACGGAGAGTCATCTTCCATGTTGAGTGGAGTGCCATTTTCAAAAGAAATCAGTGTATCGACATGCGTCATATTTATATTTCTATCATCTTGAGATGCACTTTGCCCTAGGTGGAGCTCGGTAATCTTTCTCCACTTTTGACTATGTTGTAATATCGACCAACAATGCTCGAGACTAAAATTATCCCCTGTAACAGTAGCGTAAAGTCGTTTGGCATCATCAACCTGAAAAAACAAAAAAGATCACCATGAGTATTTTTTCCAAATGAACGTTATTCAACATATTTTGCTGCATAAAACACACAATATCTGTTGCATTTGCTCCACTCCGCGGTCTTATGTGCGCTTGAGCAAGATACTCTCCAAATTTCATGCATTTTTTGTTTATTTAGGTCCATCGTGATTTTAGAGATTTTGCAGTTCTCTTTTGAAATAGAGTCATTGAATGGTGAAATTCTTCGAATTTTTGTACGATTTGTGCCCACATTGTTGTTGCTGTTTGGTTTCGGCTTGTAATTGGGTCTTCACTAACTGCAAGGTATGCACGGCATAACGCGATATCTTCTTGAATGGTAAAGTTGGGGCCCTTAACTCCTTCGCCGGAATCCATAGCTGAATAAACAAAATGACAATAATTAAAATAAGTATATAATAGAAATTATTGAATTAAAAGTTAAGAATAAATTACAAAAAACTTATTTTAAATGAATAAAATCTGTTTTTTTTTTTAATTTTAAAAAAGCAATAAATGTTTTTTTACAACAAAAACAATCTGTTTAAAAAATATATATATAAACATATATATATATATACACAAACCCTACCCCCCTCCCCACTTTCATTTACCCTATTTTTCACTTCCACCGCCGCCCCCCCCCCCCCCCCCCACCCTTTTTCAATCACAGCATCGCCACCATCACACCCCCTCCCCTCCCCTCCCCTCCCCACAGCATCACCACCCTCTTCCTTCCCCACGACATCACCACCCCCACCCCCCCCCCAGGCATCACCACCCCCACCACATCACCACCCCCGTCCCCCCCCCCGCCGTCACCACCCCCACAGCACCCACGCACCCCCCATGGCACCCATGATAACATACCTTTTTTTTCTGTTTTGCAAATGTGATTTTTTTTTTTTTTTTGCTTTGAACTTGAATGTTGAATCAGTATATATGTATATATACATATATACTGAATGTTGAAGGTGAACGTTGCCAACGTTCACCTTCAACGGCTCTAAAATCTGTGACTGAACTATTTTTGTTTTTTTTTGTTTTTGGAACAGGTCTGTCATCTGACAGACATGTTGGAGACTCACCTCCTGTTGTTACAGTGAGTTTCCAAATTTGTTATTTTTTTTTGCAAACTTGTCCAATTTTGTTATTCTAGTGTTTTTTAAAAAAATTACTTTTTAGGTCTTCAAACCATTTGTTGTGGTTGAGTTTTTTATCTGTTGAAATTTTTAAAAATTACTATAATTACACTTTGAAAACTTTGATACGGATGGCCTAACAAATCTATATATAAAAAAAAGTGAAGCACGTACTTTCACCTTTGCAGACTTAATTTGGAAAGTGAATAACATAATGCTATCTTAGTTTCCTTTTCATCCTGCTTCGTAATGCTACCGATTGAACACAAATGAGAGCGCCGCTTTAGGAAACTCCATTCTGGGTCGGAGATATTGTCGAACAAAGCACCAACATGATCTTGTAGAATGGTCAATCGAAGTTCATTTCTTTTGGCAACGTATCACCGCTATTTCTTTCGGCTAAAGTTTTGGTGTCGACCAGGCTGGATTTATGAAAAGCTAACAAGTGTAATGATTGATGAGAAAATCTCGATTTCATTTTGAATTTTTTTAAAGAATGATAAAATGGGTATTTCATCTTCTAGGTTAATCTTTATGTAATCTGACTTTACTTCCATGTGTAATATTTTTCTGACAAAATCATTGTTTTGACAATTCTTATTCACTTCATTTTTGGCAAAATTTATATAATATTAATGAAATTCATAGAATACTATTATATCATAAGAAACTTTTGCAAATTTAAAAGAATTAATTAAAGTAATTTGAAATGTTACTACAGAATCAAGTTGGTTTGACATATATTCTACAACTTAATTCTTCTTTGAATCCAAAAAAAAAAAAAATTGAAATAAATAGGGTTTTTTTTTTTTTTTTTTCTATCTCTTCTTTTGACTTGAAGCTTCCTTAGCACTTCGAAAGAATTCGAACTCTTCTACAACATATCAACAACTTTTACTTGGCCGTCAAATTAGACCAAAACGTTCATGACTTTTGCTTTTTCAAGATCGAAGTTCTTTAGAGAAAAAAAAAAAAAAAAAACCCCTATATTCGAGGTTTTAGCAGCCATACATTCCCTTTAAGACATAAACATTTCTTTCCGACAAGAAATATGAATATAACACCCTTTTAATCTTTCCACAACAGCAGGCTGGCTGCTATATCATGCTGTCTAAGGCTTTTACTTGTCATATCCAGCATGACAACAAAAATTCCCACATGCGCCAACAATCATATTGGAGAAAGATTTTATCTCGTCCTTTTGTTTTTGTTTTTGTGTGTGGTACAATAAAGATAAATGTCGTAATTTTAATTCAGAATTTTTAATTATAAAAAGTTATTATTTGAACATTTCATCTAATTCTTGGGTGTTATATATATATATATATATATATATATATTTTTTTTTTTTTTTGTACAGTAAAAGTTGATCAAATCGTAATTCTAATTCAAAATCTTTAATTAGATCAAATTATTACCCGATCATTCTACCTAAGTGTTAGTGATTTTACGTTATCCTTACCTATACATCAAGAATGTTATGCGTTCTTTCTGCAATTGATTTTTCTAGCTCTTTTCTCTTTTTATTGGGTGAAATCCTTTAATTTATTGAATATGCAGTCAAGTATCAAAACATTTATATCCATCTGATATGGCCCAAAAATAGTGAATTATGCAATTACTAAAATGCCCCAAAAGGGAAGAAGAGAGCCATTAGCACCAAGCCACTTGTCATCAAGTTAGAAGACAAGGACAGGGGAAACCCAGTTAAAAGATATTCAACATTTAATATAAATAGTATTAGAAAAGTGAAAAAGGTAATTCATTTTAACCCAGCTTCTAAATTTGTCATCGTATTGTTGGATAATTTACCTGAGCTAACCACTAATTTTCTCGCGTGAGGAAGAACGCGAGAAATAACACTCGTTGTCTCTTTTCTTTATTTGTGCAGAACCTCAACTGGATCAAGAGAAAGGCAAATCTAACTCGACTCGGTGCATTTCATATCCAACACCATCCTTAGTAACAAGAGTTGTACATTTTTGGTGCTCAAGTTTGTCAAAGCAAAACGCTCGTCTATATTTTTGTTTCTTACTTCAAATATCAGTTTGAACCTGGTCAACATGCTATGACGTTCATTTTTTTTTTTTTTTGTCAAATAACATATTTATTAATTAAACAAGTATGTAATGACATACCATAATTAAGGATTTCGTAATCAGAAAATAATTCAAAGCAGCTTAGTAATATCTACACCTAGGAGGTGGAATACCCTATAAGAGATTAAAAAAAAAAAAAAAACGCAAACTGATAAAAATGACAATGAAGCTGAAGAAGAAACTGAAGGGTAAATTCTGCTTACGTCTCAGGTTTAAAATAATTAAATAGCTATTTTTTTTGGAACTGACTAAGACGAATCATGTCTCATCAGATAGGGTCATATATTCCATAATTTGACACCCCTAGTATGAGTTCGAAAAACGTTATTTAAATTTCCCGCGGGCAGAAAACAAAGCAACTGGAGAAACAAGACATCATTGAAAACAGAAAATGAAGTCAAGAAAAGGAGGCTAAAGATAAAAGCATAATGTTGCCAAGTTTTTTTTTTTGCTAAAAGCAAGAGGATTGTATTAATGACAAAAATAATTACATCGTTTTAATATATTTAGCAGTATATGCGTTCATCTAAATATTAAGCCCTATAAATGACTTGGTTAATAAATGAGTATTTGACTTTTTTAACTTTAAACATTTTTATTGAAACATCAAAAATAATGTTGCCAAGTTGCTCTCGTGTGTGTGCAGTTTTTGATCATTTCACTCATTGCTCAGTAATTAGCCTAGATTGTGGACGAGCACAAATGGCCGACCAGTTTCATGACCCATGCAACTTGGGGAAAAGGACAGTAACCCCAAAATACTTCCAATACAAGATCCAATCTTTTGCAACGCATAATTAGCTTAATTTGATTCTTCCAATGCATTGTTTTCGCTCATTGATTGAGGACAGAGACTTCAGAAGATTACGTAGTCGTCAAAAACAGTGACAAACCCAAACATTTAAATTTAAAAATACACTTGTGCGATAAAAAATATCATGGGGTGTGCCATCAATATTGTAAACCCATATAAGCATTATTTAATTCACTTTCTGGGGACAACAATATATTCTTCTTGTACTACATGTTTATGGTGTTAGAGAATTAGGTGAATCTTGTATTTTCATGTAAGCCTTTTTTGTTGCTTTGGGATCGCTAGTAGACCCCGACTCTTTGTTATGGAATATAATTGTTTCAGAAGAATAGATTAGGACTTTCACGATTAACATATAAGATTTCGAGCTATTTTATTTAAAGTTAATTGATTTTAGAATAAAATTTTATTTTTTTATCACTTTTTACCATACACCGAATTTTTATTTATTCTTTCCCATAAGTAATTCTCCTAGAAAATCTATTGAGGCTACTTTTCGCTGTTTGTGATTCTTTACTTTTTCAATTCATCTCACGCCATTCTTTAGCTCTAACCTCTCTTGATTTTTCAATGTCATTTTTTTTTTCTCTCGTAGTTCTCAATTTTTTTTCATATTCAATCTCATCAAAGTTCATAATTTTCTAGATAATAAATCTTTTGAAAGTGCCCTATTATACTTCACCATATTTTGGGGAAATGTATTGAGGAAATATCTAGATGTAGTTGTATTTTGGACCAATTATACGGCTTTATTTTTTTTAATATTTGAACTAAAAAAGGCTATTGAAATGGCCAACATGATCATCCTCGACTTTGCATGAGAAAGTATTGAGTATTGAGGTACATGACATATCATCAAAAATGTAATGCAGAAAATACACTTATATATGGTCAACAAAATTATACCGGTTAGTATGGATCTAAGATTTTTTTCAAGTATAACATACAATTTGACAATTATATTTATAATAATTTTTTAACAATAATGACTACAATATTTTACTTATTTTGCAACACTCAAATTGAAAAATTAAAAAATTGTTGCAATAGGTATTTTATTATAAAGATTTTTAACCGTTGTATAAATTAATATTTTCTACAACAATTTCATCCAATTGCAACGGTTAAATTTCTTTTTATCATCATTTATTTAATAATTGCTCATAAGATTATATTTTTGCAACGATTTTAATTAGTTTCTCATAAAATTATTTCTTGACAACAATTTTAAAATTATAGTTTAATTAAAATGAGAAAATCTGTTGCAATTGAAAATTTACAACGAGACCATATGCAATTATCGAAAAAAATATTGCATCAAAATGTTCACAACAATTTTTAATCTTTTTGTAATAGTTTTAAGTGTTGTAATAAATAAAAAGTACGATAATAAGACTAATTAATTTTTAGGCAAAAAAATTGTCGGGTAAATGGAATCTAAAATTTCACTGACACTTTTCTAGATCCGCCCTTGACTAGTTTATGACGTATGTTTTCTCACTGTTTTACAATGTTATCAATATAGATTAGATAAAAGATGTTTTATAAACGGTTAGATGCGCCTCTCATTTTTATTTTTTTTGGGGTCATGAAAGAAACATGAAGTTGACTACTTATAATGTTTCCAAATCTAACGCGTAAAAATCTCTGCTCTCCTCTTTCCCTTTCAAGATGAGTTGTTTTCGTCCATTTCGTTGTACACCCATCATGTTGCTACTTCGCTTTCACACATCTATTACAGATATATATATATATATATATAGGTGCGAATTCAATATTTTTATTTAGTGTGAATTAAAACTACATAATTTAAGCTAGTAGAACATGTAATCATAATAGTCGGTTTAAAATGTCTTTATTCTATACTAAAATATTATTTCGAATGGATAAATACCTTTGTTGATTTAAAAATTGAGACAAACTATCTAAAATAGTGATTTGTGATTAAAAAATCACCAGTAAAACTCCCTTGAAAGTTTTGTCCAAGATTAGTCATCTTTCATATTTAGTGGCCAAGGAAACCGATTAAATATAGTAATTAAAATTTTCACGTAACATTATTTAAAATCCCATTTTAGTTATATTAGCTATATCCTCACTAATGTCATATAACCAGTCCTCAGCCGTCAGTGCAACTTGCAAGATTATCAGCTTTAAATGGTAACCACTTATCAGTTTCACTTGCAAAGTTGACAAATGCTGCTAGTGGATAGGCTAAACCATTCATGACGTACAACCTGTCTCACCTGTCATGTTATTGACTGAACAAGAGAAGAAGCCATAAATGCCTGATTTTATTTATTTTGGTTTGGTCTCCACCTAGTCAGGAAGAAGAAGCTAGATACTATAGAAATCTGGCTACCTCTAATTTGACACGTGCCATTTTAATTATATGATCAAAGAAATCAGTCGAGATTATTCTTTTTTCGGAGATACAAAGTCCTAATCAAGAAGGAAATGTCTCCACGTATTTAACAATCGGAGTTTACTAGAGTAAAACATTTTATGGCTAATGCAACTCATCACCGCACTCAATAAACGCGACACATTTCTAGAAGTTGGATCTAAGGTCAGCCTACTCATCTTTAAATGAAGTTGATAAGGTTTACTAATTCGAGTAAATATCTGCTTATAACTTTATAATATTAATATTTGATCTAATAATTTAATAGTTGTAAACAATTAAAATTATTTTATCATAATAATATTATCATTTATAATTAAATCTCGTTCATAATATAATAACATTTTATACGAATTCTTACCCCCACTATTTTTGCTATATCTTTACAACAATATTGTTAAGTATCCATTTTATCTAAAAACTTAAACTGTTAAAAAGAGATTTATTTTATTATTTATTATCATCAAAACGCCCTCACAAGTGCAGGCTATATCTTTACAACAATATTGTTAAGTGTCTACCATATTTAAAAGTTTAAACTGTTAAAAAAAAGTTTATTTTATTGTTTATTATCTTCAACACGCTTCCACAAGTGCAAATAGAGTTAGTTTTTTTAATCTTGTATTTGAACTATTTTAATATTTTAAATTGGTGACGATGAGTTTTGAACTCATAATTTTTTAATACCTAAATTTTAATACCATGTTAAGTGACCACCTCATCTAAAATGTTAAACTGTTAGAAAAGAATTTGTTGTAAGTTAAGTTACCACATCATCTAAAAGTTTAAGTTTTGTTTCACTCCAAAATCTCTCTTTATTTTAATTAAATATATTATTTTAATTTAAAACTTTTTTATTTGTATTTGTTAATTGTTTATGTTAATTTTTAATTAAACATATTATTTTAATTCCCTAATTGAGTTTAAGGATACTTGTAAAAAAAATTTACCAGCTCTACATGTAAAAATATTAAAAAATAAATAAAAAGATCTCTACATGTAAAAATAATTGTAAAAATACTATTGGAGATAAATAGATACCTAATCTCTAATATCAAGTTAAGTAACCACCTCATCTAAAAATTTAAGCTGTTAAAAAATAATTTATTATATTATTTATTATATTTAATACACCCCCCACAAGTGGAGGCGTAATTAATTTTTAAACCTTACTATTAAACAGTTTTAATATTTTTAAATGAATAGTAATGAAATTTAAACCAAAACCTTTTAATAATTAGTATCTAATACCATAATAAACGACTACCTCATCTAAAAATTTAATCTATTAAAAAAAATTATTATATCATTTATTATCTTTAACAAATATATCATAATAAAAACAAATATATCATAATAAAAGAATGGCCAAATATGTATCATGATATTACGGTTCCAAAGCTACAAATTTTCTCACTCAACAAAGCAACAAGGACACACTCTTTTTTAGAAGCAGAAGCAAAAGCAAAAGCGCTATCACCATCAACAATATTGGGAAAACTTGTAAGTGAAGCTCTCATCAATGACTTATCTTCTTTATCTTTTTTTCCATTTCTGCTCATCACCACAGAGAAAGGACCATAGAAAGAGACAAAGCAAAGTACAGGTCTCTCTGATCAGAGATGCCAAAGCTAAGATAAAGTTGAAGAGGGTGTGTTTAAAAGCTTTCAGTCATATCATCATATCGGATAAAGCAAAGCAAAACCAAATTCAGATCTGAACCATTTATCTCTCTCTCTCTCTCTCTCTCTCTCTCTCTCCTGATGCACTGAAAAAGGAGCTGGGCTAGACATAACCCTAGTCACGTTCTCTTGCAGAGGTCAACAACACCCCTTTATTCATTCATTCAATCCAAGCCAAGAAGCTAGTGAGAGGTAAAAGATGACAACACATTTCCTTCAATGAGAAGAAGAATCAATAGTGCTGCATAGGATGCATAATGCTGCTGCTGCAGAGTTATGGTCATTCCCAAACTTCAAAGCAACACACAGACACACACTATCCCCTTAACCCCATCCACACGTTATTTGCCCTTTCCAGTTCCAATCCAACCACAAAACTTAACTACCATGCAAACTAGATGGGAAATGATTTGAGATTTCTTTAATAATATAATAATGCTATTAAATAAATGAATAATAATAAGTTAATGATATGATGACACGATATAAAAAATCAAATAATTACATTATATCTGATTTATTAGTATACAATTCAGCATAAAACACAACATATTAACATAAGCAAATCACACATCACATACAAACTTAAGTACATGCATTTTGCCTACCTTTAATGCAACATTATGAAGCCTTTTTTTTTTTTTTTTTAACTCAAAAATGTTACGGACGAAAATTAATTTTGCAATTTCTCACCCTCGTAGCAACAAACTTAAACTTGTAAATTACTCATGGATAAAACCATCAAACATGAGATTTTTTGCAAATTTACTAACAAAAGCTACAATGTTTCTTTCCGTGTCTTTGTTTCACTAAATGAACAACTAAAACCTACACTGAGTAATTAACAAAACATGCATAATTAAAAACACTAGAAGCATAAAACAAAGTCAATTAATTAACCACTAAGTAAACTAAACGAAATAAAAACACTTTTTTTTAACAGTACCCATCAGAAAAAGATCAGATAACCAAGAACCAAAAGATCACCACCAAACAACAAAACCCAAAGTTGTCATCTTGGAATCAATACGGCGGTGGTGGTGGCGGCGGCGGCTGCCGTGCAGTTGGTGCCCAGACAACATCAGAAGGCAAATGACAACTATATATAGCCATCCCACAAGACTCTCCCGCCGCACCAGCTGGCGGATGCCCACTGTCACCTCCTCCGGGTGGCGAGTGGTGGCGCCCCTCATTCCCTCCACTAGAACCACCAGCATTTCTTGGTACTTCATCTTCAAGAGGCAATCTTTGATAAGATGGACTACTAAACGTTGCTGCAATCAAGTAAACTGTACCCGCGGAGACCAACGGACCCACGACGGGGCCACCGAAAACCTGACCTTGTGGACCTGCTAAAGATATAGTAAACAACCCATTCACAGCTGCTGCACCACTTGAGGAGATTGTGTTGGATGGTTGTAAAATGGTCGCTGATATTGATAAGATATCGAAACGGCCATGAAAAGTAACGGTAGAACCTGGCGTCGCCGTCGAAGGTTGCCGTAAAGTGACGTTAGACACGGTCCCAGAGCCGTTAAGAATACACAATCCAATACCACGCTTTCTACAAAACCGCATAACACTTTCAATGATATCAACACCCCCAGAAAGCTCAAGAACGTAAGGGCTCATCGACGGTTCAGACTCTCGGGTGATGATCACAGGCGGCTTCGGCTTGTTCTTCGACCCCGGAGGACGGCCGCGTGGTCTCCGGACGACCTCTATGGTGGCGCCATCATTGGTTTCTTTCTTCACTGTTCTGGGGCTGCGGCTTTGTTGGCTGTGGCCGTGGCTATGGCTGTCAGCTTCCTCGGAAGTTTGACATTCACGGCCAGTGGTGGTGTTGCTGACATGGAAAGGGTGGTGGTGGAAGGTGGGTGGTGGTTGAGAGGGTTGGTGGAGGAAGCTTTGTTGACCTTGTTGTTGATGATGATGTAGCTTAGCAAACATGTTTCCACTATTGTTATTGTTGTTGTTTGATGGATCTTTTTGCTCATCTACATAATCTCCTTTCATTTTTTTTCTCTACTAAAATACTTTTTTTTTAAACTATTTTTCTTTGTGTACCTAAAGATGATTGGTGATATATGTGTATTTGAATGCAATATAAAAATACAATAGAGTTTGAAGAGCTATGGCAAGATAGATAAGGAAAGAGATAGAGGAAGGAATATGGATATATGAGAGAGAGTGAGGCGAGGGGAGGGGGGACGGTGGTGGGGTTGAGCGTTTTGGGGATGTGAATTTGGATTTTTCTCTATTTGGAAAATGAATAATGAGTATAATTGTAGATATAGTAAATATAGTGTTGATGTAGAGAGAGACTTGGACAAAGGGCGATGTTTGTGTGGGGTAAGAGGGGGAAAAATGGAGGTGGGTGAGCTTGGCAACTAAGCAAAGACTAATGGGCGCCGCTAGTTTGAAGGTGAAAGTAGGCTCCACTTGTTGTATCCCATTAGAGTCGGGATGTGATAAGTAAAATTTAACGATTATAAATTATAATTGTATATATTAATGTACAAATTTGCATGACCTGTTGTCTTTGAATAATAAAAAAACGAGACGGGAGATTTATTTTAAAATAGAACAGTTAATAAATCAATTTAAAAGAAAGTGTATAAAATAGAAAATAAGATTGTTGTTTATATACTTGTCCCACGGAAGGATTTATTTTCGCACATACCTTCTTTAAGGCGATTTATTATCTCTTTAGGAAAATATTTTTTCTTTAGAAGCCCTCTTTTATCTCAGAAAGCTCTGTTTTCCTCAGGTTCACCATATATGGCCATGGAGTATTTTTTCTCAAACATTCTAGTTCGTTAATTGTCCTGTTTACTAAATGTTTATTCTGTCCTTGACAGATTTATCATCAGATATCAGCCTCAAATAATTTATAATTGTAATATTTAATTTGTAATATTATAATATTATAAGATGATATTGTTGCCAAAAATAGATCATAGAGGAGCAATGATTGCATTTCATTTGGTTAGCTCAACCAACTTTTTCTTCAAGTTTGAAAGAGCATGAGGAAGAGAGATAGAGAGAGAGAGAGATAGAGAGGGAGAGAGACTTTTTGGCACCTCCCGACCGAAGAGATTGACAAAGACTAGTTGATGTTCATCTTTTTTTGGTCATGGAGGTTGTGGATCTTTTTTTCTTTCTTTTTTGCTGAAATTTTTCTTTCTTTCTTACTCACTCTTTCTGACCTTTCCTTCTTTCTCTTCTATTTTCTCTCTCTATCTTTATCCTATCGTCATTCTCTCCATAATTGTCTATCTTGTTATTTTTGTTTCCAAGTGTAATTTCAATCTTAGGGTATGTAAGATTGTCAAAGTAGAACATTGTAACTTTTTCATTAATCAATTATCAATTTTTATATATAAATACAAAAACATTTAAATTAGTATATCAATTAAATATATATACAGAAAAAGTGATAGATGAATAATAAAAACAAGATAATTTTAGCATTTCTTGTCAAATATTTATGTAACTTGCTGAGTTGTAGGTTTCACTTTCTTGCAAAGTCTTATTTACTAGATCATTAATGAGTTTCAGTCCAAGTTTGTGAAAGTTGGAAGTTAGTATAAAAATATTGATTGGTCTAAAATACGTCACCCCATTGAGGATTTGTTATTTATTGTATTCGTTTTCATACAACATAAGGACTCGACTAATTTCATGACCACCTCATACCCAAGATACGTGATGAAATTTAATATATATTTTTTTTTTGTCAATATGAAATTTAATATTTGACATCTCTATTATCGGATGCGTCCAATCTCCTGAATTTCAATGAATATTATTAAGGGGTTCTTTTATGGGACATGTGGTAAATTTGTCATATGCACATAAATAAAAAGTAATTTAATTAGTTGACAAATATTAACCAATTATCATAAGTGGGGACATTATAGTAATTTATTTAAAACTCTGTAAGGCCAAATTAGTAAAAAGAGAAATTTCAAATATTTTGATATAACATATTTGTACGATACAAACTAATGTAGATTAATTTTATGAAATAACAACTTAACATGTGGCTATAACAGATTTACCACATGTCTCGTAGAATAATTTTCTATTATTAAGTGTTTCAATGTATTTCACACTCTTTCAACACGTCTAGTCGCATTTCTCTTTTGGTTACACGCAAGCTAGGATTTTGGGTAGGGGTGGACCAATGGAGGTTACCCTTAAAATAAAATTATTAACGAGTGAGTTAGACCTATATTTTAAAAAAATTGTATATTTTAAAGTATTTTTAGACTAAAAAATTAATTTAGTCCCTATTAAATTTTATATATACATATATAAATATTCAATTATACATTTTTAACCCCAACTAAATAAAAATTATAGATCTATCCTAATTTAGGGTCCAAGACTTGCAACCTTTTTGGGAACGGAAACAATCATCATGACCTAATGAGCTGTAATTAAACCTCACAATTGGGGAAAGAGGGATCATTTCTTTTCATTAGCATAAATATTACCTAGTACAAATTCCTTCATTAGTGTTGTTGGCTTTTCAATTTTTCACAGACTAATCATTTTTTGTCATTCTAGGGTTCGTTTGTTTGTAGTAAAATAATTTGTTTGTATAAAATATTTTTTGTAAAAAATATTTTTTTTAAAAATAAAATATTTTACAGAGCTTTGTTTATTTGCGGTAAAATAACTTGTTGGAAGAAAATATTTTTTTGAAAAAAAGAATATTGAAAAATATTTTCTAGTGTTTGGATGTACCATGAGTTCCGTAAAATGTTTTCTTCTCCCAAAGGAAATGAAAACATTTTATAAAATTTTGTACTAGTCGCAATTGTTGACCGGAAAATATTTTACGGTTTACCAATTTTTCGATGTTATCAAATACCGTAAAATTAAGAAAAAATAGTCGTAATTGTTGACCGAAAAATATTTTACGGTTGACTAATTTTCTGATGTTACCAAATACCGTAAAATTCAAAAAACATTTTCTGAGAAAATATTTTACGGCAAACAACCAAACGGAGCCCTAAGCTCGCTTCTCTTTACGAACAATGACGTATATATTAGATCAAAACAATAAGGCCCGAAATCGACACGATCACATACAATACATGTTTTAGTTCCCAAGAGAAAAAGATAAATAAAAGGAAGTTTTCGATATTAATAGTAACCTTCCCGCATATTGCCTTGCAAAATGTATGCTTCGAGATAGGGTTCATTGGAATTGGCTTAGCAATCCCTCTTTGACTCGCTGTAATTTGATTCAATTTGACTTTGTGCCTACGAGCGTTGGATGATTTACATATTTTACGGGCAAAAAAAAAAAAGATTCCAAATTTGAAAAGATATATCTCATTCTTGAGTGCTCACTTGTTTTCTCGCGGATTTTTCCAAAGGTATGAGGTATGACCTTCTCTTTTTCTTTGCTTTGCTTGTCAAGAGGTGGATGATTAAAATGGGATGGGTTTCAAAGCTAGTAATCATTTGGCTTGGCGTTTACGTGTGCATTGTGTTGATAATAAGAAGTCAAAAGGATGAATCGACTTTTTGCTCTATCAATTTTTTAAAATTTACACATATAAATTTTATTAATATATATATATATATATATATAATATAAGAAATTAACGGATCAGTCTAAATTTATATAAAATTTTCCTATTAAGGTATGAGGTGTTAGGTTTTATGGTAGAAAAGTGAGCGTGTGATGACAACAATTGTGCCATCTTTGTCATTGCAAGTGCACTTGCGGGTACTTATTAAAGACAATGAGTAAGCATACGGTATGTCTTGAGTGGGGCTAAGCATATCTGTATTATCGCCATCGGTTTGATGTCATCCTCCTCTGGATGATGTGAAGAGGATCTTAAATAAAAGTGATCAATCACCTCTCAAATGGGGTAAAACCGTAAAAGGAAATATAAATAGTGGTATCTTGTGTTTAAAGCTAGGATGAAATGATAAAGTAACAATTCGTCATAACAAAAAGATTCGAGTTTGTACTTTGATTGACTCGATATATATATATTGGTGATGTTGCTATACAACAAGGTTTATAAATTGGATGAATTTAGTGTGATCCTATGTAAGGTGAAATTTTTTGTTATGAAAAAAATGACTTTATAACATCCATAATATGATAAATAATTAAAAAAATGTGAGCTTCCCAAACTAAAATTATGGGACTGTTACTTAATTCGCAAATTCTACTTCATATGTTAGTTGGTGGATGTAATAAAAATTTTAAAATGAATATATTTCATTTTAGTCAAAATGCCTTTGTTTTTACTTATAAGAAACTTAAAGAAAATTTCTAATGCCAAATGATTATTATGTATTTTTCTCCTATGTTATGCAGATATGTATATGAAGAAATTGGCTATTGGGGCTGAGTAGCTTATATTAACATAAAAGATTTTTACAACTATTACAGGTAAGAGATGGAAAAAGAAATCATTAGTCACGATGAAAGTGTCCCTTAAAGTCTAATTATATAATCATGATTGATGGGGGTATAAATCCGAGCCCAAGAAAGCTTTCTCAACCTGGGACGGTGCAGCCAGTCCCGTGCCCGACCCGTTTTGTTTCCTGAGCATGACAGTCACTTATGACATGACATAAAGACGATACCCGAGTCGGACCATTGGACAATAGTTTTATCCTTTGGATAATAGCTTTAATTATTGGACAATAAGTATGAACTGTGTCGGGCAGGATTAAGTATTAATTGCTGCCCTGAATGAATATTAGTATAAATAGCCAGCCCACCCACCCACCCACCATTATCAGGTAATTCTCGCACATGTATTATTCTCAACTACTTATCATCCAACTCGGATATACTAATCACTCTTACACTCGAAGGAAAACACGGGACACGACCCCCGCGATTCCTTCTCTTGTTTTACAAGCTAGATAGTTGAGATCGAATTATTGAATTCGGGTGAACATTCATTTTTCACTCTCATCAATGGTGAAACAAAATATTCAAAGGGTCAATAAATATATAATTGTATATCATGGGAAGTCAATATGTACCAATATGGTTTAATCAGTACTTTAAGATTTTAAGTAGGATAAATTATTTAAAGAGAAGCGAAATTGAACTTGGACTGCTCTACTTAATACTAATTTATTTTAAGACGAAACTTTAAAATTTTTAACATTAATTACCATAAATTTCATATTTTAAACTAGACCAAATTGTAAAAAAAAAAGTTGATGGAGACTGAGAAAATAAACAAATTTGCCAATTATGCAGAAAATAAAAATGTTTTTGTTTCTTACCGCATGAATTTCATGCGTTAGTAGGGCTCACATCATATAGAAAGAGACATTTTTTGACGTTAACGTTTTGAAGCAAAATCACTATAGCTAGGACCCTCTTCTCTTTTTCTTTTTCTTCACCTGGGCAATATGAAGTACCATTTTCTGCAAAGACTGGAGCATAACACTTAAGAAGAAAACGTACTATTCTTCAAGGTTCCATCAGGGGAGGAATTACGAGGGCTCATTATGTAGTACTAGCATGAGGATTTGCTTTGCTTTAGTCATTCTCTGGAAAAAGCAAAAGAAAATTCTTAGGTCATGGATCATGAAGATATATACATGGGATTATATGACTGACCGTTTTAATTTCGTACCATTGAATCTTTATAAATTTGCGAGAAAATTCAAATACTAAATTTTTTGACCTATCTCGTTAAACAAGTGTCTTTTAAAAAAAATTATTATATTAGTCTAAACTAATAGATCAGCTATATAAATTCAAATTGATGTAATAATTTTTGCCTTTAAAGTTTAGCATTTGCCTCATTTGACTCTTTTAATACTTGCAGAGTCTCCCATCCTAATCCCAATTTCTCGAGTTCGATCAATGGACTATTTGATCAGGAAATCCTATACACTCAATGGATGACAACCATTTTTATTTTTTTCTTTTTGACAGCAAAGTTCTCTCACCTTAAGTACAATCATATTGAATTCATTACATATTATAAATTTCATAATGTAATGACGTACCCAACCCAATGAATGGCATTCGTGAGATAATATATAGTTTCAATATTATTCAGTTATGAATGCATGTTATTACTTAATTTTCTTTGAGAGTCCATTCAACGTCAAGTTTACTAGTACTTTTTAATTAAAAATTAAGATTAATGTTTTACACATTTCATCTTTGTCATAATGGGTACCTAATTAGCACTAAAGCTATAGAATGGTGCACTTAAAGGTTCGTAAGATTCACTTGATGTCTTTTGTTTAAGAGGTACGCTAATTATATATATCATCGAAATTGTATCATCTAAACCTAAACTTCTAATTAATATACTAAAGAATGTGAAAAAAGAAATGATGAAAACCTATTCTTAAAACGTGATAGTATACAGAAAAAAATTGTTTATTATAAATTCCATAGTTTTTTTTTTTTTTTTCGTAGTGAAATTGCCTTGATTAATTGAGATTTACATCATTTTTAGGATGATTCGCTAACCGACCAATGGTAAGACTTATGACTAGTTCGTTAGCAACTCAATCAGCCACCTCAATGTTTATATCAAAAATGATATGATCAATATTCTAATTTCTAAGGGAGCGTTTGGTTCGCGGAATAATTTTTTGTTATCGGGAATCACATTTCTAGGAATATAATTCTTAGAAATGCAATTAAAAGTGTATGGTACGTTAAAAATATTTTCAGGAATATTTTGTCACATTCCTAGGAATGTTATACTATTGTGTTTAATTTAGACTCAATATTCTTAAGAATCTTGAGCAATTTTTCAACAATGTCTTAACTCAAAAATACGAAAAATGTCATAAAAAAATATACAAGGCAGAACACACTTTGTACACTTTTGTCAATACTCAAGTAACCGAAGTTTAAAGTATTTCTACAAGTAAAATAAATTTATTTTTATATTCAAATATTACAATTTTAATTATTTTTTACATTTATTTTTTTTTTAATTTGAAAGTTTAATTTAAAATTTTAAAAAGTAAAATTTAGCATTTAAAAATTTATTCTAAATATAGGTTTAGATTAGAAAATATTAATTTAACTTAAATTTTTAAAATAATTTTATATTTATTTTTAATTTTTAATTTTCTTATTTTATTTTTAATTCAATTATTATTCTATATTGAAAATTTTATTTTTAATAAATTTCAATTATAAAAAAATTAATTTAACTTTTAAATTTTAATGAATTATTTTTTTTTTTTTAAATTAATTTGTTTTATTTTTTATTTTTTAAGGAGGATATTTGTGTCTTTTATTTTCTCCAAAATATTGTCACAACTTAAGAATGTAAAATTCTCACCCCCTCACAAGGGAATGAAAATTAAACAAATCATGAGAATATTACATTTTCAAAAATGAGATATTCTTAAAAATATTTTTTTATTTCGTAAACCAAATATGAGAATATCAGATTCTCTGAACCAATCGCCCCCAGCCTGAATGACCTCGCTGCATCAGATTCCAATATGATATTGTTGTAGCCTAGAAGATGTGGAGGCTTTACCATTGACTAGAGAACCAAAAATGGTTCGTACAAATGGCTGCAATATCTACAACATTTGCAATTTTGCCTTTTGGATGGAAGGAAGCATCAAAATTGCTTTTGATTGTGCTTCGTTCAAATTGCACCAAATAGTAAAAAAGTTGATGGAGATTGAAAAAATATGAAAGATTCTCTAATTAACTATAGTTAAGGTGTAATTGATTATTATTTCAAGATCGACATCAATTCATAAAAGAAGAGGTAAGCCCCACACGTCGTGAGATTTAATCCACACTGCTAGAAGAGTTTTCCAGGGTTTAATATCCCAATTGAACTCATAGATTTCTACGTGTACTGGATTTTCGAGCTTAATGGATTACTCCAGTTACCTAAAAAAAAATTTAACTTTTGCTTAGGACCCTTTTTATTTTCTGTAAAGACTGGAAGCATAGCAATTGGGCAGAAAACTATTCTCAAGGTTCCATCAGCAGAGGAATTACGAGGACCCATTGCTTGGCACTAACATAAGCTTTAGTCATTCTCAAGAAAAAGCAAAAGTAAATTCTAAGGTCATGGGTCAATTGGATGAAGTGAAAGATTTCCAATAAGAGCACTTCGTTGAAGAAAGCATGTTGATTCCTTTACCCTTTCATGGTGATTTTCGTTTATGTTTATGACATGAGAATAAAGCATGTTCACCATGAGGAATAGATATACTGTTTTTCTCTTTTACGACCAAAAACTCCTGTTAAGAAATTCTTGAGACTCAGAGAAAAGGGACAAAATCCTAGGATACATAATCTTGCCCGAACCAGACATGGTTCAAGTTAGTTAGCACATAATCTGATCTTTCGAAATTTCAAGAAAATTAGTGATACCGCTGGAAGTGAGTCCAACTGCAGCTTATCATCAAATTATGTTTCCCCACAACAAAGATGGAGCTAAATACTCGCACCAATAAGATGCTATGATGAACAGGAGATAAAAAGAAAGAGATTGTTAACAAATCAAGAAAAAAAGATCTAAAATGGTTAAAACACAATGAAAGCACAAAAGAAAAAAGAGTCGTACGTGCAGAGACTTAAAACGGAATAAAGAGGCTTCAGTTCATCAAATACGAGCAACATAGGAATTGGCCTGAGTAACGTATCGTACCCATCGGTATGGGTTGTAAGCTTGAGACTTCTTTGCTATCTGCAAATACTTTACCTGTATCAAAGATCACAAAACAAGCAGGTTAGAGCCAAAGAGGTAAGAAACTTCAAGCCAGAAATACGAGCGCCAACAGGTTCAGCTCCACCAGGGATGGAAGGAATCTATAGAGATTTCGTGAACAAATAAGTGGAGGCGCACACCATTCATACATTTGTTTGTTATGTATTGTATAATCCTAATATCAAGCTTAACAGGTATAGCCTTGATAAGAAACTACTTAATCGGATTTAATAGTGCGGTTTTGTCAACGAAAAAGTGAACAAGGAAAAGATGACGACTGCACCTGAAGCCTTGATACGTTATACATAGGTATGGTGAATGTCATGCTCACAGGTCCAGCTTCCTTAGTAATGTTACCTGTTTTAACAATCAATGCTGAAACATAAGCTTCACAGAGATACAAGAAACTGACATTTCAAATATATATATTTGATATTGCAAATTTTCAAATACCATGCGACTCCTGGGAAAAGGTTAGCTTGGCACGCAGCGTATGCTCTGAACCACCAACAATCTACAACATATTGCACCAAATCAGCAAGTTATTCCAAAACAAATCGACCTTAAGCAGCGTAATACTTTAGAAATTGCAATAGAAGTATTGCCTTCTTCAGACTCCACTCCAGTCTCCTATTTGATTCCTTGAAGTCCGTTGATTGTCCAACTACTCCAGGTTCCAACTCGAAGCTAACCCTGAAAAATAACCAATGTAAAAACAAGTCAATTACTATCAACATGGAGGCAGGTTGTAAGCAATTGAACGAAACTAGCATAAGGTCCATTTATGCTGCATTTGTAATACTCGTTACCATGCCTAACTTCTTTTCCCTCTTCATTTTTCTTTTTCCCCTTCTAGGCAAAACAATCATGCTCAAGCCTCATTGAATTATTAGGCTTATGTGGTACACAATATTATATATCGGACTAAATCTAGGTTTTGAAAAGAACGTTACAAACTCAGAACTGTCATTGACAGCCAATATGAAACAACAATAGGGAAACAATGTTTTGCGCATGAGCATGCCTTGTCCCAGTCATTAAGCAATTGTGCAGACCAACAGAAGCAAAAGAAGAATCTCAATCAAGTTACCAAGAGCAATAAGAATCAAAATCCAACTCTAGCGGAGTTACTCAATTTAGAGAGATTGAGGGGACAGACTGAAATCAGACAAAGTGATAATTTTTAGGAGATGTAATGTAAAGAGAGGGGCAGCAGAGTTATTCAGTGAGAACAAGAGGATCCAGAGGGAGAAGACTGCAAAATCAATGGGAAGACATGGAGATCAGTAGTGCAACTAATTGATTCATCAAGGCCGAGTCAGAGAGACAAGGAGGTGAGTATTCTTCCTTGAAATGTTTACTGGTCTTCTGACGAGATTTATATGACTGAAAGACATTTTTGTTAGAGGCCACCACCATGAGATTTTTCCTTTTCCATTTTTTTTTTTTTGGTCACGAGAGTAACCTTAAAAACCGCTCATACACCCTATGCACTAGCACAAATGGTTGATCATTTTTCCTTTCTCTGGTTATGCTTAGTTGAGAAGTTTGCTCTAACTTTCTTTCCCTTTTTAGTACAGGAGTAGGGGTGGGGGGTTGTACAGGTAATTTTGGTGTCTTTAGAGATGATATTTTATTATGGCTATCTCAGATTCTTAAGGCCATATGAAACACCAAACTCATCCAGATATCTTGAAAAAATACATGATAGTGAAATCACCTGCTTGTGTATGTTGGCACTGGCATCTGTACTATGATCATATTTGCTGTAATGGTTGAAAGAAACTCGGCTCGAATTTTCAGAATCACTTCGGCCTAAAAGAGAAGGAATAAAGATAAATATATATATATGGCTAACTTAGGAGCATTTCCATTATAAGAATCACTAGAGCAACTAGAACATTAGCAGCCACTAAAATGAGAATATAAATAGAATTAAAATCGAGGAAACACCATTCATCACTGTTTCTAACATGTTTCTTTTTCTTTTCTTTTCTGTTTATAAGATAACCATTTGAACAGCTAAAGACTCATTCTCCACACTCGAATAGTTACTAAAATCCTCCAAAACTTCTAAATGCATATTGAAGCATCTCAGAAAATATAATCAACATCCACCCTGAAAGGGTGACCTACCCTAAGAGGTCCAGCTTCTTCAATTAAAGCAGAGATTCGGAAAGGGGGCTTGAATTCCTGGGTCATACGGTAATTCATCACAGGAAATTCACCATCAGGTGGAACCTGACAGACAAAAAAGCAGGATAAGAGGTTTAAATGTGAAAAGAGAAAACCTTGGAAGATCAGTTAAAAAAGACAATCCACAAGCCATCTTAAAATACTTACTAGAGACAGAGTTCTATCGACATCAAAACTATCTAGATGAACTGACTCGTGAAAATTGCAATCATCAAGTATTACTGCTCCTGATCCAGAAGAACCACCATAATCTGTTGAAGAGGTAAAATCAGGCAAAACAATTGGCTTCAGAAACTTACAAAAAAATAGGCTTTCACTGGTATCTAGAAAGTGATAATGACTATCGGACATGATAAAAGTACCCATAATTTTCACATGATATCACAATACAAAACGAAAAAGAGTAGATTCTTGCAATACCATATATTGATCTTCCACCACGTCCAATGCTCAATTCTTCATTCAGTGCCAATCTGATTTCTGGATTTCCAGTTAGAAAACTCTTCATTTGAATAGTTCCATCAATTTCCGAGGTTAATATATACCCCTGTTCAAACATTATTCTGATGAGTAATAGCTTAATCTATTGACTTAAGAAACAGAAAAGAGATAAATAGTCTCACAATATTATCTTGAAATAGTTTCTTAACTAACACTTCCATTAAAGAATGCAGGTAAAATCATAATAACATATTCTAAAGTACAAAGTAACTCACACTAGAGCTAAATGTCACGCTTATTTTCTCAATTATATCCACAAAGATCTCTTCCCTTCTCCTACCACCTGGTTCATTTGCTACAACAGATTTTGTAACAGCTGTCCCTGGCATTCTTTTGGTCCCTTGCTGCATATGCACAAGTAATTGCCATTAGTTACTACACATATCTAATTCAAATCACAGAAACAAACTATTTGTGCTTTCATCTAGTAATGAATTTTCTCAGGTATAATAGTACCATGAATATGGAAGCAGGACCAAGAGGTGGCAAACGAGCAGCATCAACCACAATTGGTTCGTTAAATATAAAAGACTTCAGGACTTCAGTTGATGTTGTTTGAACATAACCAAAATCCTAATACAACCAAAAAGCAAATTTCAGTTTCATTAGCTTCCACTTCCCAAAATATGAGAATCTCATAAACAGATGCACCTAGCATAAAAAAACCAAGGATCAAGATCAAAAAATCTTCACAAGAGTAAGAAAGGTTTCATCCAGGATATTTGAAAAGAACAGTTCGGACACTACATTAAGATGTAAGTAACTACACTTAAATCGTCTAGTATTAAACGACAAGTTGTAGCTGTATATCTTGATGCCTCATTTTAATAATCCATAAGGTAACTGGAAAAATTGATAGACAAAACCTACATGATTACAGGTTCATCGGAAATGATTACTGCTAAATGATAAATCGTCTAAATGGCATCGCATAAAGCAGCGTACTTACAACAACTTCATCAAGTAGTTCATACACAAGTACAAAGTTTTTTCGTAACGCCTCTTCACTGAGAACACCCAGGTAATCTTTGATAACACGTGCAATCCTCTGTAGTAGTTCCTGGACAAAAGAAGGCGAGATATTGGCTCTTGTCGTGGCAACAAAGAGCAGCCCGACTACCTTAACATGGAAGTAGTTTACACCATCTACATTCTAAAAGTGGACAAATACAAAGTATTAGCTTGGGTTAACACTTACAATCGAAGAAGACATTATTCAATAGTGTACTGAGTCTACTGACAATAGAGCACAGATGAAAGAATGAAAAAGATACAAATCAATGAAGAAAAAAAGCAGAATATTATGGTAGATGGTAACAATCCTACATGTAGGAATTATAAATTCCACTTCTATGAACTTTTAGAGTCTTAGAAGGGAGCATGAAATTTGACTTGGTTTCAGTTAATATGTGAGTGAGAACCTGTATAATGCAAACACTTTTTCAAAATAATGTGTTCATTTCTTCTCACGAAAGAAGATAAGCAATTGGTGGTTTCAACTAGGAAAGAATACCTACAAAGATAGGTGGTGCCTCCTCTTCACCATCTTCTTTCCAGAACTTCACTTTACGGAAGAATATCTCTGCACTCCCTTTTGGTATATCACCACGATCTGCATGTAAGAAATTTCAAATATCTGAAGAAACAATAGGACTTTGCAAGACTAAAATAAACTTTGTTTTGGTTAATCATCCTTTTTTTAAAATTAAAAAAAAAATGAGGCATAGGAGGTTGATGCTTCCTACTTCCTATCTACATTTTCCATGAGAAGTAGAAAAATTGACGGGTTAGAGCTGGATACAATGTGAATAGTCCTTATTGTGATTAGTGAGACAAAAGATCATCACCAAAACTGTTAAACTAACCATTTTCATCAAAACATGTTAGGGTTCATTTTGCAACCAGATATTCAAATTTGCCAGAGAGAAAGATCAGCTATCACTCAGAGAACCTTAAGGTACAAAGCTATTGTCTTTTTCCTCATTCCAGCAACAGACTCTGCTCACATCCTACCACTCATTTTTCCATGAAACTTCATTATTACAAAGTATTAGGATTTTCTTGTTGATTCTTATGCAATACAATAAGTTGCTTGCCTACTTAAACTACTATCTTTAATGTCCCTATCACTCATTTCCACATATAGACATTTGAATTTGTTAAAATTAGCACAATGTAGTCTAAGTGGACCTACTATTTTCGGAGCCTTTAGGCACTAGTTACAACCTTTAGCCAAATGTAGCTTCAAGTAGACCCCTTAGCACAACGTAGCTCAAAATAAACCCCACTATTTCCAAGAGCCTTATGCACTGATTAAGGCTTTATCACAATGTAATTCTAATTGAACCCACTGTCTTCGAGAGTCTTTGTGCACTAGTCTCGACCTTTAGAACAATGTTCTAAGTAAACCCGAACATTTATGGGAGCCTTTATGCACTGATTACGACCTTTACCAAACGGTAGCTCCAAGTGCACCCGAATTTCATCGCACGGTAGACTTCCCAAGCTCCCATTTTTACATCAACAATTGAGCTTTTGCAATTAATTAAACTACACTACACTTAATACAAGCTTCATCTTACTATTAGTTCCACTATTAAATTCACAAATCCACAATTAAACTAATGTCATTTAATCATTTTAAATTTATCCGTTTTAATTACCAGATAAAAATTAATATATTTAAAAGTTTCAAAATCACATTTCTCTCATATATTAAGTTTACATTTCTGTATAAATTTACCTTATTCACTTACAACAGCAAAAATAAAATATAAATCTACAGTTTATATATGTATGTGTGTGTGTGTGTGTGTGTGTGTGTGTGTGTGTGTGTGTGTGTACATATAGAAAGAGAGAACTTACAGTCGCGAAAGACGATATTATCGCCTCGTTGAGAGAGGACGAAGAATTGCGAGATCATCATCACGAGGTAATTTTGCAGTTATTTGCAGCTAAGCCCTTTGATTTTGAGCTAAAAAAGCTTCGATTTTTAGTTGAATTGATCTGATTTTTATAGCGATCAAAAAACAAAAAATAAAATAAAAGAAAAGATCTGGATCTTATATCTTATGTAATTTTTCTGTGAGCCCTCTTTCTTACTATTATTTAAATTTATGCCCCAATATATGATGGACTCTTTATTGATGCCCCCAAGGTTTCTTTCTATTTTTCGTTCTAATTTTTTCTTTAGAATTTTTCTTGAATGTTTCTAAAAATGTTGAATAGCGTGCTTTTTGATGAGTAACATTTCATGCTTTCTACATCGTTTTAACATTGAGGTAGTTAAAACTTTAATTAAGCTTTTGTTATGAGAAAATAATATTAACTGATATTGATATTTCGATATTGTTTCAAAGTTACTTAGTTGCTTTTTGAATAAATTATGGTATTTATTATGATGAATGATCTGACCTAAAATATGATCGATCTTCTTTATAATTGTAGAGATAATTTCTTTTTGAAAACATGAAAGGATATATTAATTGAAATTATAAAAAAAAGTCAAAAACATGAGTTGGAGTACCTTGAGAAAATAACTTATTCATTAATGGTAAAGTACCCTAAGGAAAAATTTAATTAGTTATGTTATTGCGAAAGATGTGGGATTGTATTTAATGATCGTAATAAGGTAGACTTATTAGACTTGCAATATGTTAACTAGTACAAGTGATGAAAATTCAGATGATTTAGTAACTTATACTTTTATGCTCACGTTTAGCTTTGGAAAATGATAAAATTCTCTATTGAGAAATAAGCAACTAGAAATTTTGACGGCAAATATTAGGTATTTGTTTCACCACTTGATGCCATTATAATGCACTTATGAGAAGCGTACGCAATACATTCTTAAGAAAAGAATTAGTCAATTAATGACACTTGAACTTGAAGAATGGGAATTGATGATTCACCTCAACATGTTATTTATGGAGAAGGATAGGATACGAGCAAAGGCTATCAATGTGGTGATTACTTTTGATACAATATTCTTCGTTTAAGAAGATCTAATCAAAAGCTATTAAATTTTCTAACAAACAACCACCATTTTAAAATTGAAGTCTGTGATAATAACACGTGTTACCATTACTGTTTTAAATCTCTCATAAGGTTAAGTGGTTGTTGCTAATACTTGACTTTACATTGTGTGCATGATCATTAAGATCTCTACGTCCATCACATGATGGATGTCACATTCTGCATATTTCATACTTATTTTTTTTCAAATCTAATTATTTATGTCTTTTTCTAAAAGAGTAAATTGATAATTCTATAGTAATATGTTCTGCTTATTCATGATTGATAAATTAAGCTCCTATCAGTCGATATATTTTTACTGAGAAGAGAGTGTGGAGTTCTTGCAGAAAAGTCTTTTTGAACCTTTATCCTAGTAAAACATACAAGGTTTATTAAATTTTAAACTTTTTATTTAAAAGAATGTCTAAGTCAATATATCTCGAACCTCTTACACACTAAAGCGAGGACCATAACTTTGATATGATAATAACACTTTTTAGAAGATGATGTTTTTATCAACACCAGTTATAAAGTGAGCATTAATGCACAAAGATTTATAAATGCCATAATTAATGAATGAAACTTTAGAATAGATGATACTATATGTGTGCACTTGGAGAGTTAACATAACCACAAGTCTAAAGAGAATTAAAGAGAAACGAAAATGAAGAACCAAGAAATCACCAAGCGAGTCATATTAGTTTAGATGATAATTATAACGTTTGTTGCATACACGCCTGTCGAAGGTAGCTTCTGCACCAACCTTTGCGACTATTTCGATTGCGCGTGGACGGGGAGAAATGTGCAAAGTGGCTTGTCGCTGGAGAAAATGTGGAATTGACCCAGACGCTGATTATCAGGCCAGAATATGTAGAGATCCAGTGTATCGCCCCGTTATATTAGGGTAAATAACACCATAACTCCCTATACTTTAGTAAAAGTGCACAAGATTCCTCTATGATTTCAAAAATACACCGGAACCCCTCGTGATTTTAAAAATGTAGCACCATAACCCCCTCCATTAAAAAAACCGTTACTTTTAACAGAGAGTGCGTTACACGCGTGTTTGGTGCGATTTTTCATATTTTTAGGCTTAAATTATTACTTAATTGAACAAAAAATACCCTTATATATGGTTTTTTTTTCTTTTTTCTTTTTCTCCCAATGCAATTTGCACAAAATAAAATAAAATAAAAAATAAAAACCCATCTACTTCCTCAAACCACCGCCCCCCCACCCCACCCCACCGCACCGTCACACCCACCCCGTCAACCCCTCTATCCCCGTCACCCCACAGTTACCCCCCGCGTCAACAACCCCTCCCCCTCTCCCAAAACCTGCAAATCCTTTTTTTTATATATATATAAACATGTATAAATTATAAATATCCATAGGTATATATATGTACACACGTGTGTGTATATTATATATATATATGTGTGTGTGTCTGTGTGCGTGTCTCTGTGTGTGTGTGTGTGTGTGTGTGTCTGTAAATAAAAAAGAAAAGGAAAAGAGAAAGAAAAAAAAA
The DNA here is from genome assembly GCA_037974665.1 of Ehretia macrophylla. NCBI lineage: Eukaryota > Viridiplantae > Streptophyta > Magnoliopsida > Boraginales > Ehretiaceae > Ehretia > Ehretia macrophylla. The sequence goes on along the minus strand of CM075779.1, from coordinate 35,846,575 downwards.
AATTGAAGGGCATTTAAATCTTTTTATATAATTCAGTTAAATCTGTTGACAGAAAATTAGAGAGGGAGTGTGTGTTCACGATTTTAAAATTACAGAGGGTTCCGGTGCACTTTTGAAACTACAGGGAGATCCTATGTATTTTCGCTAAAACATAAGGGGTTGTGGTGCTATTTTTTTACCTTTGTAAAATGCGAGCACCACCGGGTGTGGATATCATTGTGTAACAAAAGTTCGCACAGCTTCCGATACAATATTCTAGATTTACTCTGGACCCGAACAGAGCCTTTCGCCTGAGACACGCTAACTTAACTCTTCACCTGCATTTACCACTTGTCCTGTAACCGACCATACCGCATGTTAACACATGTATCTATAGTCTGTCTATACTGGTACATGTATAAACACTCATGTGAGTGTACGTTTGAGGGTAAATTTTATAAATGGTTCTCAAAGTTTACAATTTTTTTTTTCTCTACTTGAATATCAACCATTGTTGGACATCTTACGGCCGGGCAACATCCTTTTTGCTTTCCATTTAAGGATGGATCAATCAGGCTCCCAAACGATTACCCTATTAGAGGGGTGTGCGTGAAAACCATTTGCCACTCGGCCGATATGAGGACCAGGTACTTGCAAATTCCTTCAAGGGATATAATAGAAGTAATTCATGACAACAGACTAGCATCCATTCTTTAAAAAAGATACACGAGGACCAGGTACTTGTAGATGCAAAATGAAGCTAACTTCATCTGTCAATTTCCCCTCTTCCTAAGACACCTGCCATTTCAAAGATGTAAGACAGCCCACTGACTACTTCAATCTAGGAAACAGTCAGAATCTCGAGAGGATCGCCTTTGGATGCGTTCATCATCCGCAACCATAAGCATCGCTCCTTTTTGTACATGAAGCTGGATGAAATTCAATTAACTATGTAACTATATAAGCAAGATGTGAGCAAATATTAATAAGTAGCTGTGTAGCCTTCTGAACTGCTGTTCATGGAAATCTATGAGCCACTAGTTGCGATTATGAAGCAATACAACATAGAAGATACATCCATTTCCACATGCTCAGTCCTAATACCTAACAAAACTTCGCAAATGATGATATATGGTTTTTCTCTTTTGACTTATGAAGCAATACAACATAGAAGATACATCCATTTCCACATGCTCAGTCCTAATACCTAACAAAACTTCGCAAATGATGATATATGGTTTTGCTCAGTCCTAATACCTAACAAAACTTCGCAAATGATGATATATGGTTTTTCGCTTTTGCCAGTCAATAGGAGGCGTATGAGGGGTTGAGGCCATTTGAACCTACAAGCATTTTAGTCGGAGAGGGTTGCTTTCGCCACCAAACTATACCCCAGGGACGACGAGACACTGTTCAGAGAGAAGAAAAATGAATTATCACACTAAAGAACCCGGATTACCACAACAGAGGTGTAAAAAATCTGAAGGACTCGTGTCTGGAACCGAGCTACTAATATTCACAATATGCTCATATCTCAGAAGCAGCATCGGTCAACTCTTCTTAGAAAAGCTATGCATTTAAGAGAGAGACAACATGCTCTAATATGCACGACGCACCTCAAGATCGGGTGCACTTATAGGCTTAGGTGAACGCTAAGCATATATCTAGCGAGGACAATGGACAACATGCTCTAATATGCACGAAACTGAGGGCAAATGAGAGGTTAAGGAGAGGGGTGCTAGAAGCTAGTTGCACTTGCAAGAACAGGAAAACAACGAGAAGTATCCAATTAACCTTTCCTCATGTCTCATCTCAAATAAGCCAAACATGAAAGTTTAGAACTACTAAAAGCAAATAAAGTTTCTGATCAATATAAAAGACATGCTTGTTACTTGGCAAAAAAGAAAAAAGATATGCTTGTCTTAGTCTGTATAGATTGTTTTACATAGATACACAGACAAAGAGCAAAAGGAAGACACAGACCAAGCAATTTCAGAACTAAGACCTCTTCAAAAACGATAGTGTGTCTAGACCGTCAAAAAGAAGAAGTATTATCAGCACAAACATATCAAAGGCATCCTTTGATGAAAGAAGAAACACTTATAAAATAGTGATAGTCACCACACAATTTCCGCTTTCAAATGTAAACCAATACTCTCCAGAGAGTATACATCGAAAATTTTAGTTAGCTTGAAAAAATAACCCAAAAAGTTTTGCAAACATACTACTCCAAAACAGAAGGCAGATCATTTACACAGATTTCAGCCATAAGGGGCGAAATTTTTTAAAATATCCAAATTTTCTACAGACAACAAGATTAACAATTGAAAACAACTAAGAACTTGAACAGCTACAACAAGAAGTTTACTACTATCAAATTTTGCAGCTAGAGAGCCATTTAGTGCTTGCATCCTAAAGACCATTTCACTACAGCTCGCCTTTGAGCAAGTTCAAGCTTCCATGGATTAGCAAAACCATATACTCCATTCACCATTGGCTTTTTAACTAAGGTTCTACCTCCCTTTCCATTACGTTACACATTCTAACATCGATTTCCTCGGATCAAATACCGAATACCCAAAAACTGAAACTCCTAACACCACCTACGGATTTTTCCTAGGCCTACCCCTCTTCCTAGGCCCAGTCGAATTCACAGCCCTCGGAGTAGTATTCACAGCTGACGGAGTAGCATTCACATTAGCATTTGAATTAACATTCACATTCCCTCCCCCTCTACCACCACCACCATTAGGAACCCCACCGGCACTAGACATCGGAGGCACCCAATTCGCAAACCCACCAGCACTCTTCCCACCATTTGTGAACCCCATAGGGAAAACCCCCCAACAACAATAATACGCCTCCTTCCCAGGCACCGCAGGCGGCATTGCCACAACCCCAACAGCAGTAAACCCTCTTGTACAATTCTGACACTTCAAACAACACCCTTCATACACTCTAGGATATTCGTACAGATTATAACAGTACGGACACGCTGTCCAGAAATTCCCAGATCTCACACCACCACTTCCACCACCACTCGGGTTTGCCCTTTTTGGCCCTGCAGAACCACCACCACCACCACCAGCACTAGTACTACCATCAAAACCACCACTACCTCCTCCTCTAGTACCCCGTCTCACGGGCAACTTCTCACTCGATTTATTCCCCGAAAAACTCCCTTGTTTGGACTTACTGGGCTGACGCTGCGTCGGGGTTTCCTTATTCCTTTTCGTTGCCACAAGATCCACTTTCGTGAAAAGGGTTAATTCATTATCCAACACTGATTTCTTAGCAGGATCCGATAAAACAGCCCAAGCATCAGCGACAAGATGAAAAGCCGAATCGGCGAAAGGAAACTTGTTCTTATCTGGGTGGAGGAGAAGGGCGAGGCGACGGTACTGTTTCTTAATCAGCTCGAAATCTTCAGTCCTCGGAGCTAGCTGGAGAATTGAGTACCAGTCATAGTGGTTGTTCACGCGCCTGTCGGCAGCTAAGAGGACTTCAATGATGGCTAAGATCTGCTCTGGGCCTTCCAATAAAGGCTCAGTTTCTTGCGCGAGGATGGCGAAGTCTTTGGAGCTTGTTAGGTCTCTGTTTCGAAGAAGCTTCTCGGCGATGCCCATTAACCGCTCTGCTTCGGCTCTGCTCGTTAATGGGTTCGGGTGATGATCCATGTTTTTCCCTTTGTGGGTGGGTGCAGTGGTTGGGGTGGGTTGGGGGGGTGGCGATGGGGTTTTGTTTTTGTGTGAAATGGGTGACTGAGAAAACGATGGTAGGTGAGGTGAGGTGAGGTGAGGCGAGGCGAGGCGAGGAGAGGAGATGAGCGTCGGGGTCAAAGTGAAGGTGAAAAATGTAAATTATTAGGGTAAATGTCACTTAAATTTCCTTATTATTATAGGAATTCTTTTCAAACCGCTTTGAATGCTGCCATATGTATAGAAAAAAAATATTTTAACACAATTTTGTTTCAGTGGTAAGTTATTTGTTGTTATTAATCATGCTGTGAATTTAAATTTCATTTGTTATGTTATACGAGTTTAAATTTCTCTTAATTTATTTTTAAAAAAAATTAAATTTCTTTATTGTTGAAAAATGATGTTTTATAATGAAAATTTTGTATTTTTGTCACACATTTAATAGGGTTATTGAAGAGATTCATTTATAAAGGAACACGTTATTAAAAGGGAGAAGTACCCTCTCTCATGGTAGGGGTCTTTAAATTTTTTCATAATAGTTATAAATTAATAGGGTAAATTTGATTGAAACCTTCCTAGCAATTAGTAAAGGTCACCTAAATTTCCTTATTATTTAAGGAATTCTTTTCAAATCATTTGTAAGTTATCACGTGTATAAAAATATGTTTTAAAATGAGAGTAACACAATATTGTTACACATTTATGAAGTTTGACTTAAATTTCTATATTATTGAAGGAATTTTCTTCAAATTGTTTTAAGTGGCTGCTATATGTATTGAAAAAATGTTTTAAAATGAGGATAACACAATTATTTCTCACATTTAATGAGGTTATCGATGAGGTTCCTTCACAATTTTGAAAACTAACCTGTTATTACTATCTATATTAAAAAGTGAGAGGTAAACCTTTATGGCTGGAGTGTTTAAATTGTTTTTCATACTAGTCATAAAATATCTTGGATTTTTCTTCCTTACGGCTGCAGATAGAGAGCCGCAGCAAAAGTGACGAGCAAATGCATAGTTGATTGACACGTGGAAAATAATGATGTGTGTCTTGTCATATTATTGAGCAAGAAGACTTAATTAGCCTTCATAGTTGGTGTGCGAAAAATATTAAAATGGGGGTCATTCTAGTATCCAGAGTACAGGGATCCGGAGTGATCCTTGTTGGCCGGCTGTTGATCGAAATTGACGGTTGATATTGTTAATTGTTTTTTTTTTTTGGCTTTATATTAACGCGTAATTATTATTATAATTTTTAATTTAATAATATTGTGGGACTCACATAATACATAATGACTCATTTTTGACAAATTAAGTCTCTAAAACATTAAATTACTTTATTACTCCTATTTGATTAATATGACATGGGATCTATAAAATAATAAAGTATTAGCATTTGAGGGGGTTTTTTTTTTTTTTGAAAGCATCCGAGGGGTTAAAATATTTATTTCACCCACAAAAAAAGAATTCATTTACTAAATTACCCTCGACACAAAAAATCTTTCAAGTCACAAAATTATGTTTATACTCTTATTTGAATTGGATTATGACAAAGCTTCTCGTACATACTTCACTTCACTACTCACATCTTCTTCCCTTTCTTTTCATTTAACGTAGCGGATCAAATAAAATATGATACGAGAAAGGGGAATTTCTATGTCAACCCATTTTCGTTTTCTATTTAACCACGTTTGAATTTACGATATACAGAGACTCGATTACGAAAAAAACAATTCTAATTACAAGTTTTTTATTTTTTCTTCTTCATTTCTTAACATACAAGTTCTTGTCCGTGTCACTTCATAATTGACAAATGATCTTGTTAATGCAAAATTAAGGTAAAATATTATCTTACATTTATTTTTTGGTTATCTTTTATCTTCATACACATGGAACTTTGTTAATGTGGGTTAGATTTTCCTAATGTTGCACCTCTTTTCACAGTTACAAGTTATTTCGAAGTATCGGTGAATCAAACTACGTACACAAATATACCAACATTAACGGGCTTACGCCCGAACCGTGATGGTGGAATATTTATAATGGAATGGATGTTCTCGGACCAAGGTTCCTGAAAAGTGGAAATGCAAAGTATTTATACCAAATGCGATTTGTAAGGTTTACAAATTCGATAATTTGATTTTCCCCACTATTACAATATTGAACACACCGTTGGAAAAAAGATAATTTTATGTCTCAATAAATACTTGTTTTGCAGCATGAGTGTTACTGGACATACGGGGACGGGACGTTTGGATATCAATGTTTGACCAAAGCGGCAAGTTATGGCCATTTTGGTGTGCATTATGCTTTGTTAGTCATGAAGCTATTTTTCGTTAATCCATTAAGAGAAAAAGCGATAGCAAACCTAGGTGTGTTTATAAGGGATCCAAACATAAAGGCAGAAGAGTGTCATCAAAGTTTGTACAATATCTTACCTAAATTGTGGGGATATCACCCTATCATCTAAAAAACTGTATGTTGTCAGGTGCATGACCCACCCAAGATGATAAGGATGGGTTGGCAAGACTGTGAGCCAGTACACAAAGAATGCAATGGCTATTTATGTGACGTACACATCATGAAATTGTTTCTTAATATTATGTACTAATCGACTAATTAAATGTAACAATGTAGTTAAAATATTATATATTTTATTTTATAATATATCAAATTTCAGATTTACACTCTTTATTTTTTCCCCGAGGGAGGCCTAATACCAAATATATATTTGTTATATTTTTTGAATTTTTACGTTAAGAAGATACCACACACGCGCACAATTCGGAACATATTTTAGTAATTTTCTATACCTAAGGCTACTCTCGTATTTCCACACAACTGTACTTTTCTATCTAACATTAGTACGATGGTTTTTTCGTCTTTTTACATACCACTTGTTTTTAATTATTTACCATTTTTGGTCATTTCATTACTTATTGCTCTTTATTTAATATTATATTTATAATGATTATTTAAGGGTATACCAGATAATTTTCATTACAAAATGAGGGCATAATCGACAATTCGTTCTCGAAATAGTTGATCCTCATTACGCAATGATCATAATGGTTTGATTGTCACACTCTCATTCAGTTTTTCATGAGTACAACTGTCATTTACCTATGTTTTTAGATGAAAAATTCATTTTCCACTCACTTTATCCTACCTTCGCCCACCTCAACCTCATCCCCTGACCCCACCCCACCTCACTCTAATAATTAATTAATATTTCATAAAAATAACCATGTTAATATTAAAAGATAATTTTTATGTAATTCAATGAATAATTAGTTAAATAAAGTAATAAATATTAAAAGTATATTCAATAAATTAATATTAGTCAAATTTTCACAATTTACACCAACAAGTTAATTTAGCGCAAAGAAACAGAGCCCGAGGATCTTTAAGTTTTATTGGTATTGAGATTTTGGTAGAAGGTAATATAATATTAAACTAATATAACATGAATCGTACCACCCATTTATTGTCTTCTCATATAGACAAAAGTAGGAAAAAATATCACATTACATTGTCTGGATAAAACTATATAATTAATCAACAAAAAACTTCCATAAACCCAATTTTGGTGCAATAAAATTTTATTCTTTTAATGGATCACTTATTTTCAAATAAAAAATGGAATGCACGTTCAGATTTGCCCTACAATACAGTAAATTAAACTAAAAAAAAAATACATGCACTTGCCATTTCGATCAAAAAGAAATAAAATAAAACAATATAAACAAAATACACATGCAATACAACACCTTCACCAAGTCACCTCCCCTCATACACGAACATGCATCTATATTTATTTTATTTTATTTTGTACATAACAGAGAGATAAAACAATTATTTTGCTTACAAAAGTGAACAGTTGCGGTCAGACGAAGAGTCCCTTGTTTTGTAAATTGAATAGTTATCCGGATATTATTATTAGTTTTTTAATCAACCTCAGACAAGGTTAACAAAGTAAATGATGATTTGAATGGAACTATGGAAGCCAAGTGGGCGAAGTGGCAATTACAACCACCAAGGTTATAATTGTCATTCTATTTTTGTATTTAATATAGGACAATTTGGTAATTGCACTCTGACATGACTTTTGTTAATTAAAAAATAAAGATGAATCTGAACCATTCATTATTAACGAACGGTTCAGACGTGACAGCCGCATGAAGGATAAATCCAAATACCTTTTGTACCCTTTTTTTTTTTTTTTTTACCTTCTTGTCCTTTGACCTTTTCTCTTTGCTTTTTCACTTTACTTTTCTTTTTATCTTTCTCTTTCATAATTCGAACTCAAAACATTTGATTATAATACATAATTACATGACCATTTTACTTTTCCCCCTTTCGTTCTCTTTCTTCCCCCTCCCTCCTTCCATCACAATGCCAGCTTCCACACACCCTCTCTTTTCACCCTCAATTTCGGCGATTGTCCAAGCTTGCAAATTGCCTGGTCATTATCGTGCACTTTCAAGTTTGTCCAATTCTTCCCATCCATAGAGCCCTGGAATGCAGTCCACAATAATCTTTCATTGTATCATCATTCAAAGTCACAATGCCTTGGTCCGGAGAAATATTGCATTCAAAAATATTTACATGTTGCTTACGTATGTACATACGTGCCTGTATACTGTACATTCAATTTGAACATCTGAAAATTCGAATGACTCAGCTCTTCCCCGAAGCCCTTGCAATTCGATAATTGAAGCTTGTTTGATTGCCTAGTAGATGAATCTTTCTCCAGAAGTAATTAATGTATCCGTCTCTCAGCCTATATCTAACTGGACCATTGGCTCCTTTGTACTAAATTTCTCATCTCTTTAGATGAGAGATTTAGCTCCATTCATATTCATATTCACTGATTGCAGATTGGCGGGCTAAGAATGTTAGGTTTGGTTTTTTTTGCCTATAAATTGGTTTGTTGACCTTCCTATGGAGCTTATGTCTCTACTCCATAAAACTGTTCTAAGAATTGAAATTGGCTTGATGTCTGTTTAATAAAATGTTTTTTACTGACCAAAAAAAAAAAAAGAAGCTCCTCATCCCTCCTGTCTTAAAGAGTAATAGTTGCACATCATTTGCACTTTGTCTACGTGCATTGCTTTGTATCACTTCTCTATCTTTTCTAATATATCGAACATTTATTATATATATACATAGATTTGACATTCAATATATGAATCTCTATCATATAAAAAAAGGGGTGAAAAGAGACATAAAATATTATGCGTTTGCGTACTAAGTGTAAGTTCCTTTCTTTCACTCTGATTATAATTAGTTTATACTGCAAGTAGTTATTAGCATTAAATCTGTGTTTATGGAATAGCTCGGAATTAACAGCAAGCGTACTGTACTGCACTGGTTTTGTTAACAATGGGGTTAATTAAGAATGTTTGAGAAACTATAGGAGGGCAAAAAGCTTTCCAGGGAAATAAAAACGAAAAAGAAAATACATATAGTATATAATTTCTGCCATGCACATTGATGAGCAGGGGCAGATCAAAAAAATTTATCAGTGGGGGTTAAAACACATAATTTTTCAACTATATGAGTATATTTTTCTTTAGGACTAATTAATTTTTTAACTAAAAATATATAGATATATATTTATTTATTTTTAAAATAAATAGAATTTTTAATGTTGCAAGCCCCACTGACCCCATTGTACATCCTCTACTGTTGATGAGGGAATGATGTTGAGGTTTTATTACTTACAACATAGAGGACACTTTTTTTTGGATGCTAGGAGATCTAGCTCATAGCTAGAGCTGCCTAGAGGTCGTTAATGACTCGGGAGACGTTTTTTCTCATTTATTCTTCTTAAACTGAGTTTGTAAAAATATAGGGACTAAAGACTGAATGCAATTTCTATGTTCTCCTAAAGACTGAATGCAATTTATTTTCTATGTTCATAAAAGACAGAAAATATATATGTACATCAATAATGAGGTTGCTTAATTTTTCCATCTTATGATCTCCATTATAGTGCAGTGGCTGGAATTGAGGGTGAAAAGAGAGAATGAGGGGAAGCTGGCAATGGGAGGGAAGAAGGGAATGGGGAGAGAGAGAGAAGAAAGAAAAAAAAAACCGACAGAATTGGAAGATAAAAAAGAAAAAGAAAAAGAAAAGAGCAAAAGAACTGACATGGGGGCTCACGAATCAGAGAGAGTTGAGTGCTGACACGGGAGTGCACGAGTCAGTGAGATGAGACAAGAGAACAGATGGGTCACAGGTGAACGAATATGACTGGACCAAAGGCCCAGCTTTGATACCATGTTAAGAAACTGAGTTTCCATCTTAAAACCAATTGGTGCTCTGATACTATGTTAAGAAACCTGAGTTTCCATCTTAAAACCAATTGGTACCAAGTAGAGTAGCTCAGGATCTTATAAAGTGGTCTTAGAGTTTCTGATTTTTCGATATAGGACAAGTGTTATATTATAACACTCCCCCTCACGTGTGACCTGATTTGAGAAGGATCACACGTGGAAGATTGAATACGTGTAGACCCGGTAAGAATTGAGAACCAAGAGCTGACATTAGAATGTACGAGTGAGCGAGAGTGAGAACCAAGAACTGACGTGGAGGCGCATGAGTCAGGGAGAGTTGAGTGCTGACATGGGGGTGCACGAGTTAGTGAGATGAGACAAGAGAACAGATGAGTCACACGTGGAAGATGAATGAGACTAGATTATGGACCTAACTCTGATACCATGTTAAGAAACCTGAGTTTCTATCTTAAAACTAATTGGTGCCAAGTGGAGTGACTCAAGATCTTATAAGGTGGTTTTAGAGTTTCTGATTTTCCGATATGAAACAAGTGTTATATTCTAACACTTATACTTTTAGAAAGGTTTTTGGGTATTTGACTTAACATCCATTAGTGCATTTTAATGGTTAAAATTGTGATCGTGCCAAATGTTAAAAATACACGCCAAAATTATTTTGTAGCTATAAAAAATCTAAAAGAAATGAAAACCAAACTCTTTTCGAAATTAGGATTTTTTTGGTAGAATGTTTAAAGCCCTAAAATTAAGGTTTTAAAAAATGTATCAATATACACGCAAACACATGTTTATATAGGTATTGGTTTGGGTTTTTTACTGTTTTGATTTTTTTTTACCCACATTTGACATAAATAGCTACGCAGCTATACATTTTTATATGAGTAATGGTTTGTATCTTTTTATTAGGTTACTTTTATATCAGCTACACTTACTCCTTATAAAAGAAATCAGTTGAAAAATTGCACTTTTTTTTTATCATTCTAGTTTAATTTTAGCTGCATAGTCTTTAAGTCTTAAATTTCAAGTAAATGCATTTTATTCCCTTCAATTGTGCATGACTAACAATACTTTATGGGTATCTTTTATTAGCAATGGTCAAAGCTTTGACCATTGAAACAAATTAATGGATGTTATATAGAGAGACCCAAACAGATTTTTGAAAATACATGAATGTGATTGAGATGATAGGTATACGTCCAACACTAAAGTGCTTTTTCCCTAAATAAAAAATAGGGGTTAAAACCATTTTAGTCCTTGAGGTTTGTACTAAAGACCAAATTGGTCCCTGAATTATGCAAAAAGCTCAATTCAGTTCCTACTGTTAGTTTTCTATTAACGGTCAACCTATTGACCGTGTAAAATGACGCTTATACCCTTGTCTTTTAAATTTTTGCTAATGTGCTAAAAAAAAAAAAAGGCATGATAGTCGTTGGGTTTTAGCCGTTGGAATATAGCGTCCATGAGATTGCTTTTTTGTTTTTGTTTTTTTTGGTTGGCCATGCATTACAGGTATGGCAGGAAGAACAACGTAAAATAGTCGTTAGATTTTCAACGGCTATCATGTTTTTTTTGTTTTTGTTTAACATATTAGTAAAAATTTAAAAAATAAGGGCATGAGCATCATTTTACACGGTCAATAGGTTGACCGTTAATAAAAAACTTATAGCAGGGACTGAATTAGACTTTTTACATACCTCAAGGACCAATTTGATCTTTAGTGCAAATCTCAGGGACTAAAATGGTTTTAACCCTAAAAAATAGTGATCAAGTGATGATCTTTAACCACCCCATAACATATTTTTGAGAACATGTGGACCCGATTGAGATAATGGATATACGTCAGCCATTAATTGCTTTTTGTCTTACACATTGTTTTAAACAAATAAATTTTGTAAAATTTTACAAAATTTATTTACAAATTTAATTTTTTATGTTTGGAAGCAGCACTTTAAAAAAATTAGAAATTTAAGATTTGCAAATCTTGAATTTCCTAAAGCCTAACACAAATCCTTACTCAAGATGTGAAATTTACAAATCCACATTTTTTAAGTTAGTTCTATATTTTGAAGACAAAATTATCTTTCTAAATTTTTCTTTACATTTAAGTTTAACTTTGCCTCAAATACAAAGATAAAGAATAAAAAATATTTGAAACCTCTCCCTAACCCTTCTTTTTTCAATAAAACACGAAAAAAATAATTAATCAATAAGTTAGGATATCATCAGTTCATGCTAGTACTAGTTGAATAGCTCAAAAGTTCTTGTTTATCATTCTTAAATTTTACTAATTCCAATAGAATAAAGGGAGGTATTTGAGTAAAATATAATTTTTAATTCCAATTCCACATATATTACAAATTATAGTTTCAAATAAGAGAATTCATTTATAAATACAAATTATCATAAAATTCGTTTATAAATCAAATGAATTATACAATACAAGTGTTTCCAAATACTATGTTAATAAAATTCCTGAAAATTGATACTCTTATAAATAGTGATCAAGTGATGATCTTTAAAGACCCCGTGCCATATTTTTTAGAACACTTGGACCTGAATGAGATAATGGATATAAGTCATAAGTCAAACATTTAAATGTTTTTTCCCCTTAATAAACTTCGAATTCCTTATATATCAAAAGAAGTTATCCTGAAAATGGATACTCTCAATTTTATTTGTAATTGCTATTATCGTTTTATTATCATTTTATCAAACAATTAATGTGATATGTCTCATTAATTTACAAGATAACAAGCATGATGAAGTGGTCCAACTCCATTTCTGATCATATTCATATTCCTCGTGTTAATTCACAAAAATTCTTATATGCATTGGTGTCATGAATGCGACTCAACTTGATCAGTCAAACGTGGATGCATATGTCGATGCGGCAGTCAAACTAGTTCATTAGTGCATCACCGGGTGTGTTTGAGATGTCTTAGACAAAGTACAAGTTCATTGAGAAAATCTAAGATTTGTGGAATAAATAATAAGTGTGAATGAAAGAATAATTATATACTAAGGCTCTGTTTGTTTGTCGTAAAATAATTTGCTTGTTTAAAATATTTTTCATAAAAAGTATTTTTTTGGAAAATAAAATATTTTACATGGCTCTATTTGTTTGCCGTAAAATAATTTATTGATGGAAAATATTTTACTGGAAAATAGAATACTGAAAAATATTTTCTGGTGTTTGGATGTACGGTAAGTTCGGTAAAATGTTTTCTTATCCCAAAGGACATGAAAACATTTTACATAATTTTGTACTAGCCGCAATTGTTGACCGGAAAATATTTTACGGTTGACCAATTTTCCGGTGTTACCAAACACCGTAAAATTAAGAAAAAACAGCTGCAATTTTTGACTGTAAAACATTTTACGGTTGACCAATTTTTCAGTGTTACCAAACACCGTAAAATCCGAAAAATGTTTTTCGGTAAAATATTTTACAGCAAACAAACGGAGCCTAACACACACCAACAATTTCCAAACCAATTCTTTCTAATCCCAACAATACGAGATATAAGATTCTCTTGAATAAAAAAAAAACAACACTTACAGTTAGAAAATAGAATTTATTGGTGCTGAAGTTTCTTGTCTATTTATTTTACGAGGGGAAGAAGTTGGAGAAGACACATATAATGCTAGGAGGTTTTTTTATATCTTGAAAGTAAATTTCATTAATTTACATAACAATATAACCAACACTCGTACAATTAAAATGAACAAGAGTTTTGAGCTAAAAAAGAAGATTAACAACTCAATTGATATTTAAGAAATTTATTCTAATTATTTTTGCTACCCAATTAACGACTTAGTTGATTGAACTTAACAGTGTAATTTGGTGATTTTAAAACTATAAGTGGGCATGAAAAGTATTAGAAACAAAAGAAACTGTATTCTAGAAGTCTCAACCTCGTTTTAGCTGGTTTACTTGAGCAACCTCATCCAAGACTTCACAAGAGACGACCAAAGATTTTCTCCACGTATTGTTCCAAAGCATGTCTGACTTTCTAACATTTATTGGGGATAAGAAAATGTGATATCTAGTATTATTTAAGTATTATAGTTCTGACTTTCAATATTTTGAAAATTGAATACTCTCACTATTATATGATTTTTCAAAAAGAGTAAATTTGATATGTCATTGGTATATATTACTTTTTCTTATTCTCTTATTTATTTGTAAGCTTAATTAGCATATTAAAAAAAGATAAAATATTTATCAATTGTCACCATTAGCTATACACGTATTCATGTCCTTCCATTTTAGGAATTCTTTTTTAACAGGCAGCCGTTCAAAATAACTATGCCACGTGTATGAAAAAATATGTTTGGCATAAAAGTTTAGTACAATTTTTCGCACGTCCAATAAAATTATTAATTGGGACATATTTGTCATTTGAAGACTGGCCCTTTATTAAAATAGATCAGTCCTTTACCTTGTGAAAATAAGAAATCAAAGAATTTCATCGTATCCGTTCTAAATCTTCTATTCAATCTGATAATTGATAGGTATAAAAAGATTTAAAAAAAAAAAAAAGATAGAGTGCATAATATATTTCTTTCTTTAAAAAAAAAAAAAATCAAACAGATTATTACTTGCCTTTTCTTCCAAAAATCTTAAATAAAAAACTTCAAATTACATATATACCTGGATATCTCTTAGTAGTGCTAATGGTTGCTCGCATGATTTGGTATATCTTATATATAAAAGATGAAGCAACTCCATTTAAAAGCTTGTAATTAAGATATGAATATACATTAGGTTGCAAAAAAAATTGTTGTTTTTGCATCAATCCAAAGTCCCCCAAAACGGTTAAAGATGTCTGTTAAGTGCCTCCTGTCTATGCCATTATAGATTCGAAAACTTGCCCCAGATAACTTCCAGATCATAATTGTTTAGTGAAAAACTAAAGAAAATAGATAAATGTGGGGGATAGGAAAATAGAAAAGAAACAAACTAATTAAAGATTATCTCTCGAAGGTATACTAATTATTTGACTATTGGCGGGTGTTTTTATATGTGTCGTTTTTTTTTTTGGTCAAATGAAATAACATTAAAAACAACAAAACAAGAGTTCATCCTACACCTGTAGGATGAAGATCTAAGTTCAGCAAAAACAATAAGTGAGAAGGGACATTAGCAATCCAATCTAAAGGCAGACTATTCTTAAGTTTACATTTAGATACCCAATCACAAGGTTGGTTCGCAGTTCTCCTGATGAATTGGACCTTCACATGTGAAGTATCCGTCATAATCTTTTGAATATCCTCAATAATGCGCTTTGAATGCCAGTCGCACGCAAGAGCCAGGGATTCGATTGTTTTAAGAACTGCTTCTGCATCACACTCAATGATGATGCTATTACAACAAACATACTTGGCGAACAGGCACGCGGAAGAGCAGTAAACAAATGAAGTTTGCCCAAAAAAAAAAAAAGAGAAAAAGGAATCAATGATTAATCGTTTGGCAGAACCAAAAATAAAATTTTCGATAAAGAAAAAAATCCCGTAAAAACTTCTTGCAAAAAATGGACCAGCTCAGGTCATTTCTCAAGAACAATAGTTAAAGGACATGATGCAATTACATATATAAATCCGGAACCTACAAGAAATGATTAACTTTGAACACCTTGCCATACAAATGGAACACTTCTAGAGTCATTGTTCTATGTCTTTAGATATCGAGAGTAGACTGCAATACATGATTCAATAAGGAGACAAGTCATGCTCAAACTCTACTCAAGTTTAATTAGATTCCAAGATTGGCTATGATCGAGATAGCCACACTACATTTAAAATGAAATTCAACTTTAAGTTCCAGCATCATATCGTCTATGAACTCCGTAATTACATGGTGATGGGTTTGACATCCCTATTTGTATTTTTAAAATTTAAAAAGATTAAATCTCGATACCAAAAAAAAAAAATCAAACGTGTGAGTTCTCGAGCTTAGCCAATTATTTCAAGATATACTTATCAAATTTGACTTGATGACTTGCAAGAAGGTCATATAACGAGGAGAGCACAACCAATAGTGGAACCATATATTAACGAGAGTGTACCTGTAAAAAAAGAAAAAAAAAATCTCTCTTTCTTTTATGTCAAAAAAAAAAAATTATTTTATCAAACTTTCTCACAATATAAATACACACATTAATTTTTCTCATTATATAAGTGCACACCTTGACCTTGAGATTTTGGTTCAGGCCACTGAGCACAACCATGGCAGTTTACTTAAGTAACTCAAAATAGTATTAAAGTCTAATAATAGAAATGCTTTAGATTGATCACTCAAAAAAGCTCCATCGTAGGGCCTGCCACTACCCACTCTTACCTCTTTCTTTGTTTGGCTTTTAAATTTCTTCATAATATTATAACATTATTAGAAAAATTAATAATAATAAAAATATGATACAATTATTTAATATCTACACTCAATAATACATAATATTTAATCATAATTATATTATCATTTTTCTATTATAAATTTTATTCCAAACATCATAACGAGATTCAAATTCCTTCCTTTACTCATCTCTTTCTTTCCCTTATGTTACTTTAGCAATTAATTTTACGTAGTTGAACATTTATTCTGTAACTTTAGAATTCTGATCGAAATGTTTATTCAAAATCAACAGCCTGTAAAGAGCTTTCGAATATTTCCCCCATTCTGGCCTACGTTGAGCGGGTTTGGATCTTCTCATCATAGGCCACATTTTCTCATTTTAAAATGATGGAGAATTTTGATAATTGATTCAAATAGATTTAATCTTTAATTGACACATGTCACTACGGGCCCACTCACATATTTTATTTTTCTCTCATCTCGGACTCACTCGAGATGACACATGTCAGGTCAAAATTAGATCTGTTTGAATCAATGGCTAAAATTCTCTATTATCTCAATATGAGGGAATCTAGCCTATGAAATTATCATTTCCCACGTCGAGTATACGCATGCAGTGTCAATGGAATATTAAGAAAATATGTATTAAAGAAAGTGGAATTAATCTTTTTATTTTAATGAGTTTCTTATTTCAGGTTTACTTTAAAAATACAGTAAAACTTTTTTAAATTAATACTTGTTAAATTAATAATTTCTTTTAAATAATAAAATTATCCGATCCCAACTTAAGACCAATGTAAAAAGTTAATAATCTTGATAAAGTTATGAGATAATATATTTAAAATATATTATTTGTATTTTATAGACCCGTGTATTTTATAAATTAATAATTAGCTAAAAAGTATAAAATAATTGATTATGAAGTTTTCTCAAAATATGAATCAACGATAGCTTGTCTTTTATTAAACTTTAAATATAGTTAAATCTCATTTTAATTTTGCGCAATGTGCCTAAAAGTCTTTAGGTTGCTTTTTCGTATTGCGATAAGTAGTTTTGAAGTGTCTTTGATACTTTTGAGTATTTTTATTCGTGATACCGAATCTAAAGGTTGTATATTATTATCAATTTCAACTTCAGTTCTTGAGAACCCCTGTCATTTTATCAATGATCTCATCTACATTTAAAACCTCTATATTGGTGACATTTTCATTGAAGAAATTAAATAAGTGGTTGATGTCTATTTTTTATGGTAGCCCAACTCATTAATGACAATCCTCAATTTATTAATCGTGTATATCTTCAAAAATTAATAATTAATAATTAATATATCGCTAAATTAATAGAAATTAGGTGGTTTCAATACTATTAATTTAATTGGGTTATACTATAAATTATATGTTAGTACAATGATTTTTAGTTATTAGTTTTTATATTTAAATTATTTAACTCTTTTACGTTTCAATACTTAGATTGCGAAGATTCAAGTTCTAAACGATAATGGGAATATTCAGTTATATTTTTCCTACCATTATGCTAATCAATTTCAAAGTAGAAAGATTACCAATAACCCAAAATAAAATTATAGTATTAAATATTGTACCAATATGAAAAGAGTTAGCTTATATGATTGGAAAATTTTATGAGTAGTTTTCAGTGCTTTAAATATTATCAATTGAAATTTTTTAAAAGAAATTATGACCACTTTTGTAAAGTGCGTTTGAACTATTTGAAAAATAACAAACTCTAGTATTAAGTTTCATTTTGTTATGCTTTGACTTTGCTTGCTTCCAACTCTAATTGGTATATTTTAGAGAGTCAATAAGGTTATATTCTTAATGTAAGCATGTTATTTCATACCCTTGATAATCTTTGAAAAAAAAAATGTTGATAATCAGTGATATTAAAAAAGGGCAAAAACTATTTTAGTCCCTGAAGTTTGGTATAAAATTCAAATTAGTCATTGAGGTTTGCAAAAAGACCAAATAGGTCCCTCTAATTATTTATGACTTAATAGTTAAATCTTTGACTAAATAAAAAGATTTAAATGCCCTTGCTTTAGTGGTTGGAGATTTGGAGGGAAGGAAAAAAAAAAATTGGGACTATACAACAAGCACAACTATTTAAGCACCCAAGCTATTTTTTTGGTCATTTGAAAACAAAAAAGAAAAAATAATAATAGATGAAAAAAAATACAAATATTAAATGTGAAAAAATAATTACATGTAACGAATTCCTCGTCTATTATTATTTTTTCTTTTTTATTTTCAAATGACGAGGAATTCGTTACATATGAATTATAGTGAATTTATTATAAGTTTATGTATTCTATTGTCTAATATTGCACCTCAATACATTTTTCAAGTTAGTTAAAAGTCAAATAACATTTGTAGTTAGAGGACATATATCCAAAATTTAAGACTTTAAAAGCAACAATTAGCGGCTACCCGATACTAAATTCAACATTTATTGTCGTTGTTCTTTTTTTTTTTTTTTTGGAGTGAGAAAGAGCATGAATTGAAAGTGAGAAAAGAAAAAAAAAAATAGCTTGAGTGCTTAAATAGTTGTGCCTACTGTATGGTCCTAATCTTTTTTTTTTTCTTTTCCTCTAAATCTCTAACCACTAAAGAAAGGGTATTTAAGTCTTTTTATTTAGTCAAATCTTTAATTATTAAGTCATAGATAATGAGAGGGACCTATTTGGTCTTTTTGTAAACTTCAGGAATTAATTTGAGCTTTATACCAAATTTTAGAGACCAAAATAATTTTTGCCCTATTAAAAAAAGAAAAAAACGTGTTGATCATCAAATAGCGATGGGTTTACTCTTCAATGACTGATTGATAAGGGTGAAGGTACAAATGGGGGTAATTATGACTATTAAAGGTACTACAACAGTTACAGCATGGCCTAGCTAGTTGTACGGACAGCCATCGTCCACATAAAATATGAGAAAAAAAGTACCCACATAATTGTATTTTTATTTTAAAAAATCCTTCAATCAATTCAAATGAATATTAATTTTTTATATATTAATAAAATTTACATATATATCTCTTATCAAATATGTCAGAAACGGGACTATCAATCCAGATTGTTGAGAAATTTAAAACTGTATAATAAAACGAACAAAAATCTTACTCATAATATTTTATATATATAACGAACAACATATCATTTTACTAAAGTCTTAGTGGCTCATAATTGTCTTATTCACCTCTAAGCAAATGTGGAATTTGCACGTCACAGTACCCACACATACAGTAGATATTTGTTAACTTTAAGCAAATGTGGCAAATCTGTGGATAAAAAACAAGGTTTGGTTTTGCTATAAAAGGGAAAGTGAGCTTTCCTTTCTTGACACAGGCTTTTGTTCTATCTTTTAACCAGTTGGGTGCGTGGTCTGTTTACAATTCATAAACAACAGTAAGTTTCCCCAAATGTCACCTGAAAATCTTTTTACTTTATCACTCCCAAGAAGGCAAACAGTACCAATCCCACCAATCCATACAACATCATCGTGAGGTTTGCATGTTCATGTCAAACAATTGGTGGAATTTTTCTGGCATTTTTAAACCAGATCTATATGTATTCTTTTTGTCTAGGGTTTCTAAACACAGCTTTTTTGTAGTTTAATTTAGCAAAATCCACCTCTTTTTCCGTACGCTTTTTTCCTTTTGCTCTTCATTCATGCCATTTTATATGTGAGTTTTGTTTCCATTTTTCTCTGCAAAAAATATGTGTGTTTTCATGTTTGCAGACTGAAAAAAAAAAAAGAATGGTGAGAGAGAAGATCAAGATCAAGAAGATTGACAACATCACAGCTAGGCAAGTGACCTTCTCGAAAAGGAGACGAGGGCTTTTCAAGAAGGCTGAGGAGCTTGCAATTCTGTGTGATGCTGAAGTTGGTCTCATCATTTTCTCAGCTACTGGCAAGCTATTTGAGTATGCTAGCTCAAGGTACAATATTTTCATCATCATTTTTCACTTTTCTTCAATTCTTCTAAGGGCCAAGTCGGACCGGAGGTTACACGCGATTGGTTATAGCAGTGTAGATAGTACAATATTTTCAGTAACATATTTTTCACTTTTTCTTAAGATTTTATGCTCTCTAATGTGATCTATATAGCCTGCAATATATTGTCATTTGCTTTCTTTGTTTCCTAGTGTTACTTATTCTTGCGTGTGTCTTTGCAGCATACATGTTGTTACATAAAAAGAGACAGAAAGGGGTTGGTGTTGTGAAATTATTTTCATCACTGTTTGTTTACACTGTGAAAGCAGTGAGATTAGAACTCAACTCAAATGTTGTGTTCAGGGAACAAGAAACCTCGTGTCTTGAGCTACCGCACTATTAGGAAAAAAAAAAAAAAAAAAAGGTCTTCAGAAAATATTGCAAAATCAAAACCCTAGTAAAGATTCTTCAGCCATTATATGTTAAATATATATTTTAATTCCTTTGGTACGATAGATGACGAAACTGAAAATTATGGTTCAAGCTTGATATCTCAAATTACTAACAAGTCACTACTTGAAACGTCTATTCTAACTTTTTTTTTTTTTTTTGGGCTAAAAATTCTAACTTTGTTTAATATTAGCCTTTCCAACCCATTTTTGCTAGTGGAATTTGTCAGTGAAGTGTAAATCCTCTCTAAGAAAACGAAAATATTGCTTGGACATTTTTCATGGTTATGTATCTGTTTAATTTTGTCCATTTTGTTTTCATCTTCCCTCAAGATCTTACAATTATTTCTATCTTCTTTTTTCTAAATTTTGTTATATATATTTGGTGGTCTCTTCTTCAGTTGGTTCTAAAATTTCATGTTTGCTTGCATCTCTTTCATCTTTTAGAAGTTGTATCATATATATATGCATTTCTTGCTAATATTGGTTGTTCACGTGAGGTCTTTAATAATTTGTATGCATGTATTTCACTACTATCATCGATTGATTATATCTCTTGACAATGAAGTTCGATATTCTATGAGATATATACATGTATATGGAAATTAATATTGAATTTCATCATCGTATGCACCAAATCAACGATAATTAACAGCAGATACTAGATAGATAAAGGCATAATTGCAGTGGTAACACTCTTTGACGCCAACAAATGACGATTAGTTTTGTCAGTATAACTAGAGCTACCAATGAAATGAGCCAAACCAAATATTAAGAAGTTCGATTTTGAATCCATTTCTGAATGAATTTCATTAACATGTTCGAGTTCAGGTGATTTAAGGTCGTCATATTTAATATCGTTGCATCACAGATGTATCCCTCAAGCGAGTAGAGACATTCACTAACTTCAAGACAAGATGTAGTATTAACAAACTCTTAATTATGCCTTTATCTATCTAGTATCTGATTTTTCGAGTGTCCCTTTTTGTTTCGAGTCGGACGAGCAACTAATCTAACTTCTTGAGCAGTCGAGATATTGAACAACGAACATTTGATTGAACGAGAGGTGCACCCCTTTAATATATATATATATAAAAGAGTATTTTATAAGCCAACCTCAAGCTGAGTTTCAAGCGGTTTTGTACCTAAACGTGAGATTATAGAAAGATCAACAACCAACCAAGCTAAGGCTTACTACTTATACTTACAGGTATTGATATGCAAGCTCCGTTTACTTGTAAGAGAAATATTAGATTAATTGATTGCTCTGTGTTGTTTTTAGCACAATAAATGGTCTCTAGATTCATTTTAAGCACTATAGTTTTTAATGTAAATAAGTTCCTTTTGTTTATTAAATGCTAAATTCTGACAAAAAGATAACTTTTGCTCACTCTAGAGACGAGCAAGGTACAATTAAAATGTTTTGAGATTCAGAAAGTTAAAGAAAAACTTTACCTGCCAAAATGTGTCTTAATATATAACAATCTATTATGCAAGTCTTTAGAATTTGTATAATACAATACAATTATGAGTAATGTTTTATGTCATCCCGTCACTCCTCTACCCCTCCTTTGTATGGTAAGGATTCATGTATTGATTACTAAATTTTTTGTGTGTATGGTAAAAATTATACTATATAAGGAAAGGTGATGGAGTGAAGGAGAAATATACTCTACAATTATTGCTTCAAGTCTCCTAAGTTTACATCATTTATAAATGCTATTAATGGTGGTGGTATCACTTAGATTTTGAAGCTTCTTTGCTCTTACTAAAGCACTAGTTTTAGATATTGAATTAGAGTTAGAGCCTCAAAAAGATAATGTCGGAATATACACTTCAAAAGTAAGAATACAAGATAGTCTCAATGAATTATTGGCCTGCAGGGCTTGGTTTCATGAATCAGGTGGTTAACTTCTGCCCTTCTTATCATAGAGAAGATACTATTGGGTGGTATGCAGATAAAAATGGCAGATTCATCGCATTAGCTACATGGGATGGCATAAGAGAGAAGACAACTAGTTAATTTGGCTACAGTTATTTGGAATAAAATGGTGATTCCTAAACATAGTTTTTGCGCATGGCTTACATGTCTTGACCGAAGTCCTACCAAAAGCAAACTCCTTAATTAGGGCTATATCACAGATGCAAAGTGTGAATTCTGTGGTTTGGATATGCGAAGTAGATACAACCTTTATTTCGAGTGTTCATTCTCTTAACAGGATTTGGAGGCATTTTCTAAAGCTTCTTAGGGTGAATAACCTTAATGTCGAATGGGACTTATTAATTAATGTCATAGAAAGAATCTCAAAGCGGATCTTTCCAGGACTACCTTTGTGCATGTGTATATCATCTTTGACAGGAAAGGAATGGCAAAATCCATGGTTCCAGTGTTTCCTCGGAAGAGCAAATCATCGAAAAAATCTTTGTACAAAGTAAATATGTTGATAATACAAGAAAATAGGATTTTGTGCACAGAATGGAAGATTTTGGATAGGCTAATGTGAACAAACACTTATAAATTTTTCTCATATTTTTGGAAGTGTAATGAAATGATTACTTGCTTAGTAAAAAAAAAAAAAAAAAAGTATCGGCCTAGTGTTCAGGACTTAAGTCTTTGAGGTTGTCGAGTTTTAAGTTCAACTTTAGTTTTCCCATCAATGGCAGAGGCCATTCATCAAGATATTAGGACCTAGTCTTCAAATTTTAGAACTTAATGATCGGTTGCTATTTGTTACATTTCTCTATCACCAAGTAAGAATCACTATCCTGACCAAAAAAAAAAAGAGTCACTATCAACTTACTTTATCTCAGCATATGTTGAGATAGTTTTAGTTTGGAATCATTCCTTCTTTAAAAAGCAAAAATGGAGGCCATTTATCATGATATTAGTGCCTAGTCTTTTAGATTTTAGAAATTAATTAAACAGTTGCTATTTGTTTCATTCTCTCACTAAGTGAAAATCAATTTCAAATTTGTTATAGTACAAATGTTGTAGAACACAAAATCCTGAATCAAGATTTTAGGACTTAGGAATCTTTGATTAAAACGAAATGGATACCAACATGATGCACAATTAGAAGGAAAAAGTTTGAGTAAGCTTGGCACACTATTGTGGTGCTAGTCAAAGATACGCCGATATTTAAATGAGTATAAAAAAGGTGAGGCAATATATAGGAGAAAGGTTTTTAAGTTGGGTGATCAAAGTTGAGAACCGTGAGTAGAGAGTTTGGCAAAGTTTTGATATAGTTTGAGGTGGGATCCCTTGCATGGTTCATGTAGAGACATTTTATAGTGACTTAGGGATCACGTACAATTAGCCTCACCATAATATCAGGAATTCTGACATCAACTAGAATAAAGGGAAAAATACCCCAACCATTAGAGTAAACAGAGAATTTCAGCTTCAGAGATTATATCTATTTTAGAAAATGTAAAACATAATTTCACAAGCTTTACAAAATTCTGATGCCATTTTGGAAGGTGGTGATATCTAACAAATAAGCTCACAACTGCTTTCTATCTTTCTTTAATCCTTTAGTTATACTCTTTTTATCTGAATGTCATTTACAATTTATACTATCAGTTTATGCAATGCATCTTCTCTTAGGGTTGAAGTGTGGTTCTTTTTTTTTTCCAGTATTTTTATCATATTGGCAATAATATTGGCTTTAATGAAATTATCAGAACAAATCCTTCATGTGTAATTGGAGTTTATGCAATTGTGGTTGACCTGAACTGACCCCTTTATGGATGTAAATTTCTTCAGCATGAAGGATATCCTTGGAAGATACAAGTTGCACTCGAATACCATTGAGAACACTGACCAACCTTCTCTTGAATTGCAGGTACGAATTCATATTGACAATTTTATGTGTTTGTAGTAAAGAAAATGCATGCATTTCATACTGCTTGATCATACATCCAGCTCCTATTCTTTCTACTATGGAATTAATTTGCAATATATTGATTGTGTCAAGGAAACGGGAAAAGGAGAAATAGAAACTTTGGTATAATGCTTTAAATCTTCTCACAGATGTTTTTCACATATACTTAATTCTTTGTATTGGTCCGGACATGTCCAGGCTCAGTCAATAATGGATGGGATAGTCCAATAATACTAATTAATAATTTTAATTCTTTATTAAGAGATATTTTACTCTCCCGTACAGTACTATTCTTCCTTCAATTAATTTTCATCTTCTCATAGATATTCTTCAGATACTGTAAAGTCTAATTTTGTTTATTACTTAGGAATTATATTAAGAAAAGATTCCTTATTTCCCTTCTTTAAGCAACGCCAATTATCTACCATTCCCATGGTGTAATATCTTCTTCATCTTTAAAGTTTAAAAAAAAAAAAATCTTGTCTTCTGTAATTTTTTTTTAAGAGTTTTTTTTTTTTAAGAAATACCATAATTAAGTTGGAGATCAATGCTGAAATGTTTCTTTTTCTTTTCTTATACATGTTTTTTTTTTTTTTTTAATTTTATTTTTTTAGGGCTCAATGTTATACTTATTTATGTATTGTTTTCAACACGATCAATCTCTCATTTTTCTTTGTTACCATGATATCTCTGTGAGTTTTACTTTTACCTTCTATTTCCCTCTGCCCTTAAAGACCTCAAGTGTACGAAAGTAAACTTTTTCCTTGGAAACTTTAACTAATGTTAATCTAATTGAAATATATTGCTTTACAAATACTCCTTAATTATCAAGTCCTTTTTGCCTTCAGCTGGAAAATAGCAATCACAGCAGACTTAGCAAGGAGGTTGCCGAAAAAACTCATCAGCTAAGGTGTTTATATACTGGATTCTTTGATAAACTCTTCTGTCATATTTATGCGCGCTCTTTCTCTCTCTCTCTCATAACGCGGAGCATTATATTCCTTTCGGGCAGGCAAATGAAGGGTGAGGATCTTCAAGGATTAAACTTGGAAGAATTGCAGCATTTAGAGAAAATGCTTGAAGCAGGACTAAACCGTGTGCTTGAGACAAAGGTGCTTAATTTCTCGTTTCCAACTTTTCAAGTCTATAAGTAAGCATTTACATGATTGTATTTTAACCTATTTCTACATTATTAATATCAGAGTGAAAGAATTATGAACGAGATTGCTACCCTTCAAAGAAAGGTCAGACTCAATATCCTTATATGAAGTTCAATTTTCAAGGGTTATAGTTAATTTTATTTTCATTTAGCATTGGTCTTTGTTCAAGAATATACTTGTCCCACACAATTAACGTTAGGAGGAGTAAAATGGGATCTTTTATATTATTCTTGAAAGTCATGATTTATACATATGTGTCATATGTGTGTTCTTTGACACTCTCTTCACGTGTGACTAGTATTGAAAAGATGGCTTTTTGAAGATATGGATAGTTGCATACGAGAGCTTGATCATGCGTGGAAGAACAAGATTGAACCAAAGGGCTACTATTCTTTAACAGTTCCCTAATCTTGATTGTACAATTGCATCCATCTAATTATCTCATATTATTCTTGCAAGTCATGATTTATCTATATGTTATATTTATACGTTCTTTGACACTTTCTTGACGTGTGATCAGCATTGAAAAGACAGTCTTTTGAAGATATAGGTAGTTGCATATGAGGGTTTGATCACACGTGAATAAACAAGATTGAACCAAAGGATACTATTCTTTAACGGTTCCCTAATCTTGATTATACAATTCTATCCATCTAAATATCTCATTCTTGCATCAAAATAATACTAACAATTTCAATTTTCTAATGAACACTTGTAATTTCAGGGTGCTGAGCTAAAGGAACAGAACATGCAATTGAAACAAAAGGTGGTTTTAACAACTAATTATTGTTCCACGCTACTTTAAATAATTGCCATATAATTAACTTGCTAATGTTAGCTAATGTGGCTGCAGATGGCAGTGCTCGTTGAAGGGAAGAGGCCTGTCCCGGCCGACTTAGAGAACATTGTGACTGAAGAAGGCCAGTCTTCAGACTCCGTTACGAATGTTTACAGTTGTAATAGTGGTCCGCCTCCGGAGGATGATTGCTCAGATACTTCATTGAAATTAGGGTAAGCTTTCTTTATGTTTTTCCAATGAGCTTGACATTAATGTAGTGCTTTTTAATGGCAGCATGTTTACTTATGTTATATGAAATAATAAGTTTAGCACCACCGTCCATGTTCTTTATCTGTTGCAACTTTTAAAATTATTATTAAAAAGACTAAACAACATGACAAACGACTTTAGCCGTTGCATAAAGTATCATTGCGTATGGTCATGTTTCAAATTTTCTATTGCAACGGTTTTTGTAAACAATGGTTCAAACCATTGCAATTGGAATATAGTTTTGAAATCGTTGTGGAAAAATAATCTCATAAGTAATTATTAGCAAAAAGTGATGAAAAAAAGTTTATATGTTGTAATTAAATAAAATTATTGTAAAAAAATTTAGTTTATACAATGGTTATACGAGTTAACCCGGGTTCTAATTTTTAGTTTCTAGTGTTATAACCTGGCCATGTTTGTGCTTTACTTTATGTTAATTTTCTGATGGGAATGTCATAATGCATAATGTGTTCACACCGTTAAAAATCTGGTAAAATTTTTAGACGAATTTAAAACAGAAAAAAAAAATGATGTACTTTCTAATATGAACATAACATGTGAAAACTCGGATTCCTGTGAAATAATAATAATTTTCATAGCATGTGAAAAAAATTCATAGACTTTTTAATATTCATCATTTCAAATTTCCATGTTTTCCTAAATTCTCAAAGTTAAATGAATAGTTAACTTTCTCAGCCATGGTATATACTACACGTCAAATAGTGCTATTTCCCAATTCATACTACACTGATTATCTGAATTTCCATTCCTAAAAATGGATATATGAAGTTCATAATTTTGCATGGCTATTTGTAGGCATTAACTATAACTATGAATGAAGGTTTGTTCAACTTTATCGATGGAAAAATTTTTTATTGTTAATCACAACCGTGAGTGGAGCTAGATTTAGGAGGCGGAGAAAATTGGTCTTCAACAAGAGCAATTACTTTTTCTTTTTTGCTTCGCTCTCTTTTGATATTACATGTGTGAAAGTCAACATGAATGAGGGTAATTAGTTTTTTGCTTAATAATATAAAATAAGTTTCAAGAAAAGAAAAATTAAAGAAAATCAGGGTATGAGATTTCAAAAAGCACAAAAAAATTCTTTTTAAGTTAATTAACATTGTTATATAATCTTATGTGTGTTTGTTTATGCGTCTTTTTAACTTTTTATACATTTATGGTGATTGCTAAATTGAAGATCTTGACATTGGTTTCATCCTCCTCTAGTGGTCCTCACCTCACTAAATTTGGACTGCTAGTACAAAGGTAGGCAACGATGTACATTGAGATTACTATGATATAAATTGTTGAAGGTCAAGAAGGTAAAAATAAAAAGGTCAAACAAAAGTAACCAAATTAATAATAAATGAAGAAAATAAAATTAATTTCAACATGTATAACATAGATGGGATTAGAACTCTTAGTTTTGGGTATTAATTTCTTCTTACCGGGCTTCCCACACTAGAAATAATATCAGATATTAAAGATCACAATATTCTAAAATGAATTTCAAGAGAGAGATGAAGACTTTTATCACGAGATTATAGAGGCGAGTCTTATGTCTTCAACGGGAACAATACTTGGTCTATGATAGTCTGTGGTTATATGATGTACTGTGGTATGGCCATAGTGCTAAACTTGAGGTAACTATGTTCCGACTCTTTCATGCACCATGATCTGCGCATTTTATGTATTATATGGAATATGTAGGTTGAGTCTATTACATTTGTAATCCCAGTCACGTCATTTCTAAATCTAATCCTTCTTTTTTCCCCCTTTAATATGTTGTTTTCATCAGGCTACCATTTAACTAGCTGAAATGGGAAGATGATGGAGAAGATACTTATTGGGGCATAAGGTATATATATATATACACCCCCTTCTAGTTTGTGGAGTGAGTAAATTTGCTTTAAAAAAGTGCATTTTATCGCCCCCCCCTTTTTTTTATTTGATGGTCAAGCAATTTACTACATGATTTTCATAAATGTTGAATTTAACCTCCAAATTACCCAAACTGCTCTTGAATACAATTATGTTTGAATTTTTGTGCAAAAATTAGCAGATGAGAGCACATATGTTTGGAGATCTAACCCATTATTTTTTAAACCGTGAAAAGGTAAAGTTTACGTTTTTATTAAACCATATAAGAGTAACTTGCACGTTTGACAAATCACAGGGTGGGAAAATGCTTTTAACCCTCCTTATTGCGAGTAAAGATGTTGCCTCAACTGGTACCCGGATTGTGTTTTTCTTTTGAGGAATATATCCTTTTGTCATTGTTGTAAGTATCGAAAGCTGAATTGCAGTAGTGTGATCATATTGCTTGGGGTTAAATAGAGCACTATTAAGCCTCAAAATTAAGTAATATGTTCTTTTGGATTTCAAATTATTAAGTTGACAACTGTATGATGCCAGTATTTTATAAAACCGTAAATAATCGCGGGAAATGGTCTTAATGTTTCTTCTTTTTTATTTTCCTTTGTGTATTATTTGAGTAGAAGATGATAACTGCGGCACAAATATATTTTCTTTTGCTATTTTTGGGGTGCGTACGAGTTAGTATGATGAGCAATAAATACCCACTCATACTCTGCGAAGAGACTGTAAAAGTTTATTCTAAAGTATTGAGTTTCATCTTAATTTTCCCTCTCTTCAAAATAGTTCTTGGAATGTGATTTTAGAACCAAAAAAAAAGGAATAACCAAACATTTTCCTTTTGATACGTCTTGTCAACGTTATTAATTTTTTCATGATAAATTTGATAACAATATCAGAATTTTTTGAGAATTTGGTTAAACATATGTTAAAATTTATTTAATTAAGAAAATTATTCAACAAGGGTAATTAGGTTACTTAATCAAATGAAATAGGGAATAGTTTTCATATTTATTATAGAATTTATTGCAAATTTTGTCTACGAAGGCCTTGCATATATTTTCATAAGTTGGAGTGGTACATTTTTTGAAAAGAATAAAGAAAAATGTTGATTTGAGATCTCATGAAGATATCACATTAAGCTATTAAGCTCCGACATTCGAACGTTTGTACCCAGTTTTCGTGAACGCCCTTCTGTCTATCAGCACAATTGAATTTAACCCAGGACTTGTGTAATAATTTAAGTTTAAAGGAATAATTTAATTTAAAAGACTAATTTATTATGAGATAGAATTTTTTGTATTAAAAAATCACTCTTTGTGAGAATGAGATTTTAATGGGAGATTATTACATTTTATTTCCTTAATAGTTGATGTTAACGTTAGGCTAGTTTATCGACAGTGATTTGGCAATAGTCGTTTCTTTTTAGCAGTTGCATTTGATTATTAGTATTTAATGCGATACTTATTATACTTTAATAAAAATATTAATGTAACGATTTAAGTTTAAGGAGAGAGCGTAACTTAAAAGATTAGTTTATTAAGAAGGATTTTTTGTGAAGGTGAAATTTTGATGTGGGATTATGATGATTTAAAACGTTTAATTTCTACTTATTGGCTTGTATGACTCTAGTTGAACCATAAAACCTCTTCCATAAGGATTATTTTATAACAAAATTGGATAAATTTGAGTTGTCGGGATATTTTAACGGGTGAAATTTTTGTTATAGTTTAATAAGAGGATCCTTGTCCTTTCATGAGCCCAGGACGCTCTCTGAGTGTTGAGTTGTTCTTCCATGTAGCTATAACCATTTTACAAAAAAGTAAATTTTATATACATGGGATTCACTTTTTTATTTTACGGTCGTAGTCGCATAGAAACGAAATTCAACAAAAGTGCTACTAATTGTGCACAATTAGAGGGTATAATATGCAAATTCAAGATTGGAGATATGATATGCACAATTTAGGTCTTAAAACCTTGGCAACTAATAAAATTAAAAATAGTGTGAAATGTGAAGCCAATAAAATTAAAACATAAAAATGTATATACTTTTAAATACATATATATAAGTATGTATATGTATTCATTCATTTACGAACCTTAACCCTAAGCCCAAAAATATCCTACCAAAAAGCATGCAAATGCTTTGGTTTTTATTTTTATTTTTTTCCCAGATTTTTAGTAACTATGGAATGACTTCTATGATTATCTTGTTGGACATTTTGGTGAAGGCAGAGCTTTGACCATTAAAGCATGCTAATGAATGTTAAGTCAAAGAATCCCCAAGAGATTTTTAAAAACACGCGACCTAGTCGTACAAGTAAAAGGACCTAAATGGCTTTTGGTCCCGGCTTTACTTGCAATAAACTTTTTAAGCATTAAGCATTTATCTATCAAAAAAAAAAAAAAACATTTTAAGCGTTCTAATACAAACTTTTCCTGTTTTTTTCTCGGCCATTTGAACTTTGTGAGAAAGCCTACTCCATGCTCTTGTTTACGAAGAGCTGGACGAATAACACCATATTAGCCATTTCTGCCGCTGCTTAAAAGTTCACAAGAGCGGAGTTGATGTTCTCGTATTCATAGCATGAGTAGTTAAAGTAGGCACGCCCTTCTTAAACAGGAACATGGAGCAGGTAGAGTTTCAATATGTCGTTCAAAATGACTGTCAAATTAAATTTAAGGAAAAGCAATCTTTACTTATCCTTCTCCTGACTGCAACAGGCGACTTTTTCTAAGTTGTAAATTGATCAACATGTCTATTACGAGGTTTGCCGTTTTAAGTGCAAACATTATCATACATATGACAATTGCTGTGTTTTTTAGGAAATGGCAAAAAAGCAAATTTTTACTCAGGACGGCTACCTGTTGAGATGTTTGTTCTCACTAGTGCATTGTTCTACACTTCCAATCTTGTAGAAGAGTCACATTGGATTGTGGAATCGTTATTTAGACTCCATTTGTTTGCCTTAAAATATTTTCTCAAAAAATATTTTTTTAATTTTTCAGTGTTTGGTAAAATACAAAAATTAATCAACTATAAAATATTTTTCAGTTAAAAATGGTGGCTATTTTTACTTTATTTTTTAGTATTTTGTTACACCAAAAAATTGGTCAACTGAAAAATATTTTTCAGTTAAATATTACGGTTAGTACAAAATTTGAGCAAATATTTTCAAGTCTTTTGAAAAAAAAAATATTTTTCAAAACTTACCTACCCATAACCCCCTACCTTACCTGCCACCCCGACCCCCACAATTAACATATATATTATGTGTATATATTTTTTTTTATAAAATTTAATGTCGAAAAATATTGTTTACTATACATCCAAACATCCAAGAAAACATTTTATAGTATTTTATTTTTCAAAAAAATATTTTATTTTTTAACATAATATTTTTAGAGGAAAATATTTTTCATAAATAAATTATTTTACGGCAAACAAACAGAGCCTAATTGGTTTCCAAACCAAATTGGTGTTGCACAAATACAATAACATTGAATGAATAAAAAAAAAAGGTGTTTTATAATTGTCTTCTTAAATCAAACAAAACGAAGCTTTTATTTCAAAGTAGAGTCAATTATATAAATTTGATAACGTAACTTATTTTCATTAAAAGTCATTTTCACTCTAAACTCTATATACATGAGATCTCATTTGAGAGCATTCATTCAAATTTTCTTGCGTCTCCCTTTATCATCCAACACAACTCAAGTGGTTATTCATAAAGTTTTGAGCAAGAGACATTTTTTTTTCATATTTATAGATGAAACTTTAACCCCCGCTTACAACCAAATAAATATAAAGAATATGAAATTAAAATGGAACATTAATGCAATTACTCATTGAGGCTTTAATGGGTGAGAAACTTTTTACTAACAGTAATTTACATTTGTGGAATGAGAACCATCTAAGGTGCATAATGCCAGCTTTAAAAACACAGCTGCATGCATTTCTGCACTACATCCGCACCTAGTAGGTGGGTTAATTGAAATCATCAATATTCATCATCTTTATTTTTCTCGTTGGTCACTTGATGTAGCACTTGGGATTGCTGCACCCTGGTCATCCTTAGTGTCTGTGCTTACAGAAGTTGAGCCGTTGCCATTCCGGCTCGCAGCCAACTCTTTCGATTCGGCAAGAGTAGGCGAAGGAGGAGATGGAGGTGATGGGGACATTTCTTCTTCGATTGGGAGTGTCCGTTTTGAGCCCTCCAAAGCAACACCAAGGACTATATTATCTTCCAGTACAGGCCTAGCTACTGGTGGTGATGAAATAGTTCTTTCACCATCTTGCTTTGCCTGTGAAGTGGTGGCCACATCCTTGTTACTACCCGATTCATCAAAAGATCGAAGCTGCTTTTCAACCGCTGCTCCCCCCGTTGATATGTCCTTTGAGCTCGGTGGTTTTGTTCCTAACAACAACTCATCCGCAACCACTTCATTGAGATGCTGTTTCTCGGGCTTGCTTTGAACTGAATCACTGGACCCAATAGTTGGCATATCGGCATCAGATAGTGATATTATGCCACCCTTCGTCTTTGAGTTGGCATCAGCTTTTGATCCTGACACAAGAGTTGCATCTTTCTTTTCGTCATCAACATTTGATGTTGATCCAGTCTTAGCATCTGACATTGTGGAAGGATCAAGTTTTGCATCTTTCTCTTCATTAGACTCTACTGAACGAGTCGAAGCCTTGGTTTTATCGTCACCATTAATTTTATAAGAAGGTTCAATCAGTAGGAAGGGGCGGTTAGCAGCTGCTTGTGCGCGACCGAAGATGGTATCAGCAAATGGTGCATCATCCACGTCAGCCTCACGGTATATTCTCTGTACAGTACGGATGGGTGTAGCAAGCCTTGCCCGATGATGGCTGATAACTCTAAGGAAATCCAACAATATAGCTTCCTATTTTAGAAGATTGAATGAATTAGTGACAAGCTTGCCATATATAACATTCAGTAGAAACTAGCAAATACTAAAACAGAGGATGAAGAATCCCCTCAACTCTACATCTACAATTTGTCTATTACTCATTCATGGCACTAGAGATACTAAATTACGAACTAGTCTAAATCAAAGGTATTAGTAACCTAGTCTGACAGCTAAACATCTTGCACTGAAGCAAATCTCAATTTTCACAAGCAAAAGTCATCACCTATCAATGCTAGAATGTAAACAACATATACCATATACAAGCACAGAGAGAGAGACGGGTGTGTCTGAATATATATATATATATCAAAAGTCAATCATCCGACTGGAATTCACCAAGAAATAATGACTAATAATCTTTGACAAAGCTATGCCAAGTTTTACACGAAAAATGTCAAACTTAAACATGGAAGGCACTGTAAAGACTAAAATTCTTTTAATTATATTAATCAGTTCAATTGCATTATTGTCAAAGATGGAGCTCTAAGTAACAGGTTACCCCAAACCCTTCCCCTAAATAGCCGAAAAATCAAGCTTTTAAGGGCTTCATTCAGGACTTGTTTGAACGATATTACTCAACAGAAACAAGAGCTTTGGGTTCAGCAGATCAACAGGAACTAGGAGAATTCAATCAAATTAGAGGGTATTCATCTTGGTCAAGGCCACGCTGAGTAGTAAGATAATGATCACAGAGTGGCGTAAAAACAGGGGGCAATAGAAAAGTAGGATCCTTTTCAAATAAACACATAATGATCACAGGGTTTGTCCCATTCCTACCAGGCATTATAAGAGTACCATACCTGATTGATAATATATTTCATACTAAGCCAGCCCCGACGTATTAAGAAACCTCATAAATCAGAAACACAAATAAGGATAAGAAGAAACTACTTTTATCAAATACTTTCCTTCAGTATAATTGTTCCAATGTAATTTCCACAAATATTTCATACCTTGACACACAAGTACTCCTCAAAACGTGACGTCTTCACAAAACAAGACACCATAATCTGTTTAACAAGTACATAGAACAGCCAAATTAACACAAACGGGAAACTACAATTGCTTCCATTATTCATGCGATGGATATGTAATGAAGAAGAGCACAAATAACTAGAAAATTGGTGAGAACTTGTTTATGATAGAATCAGAGATAGATATAACTTATAGCACTTCTTACTTTACAAATAGAAAAATGAGATCCTTCTAAATAATGTTTCACAATTTTTATAAGAAAGCTCGTCTTCTGGAATAGATTCATGGTTGCACTTCTGAAGTATCTACGCTTGATGCAGGAAAAGTTTGCAATAATGCCACGCATTTGGCTTACAGCTCTTTACTTGAAAGTTGGACTGGTTAAAAGATAATAACAGATGAGTAATTGACATTGGATAGTATACGATGAGGTTATTGGCTAATATAGTTTTCCATTTCAAAAAAATCATGCAATACTAATTATGATTATTAAGAGACATGGATGTACTCTTTTGGGTAATTTGAGGTGTTAGGCCTCAAAATGAATTCCACAAAGTTCTGTTCAAATTAATTTATGGATCAAATATTAACCATCTGTCCTTTATCAACTGCAGTAAAGAAGAGGTCCAATTAATGAAAGGTTAAGCAGAAACAGATGGAAAAATTCATGGCTTACCAAAAGAGCCTGATTTTCTGGATCAATATTGTCCAAAAACACACGTCTATGCAACTTTTGCTGCTCCACTTGAGGATTTTTTGCCAGAACTTTGCGCATGTCAGCTACAATGTTCTGTTTGCAAAGCAGCAGGATTAACCGCAACAAAATGAAAATAAAGAACAATTGCGGTTCAATTCATTAAGGAATAACATGGTATCGTCTCTCACATTGATCTTGTTCACATCCAAATGACTGATGGCAAGGTGGGTCTTGATGCGCCAATGAGTCTTCTGGCTAAGATTCCTAACGACAGTTACCGTGAATTTATGATTTGGGATGTGAACTGCTTCACGATCATCACCTCTTATAATTGTTGGTGACCACCATCCAACATGCTGAAATGACATGAAAATTGTTTTCACGTGAATTCCACCGTTCAGATTTCTAATCTAAATTCTCTCTCAAAAACGAATTGAACATTTGACTGAAACTTGTGACAAAAGTGTGCATAGTAGGGTGATTTTCGCTTTTCTCTCGAAGCTCAGTTTGTACAGGTGGAAATTTGGACACAGACCTCAACAGTGCCAGAAACTTCATAGCCCTCAATCTTTGTCTGGATCCAATCA
Organism: Ehretia macrophylla; assembly: GCA_037974665.1. NCBI lineage: Eukaryota > Viridiplantae > Streptophyta > Magnoliopsida > Boraginales > Ehretiaceae > Ehretia > Ehretia macrophylla. The sequence continues at coordinate 35,810,676 of CM075779.1, read as the reverse complement.
TTCAGAATAAATGGGCTAGTCGCATGAATCATTATGCTTGAGAGAAAATTTGTGAATATCTGAAAATACAAGAAGACGTGATTATTAGAAAGGCAAATGCACCAATACTACAGCTCTTTTGCTCCTTCCTTTTCTTTTTTCACTAAAAATCAGTGGCATCATTCACGTAAAACATGTAGTGAATTTAGTAGGAACAAATTCAAGAATTATCCATAATATTATAAAATACAGCTACTGCAATCAGCTCAAGAACATGAAAAGAGAAAAAAGGTCTACCTCGCGACCAGCAAGGGTTAGCAATACTGTCCCAAGACCCCCAGCAGTTAGCCACCTCTGGGTAGAAAAACCTAGCAACTCCATAAATAAGGAAAGAGCGGCCACCCATACTGCAGTATACACTGCTTTTCCAGCAAATTCAAAGCCCATCTGCACAAATCAAGAAACAATCTTAAACAGTATGACACATATAGATCTTCTGCAACATACGTCAATCACATCTTGGCATATCCAAGGTGGGGAAATCGCTTCAATTAGATGTCTCAATAAAAGCAGTCTTCAAACACATTCAATATTGTTCCTATGTATCATATAACAAATCTTCGAGCCCTTGGAACACTAGATAGTCAATCACATGTCAAAAGCAAGAGCTTTACCTATCTCCTTAAAGTCAATCAGCACAAATTGAAAATACAAACCACGGGCACCATGTTTGACACAAAATAATGAAGTAAACAAACAAGACAATTTCATCAGGTAATCATCACAGAAACAATTAACCATCATCCACCAACAGATAGTTTTGAAAAATTACAGGTGGTTAAGACTAACATTAAACATAAGCTCACTTTTATTGGCCTTCATGGCCGTTCAAGTAGTAATATTAGCAAGGATTAATTGAATTAGATCAATTGCACATGCTACAGTAGTAAAGGATGGTAAGATACTGTCACTATTATATAAATGTTGTCAGTAATGAAAACATACATTTCTTGCATCACTGGAGTCTTTTGTCTCCACAAAGAATTTTTGGGTTTGTTGGATCAAGCTGCCAAAAAGAAAAAGGAAAAAGTATAATCATGTTTATCATCAATGAATACACCCAGTCAAACGACAGCTTGAAGAGTAACTAGGCTATTTATAAGCAACAGCGAGTACTTAATCAAAATGGAGCAATTCAAAAAAACAGAAGTATTACCAACTGTTCACAAATAACAGACTCAAATTATGTCACCGTAGAATTAATTAAGTAAAATGGAGAAATATACCATCAGGGCAAGAAACAGTCAATTCCTGAAAATATATAAGCATCAACAAAAAAACCAATTTGCTACACGCCACTTGCAGCAAAGAATAAGCCAAGCAGCAGAAATAGAAATAACAAGAAATGTTTGGCATGTAGAGAAAGATAGTTATACAGGAGTTATGATTTGCCAATTGTCGTATAAGTTTATGCAATCAAAATACAAAGATGCAGGGCACATCTTGTTGACAGCAAAATATCACAAGCTTCCACTAATATATATTCACAAGGAGCCCTGACATTTAACATGAAAAGTAGTTCCAGACATCAAAATACCATAAATTACCTTGATAAACAATACGCAAATGCCATAACAGTCGATAATGAGCGTACAAAATTCAGAAGTCGCTGCTTGACAGCTTGACTTTCTACTGAGGGCAAAATCACTGGATCTAGCGCTCTACATAAGTTCAAACATATTTAGTGCCAGTAGGCAAACAATCGAGTAAAATAGGAACTTTAATCCATTGATTTAGAAATGCATTCCAAAGCCAACCTGCATATAAGCGTTGCTCCAGTCCATAGTAGCACAGGTTGCAAATAAGAAGTCAAAACATAATGAGTGCTACTCTTTTGCCAACTATTATCATTCTTCTGCATGAATTTGTATGGTAAGAATTAACTCAGTGAGAAGTGACAAACTAAAGCAAGGGAAACTAGTGAGAGACAAGTACATGAAAAAAAAGAGTTCTCCCAAGACGCATGAGTGGCCCAAGACCCCATGCTGCAAAAGCAATGATACCAAGAGCTGGAACCAACTGAACCACTAGAGGACTTCCATGGAAGCCATTATATGACCTGTATGATCAGATGAAATAAGATTACAAATTATTTGTCCTATTCCCTTGGGGAAACAAAGAAGATTCCAAAATTCTGTGGGACGGCATCACTTGACTGGTTTACATTGTAAGTAAAGGAAAAAGGGATTCTTCTGTTTGATACATCTGCAGATTATTAAAAGAACAGCATACATACACAATAATAGGGAAAACAGGTACCTCATCAATATTGCAGACGCTGTTTTCAGAACAGGAATTTCATGACCTCCACCTGGTTTTAATACAGCTCGGCACAAAAAAACACTACACTTTGTTGATGCAAGACTTGAATGGCCATATGCACTATTCAGAAGATTTAGACTCCAAACATCCTGTCGCTGAAGATGTAACATATGAGAAAGAAGATATATTAGACTATGATATTCCAGCCTCAAACATACATGTGCAGATGCAAGCAAATACAAATTTCATTTTTGAAATTGAATTTATGCTTAAAGTCAATTCATAATGTCTTGGTTTAGTGCTTTATTTATCCTCTTATCTTTGCTTTAAACACAATTTCCCCCTGTAGCTTCCACAAGTTCAAGAGGAGCTCCTCACATCTGTGAAGATGTATCCTGCAAGTACTATCTTTATTGAAAGCAAAGTTCTAACAGCAGTACACAGGACTGGATAGGAAACAAAAAGGAAAAGATTATTGCTCGAAAGAGGACCATACTGAGTAATGTGATGAAAGAGTAATGCTAATTGAATGTAATTGGCCCTTATCCATAGTGCTCTGCAGATAAATGTAAACAACCAATCAACTACAGACCTTATCAACACAATGAACCAGAACAAAAGCCAAAGAACTTAGAAAACGTGCAGTGTAATTGAAAAGGGAAAACAATTCACCTTAGGTTGGACAAAGTACCCATTGTTTCTGTGAATTCTAGGTTCACGGGGCAACAGCAAGGAACTAGCAGCTGCCATAGTCTTAGCAAAGGCGAAAATTCTTCAAATGACACAGCACTAAAGTGCGCATGAGACTCGTGAAGCTCTTATCCTTAAAAATCCTTTATTCAACTGCACGAATAATGACTCTATCAACAAGACAATAAAACTCTGTTCAGATCATGGCTTCATAAAGCACAAAGGGCATAGAAAAAATTGAAACGGAAATTTATTTCTATCCCAGTTTCTCCCATACTAGGGAAAAAAGTTAAATTAATTACTTCAAATGTAGCAATGATATTAAAAATGCATACAGATTTATATATCAAAAACTACATATGCACGCGCGCGAGCGCACATACACACACTCCATTATTGACATTATTATACTAAAACAATAAATTTTCCAACCACAACCTTCAAATACTCTTTTTTCCCTTTTTCTTTATTAAAAATAAACAAATACATCATCATGCGCCTTAACATATAAACATTGCAAAAATAAAAAATATACGAATCTTAAACAATAAATGCACAACACAAACAACTCTTCCCCTAGCTATAAGGTTTCAAAATTCACAATTTTTCTTACAAATTTATATTTTCGGCTGTTGAAAAAAAAAAAAAAAAACCTTCAAATGTTTAATCTAAAAACAATTAAATAGCAGCCTCCATACATCAGCTGAGAAAGAAAAAAAAAAAAACAGAAATGTATTAAAAAATAAAAATTCCAAAAATAAAAAACCTAGGCCCTAGCTTTCAAGTTGCATAAAAAGTCAAATTAAGCTAATATTACGAAAAAAAATCATAAAAAGGCTGTTTTTATTTACCTTTCTAGTTGAAAAATGGAGAAAATTAGTGGAATTAAAACGAAATTTGGCGTTGGGAGGAGAGAAAATGAGGGCCTGTACACGCACCGATCCCGCGTGGTTGATAAATCAAAGATGTGTGGGAAGAAGAAAAAGAAAAAAATACACGTAAAAAAAAAAAAAAAGTTCACTGTTTTGGATAATTGTGGAATAGTAAACGATAGGTGTTTATACGTGGCGGGCAGTGAAGTGGGGCCCACTTGAGTTCTAACATGCGCCGGTGGCGCGTTTTCTTCGTTATTTCGGTTCACCAAGTCACGTGGTGTGATTCCGACCGGTGCTGGTCCCCCCGTTCGGGTCGGGTATTTACAGACCCCGATAAGGACCAGTCCCCTGTATCTTATCTTTTTCCTTTTTTTTTTTTTTTTTTTGCACTTTCCGAGAACTTAAAGTGGTGAAAATTTGTATTTAAAAATGAATTTATTATTTGAAACTGAAAAATAATATTAAATTAATTTTAAGATTTATAAATATATTTATCGTTGGTATTTTTTTTATGTCCTTATATTTTAAAACTTTGTTTTTGAAACTTTGACAAAAAAATATATTTCATTAATATCGTTAATCAGTTTTAAAATTTAATTTAATTAATTAACATTGATGAATGAATAATACGAATAGATAGATGAATAAATAACACGAATAAATAATTTGTGATTTTAGATATCTAATCAAGTATGTTAAGATTACCTGAAATAAGATGGATGAATAAATAATTTATAATTTGGGTTTTTAAATGGGAAACCAAAAAGAAATATGGATTAAGAAATATGAGAAATAAATTTATCATGAATAAACTTGCAAGAAGAATAAGAAAATATAATTAAATAGGAAATGAGAGCAAAAGACTAAGTCAGTGATTGGTATGTAGGAATGAGTTACGAATTGAATGATATTCTCAGTTTTATTTTAATTCTCATGTTTGATATGAGTGAATTAACTTTGAATCTCATTCCCACATACATAGGAATAGTTATTTCAAACCAAATACATGGGAATGACTCATTCTTATGTGTTTGAGAATAAATTTGACTACTATATCCTTATATAATATAACTTTTATAAATAATTTGTTTTAAAATAATAATAATTATTATTATTATTAAAAAATATAATAATAATGAAAATAAAAATAAAATAATAAAATAATAATAAAAAACAATAATAGTGATTAAATAATAATAATACTAAAAATCATTATAATTAAAAAATATAATAATATTATTATGAAAATAATAATTATTATTATAAAAATAAAAATGATAATAATAATAATAAATAATTAAATAAATAAAAATAAGATAATAATTAAAACAAAAATAAAAAATAATAATAATGATTAAAATAATAATAAAAAATACTAATAATAATAATAAAGTAAAATAATAATGATAAAAATAAAAACAGAAATAAAAATAATAATAATGCCAATTTAATAATGATAATAATAATATTATGAAAATAATAATTATTATTATTTATTGTTGTTGTTGTTATTATTATTTTTGTTTATGTTTATATTGTTTATAGTTATGTTTATATTTATTATTATTTTTAATACTATAATAATAAAAGGACAATCCTATCATATCATATAAGTCATTTACATTACCACTATTAATTCCTACAACATACCAAACATGTAATTCTCATTTTCAAGTTCATTCCACTTCCAATTTCATTCAATTATTTGGCTCATTCTACTCCTACCCAAATCAATTTCAGTGTATCAATCGTTACCTAAGAGCAATAAAAAGAAAATAAAATTTTGATGGCACTTTAGTCTTTAAAAGATGACTGGCCAATTTCGTGGATTTGAATTATAAATTTCACCTCTTGAGCAATGATTTGAGTAAAGTTTAAGTAAATACAAGATTTGTAAATCTTGGATTTCTAATTTTTTTAAAAGGTGCTTCCAAATCCAAAATGTTGGATTTACAAATGAATTCCACAAAATTTTATGAAATTCATTTGTTCAAAACAATATATAAAAACAAAACTCAACCAAAATACAAAAATTCACCAATCATCCAAAACTAATCAACCGACGAGACAAAATTTGCCAAGTTGCATCTATCACTAATATCAGCATTAGTTTGAGATCTCACAAATTTCCTTCATGTACATATTCTATATTTTATAATATTATAAACGTTGTTCCACACATATTTCTCAATATTAAAAACTTCACCATGTACTCGACTGTTTCTTTCCATCCATATTTCATATACAATTCCACAAAAATAACATATTGCACAAAGAGAGTTGCATATCATGACTTGAACAAAACCGGGTAATCCAAATATCAACATAATCCCAATCCGAGGAACAACCTTGAATAAGAGTTTTCTTCGTACACATTTTTCAAATTCTCTTGTTCAAATCACATTGGAAGAAATCATCTTGTTCAACGGAGTTGCTTTTTGTTGATTAGGGGTGAGGGGGCATTTTTACTTACTGTAGCAATCATCTCATCACTTTCACGTTAAATCACATCCCCAAATGGGATATGATTGTACAGTGCCATATGTTAGATGTTAAGTGGTGTAGGGCAACAAATGTGATGGGACACTTGTCATTTCCATAAGTAGTCTACCTAGGTTAATAACACAAGCTTAACCCCAAGTCGACGATCTTTGAATTGAGGTGATCTTGCGTAGGAGCCGGCTTCTGTTACCTTTGTGAGATGGGGCCTCTTAGTTGGGCATGACCAGGTCAGTGACGATAAAGTAGCCACAGGTCAGATCTAGCCCAAATCAATTATGATTATTTTCTAACTAATATTTTATTACATTCCTACCATTTACTTCACTCAGAATAATTAACATTTGATATAATGACTATAATAACTCATAGCCATGAGACGAAAACATTCAAATCGACCTAACAAAAACATTTTTCTTCTCATTTTTATAATTTTAAAAATTAAACGAATGATTATGTTAGAATAAAGTATCAGTTAGAAAATAAACCCAATATTTTTTTAATGTAATTAGAAAACATAAGAGGCGTATTAAAATATTATGGGGCAAAAATGGTAAGGTTATTTTCTCAGGCAATTAGAAACATGAAATTTGAACTAAATTATTTGGCTTAAATAAAAGGAACTCTTTTGATTGTGTATGTAGGTAGCATCCCCTATACACATGTACAATTACGACAACCTTAAATAAAACTAGCTCTATTTGTTTGCTATAAAAAATTTATGAATATTTTATTGATTTTTCATGTTTGGTAGTACTGTAAAGTTACTTGAAATATATTTTTATGTACTTTAGGTATGTAAAATATTTTTCAATCTATACTCCACTCCCACCCCCACCCCCACCCCCATCCCTACCCAGCCCCCGGCAACCCCCTTCCCTCTTCACACCCATAAATATCACGTGTTTTTTTTTTTTTTAATATATGTGACTGTATTTATAAAAATCTTTCATCGAAATTTTTTTTACTGTAGAAAGCAGAGTTCCTCTCGGTCTCGGATTCGGACTTTTGTAATTTGGCCCGCGATTTTAACGTACAAAAATGCTTTAGGCCTGTCATCAATTGCAGTAAAAGAGATCCAAAACCACATGGCTCTCTCACTACCAGTCAATGCTTGTCCTGATGCAATTTTACAGTCGTGAGAGAAATTCTAAGACACGTTTATGGTATGCAATTGCTCGTTATATATGCTTCTTGAAGATTCTTCAAGTCCAAACAAAAGATTTGCTCTCAATTTTATCATGATGAGCAAGTTGTTAAATTCTCCCAACTTTTTGTATATATATATATATATATTGTCAAGCAACTTTATGTAGGTTGTGGGGTAAATTATTGTTTTTTTCAATTTAAAATATAGTCATTGTTATATAGAGATACCATTCGTATTAACAAAAAAATGGATTTAATATGGCCTTAATCTCACGTTAACTTTTATTTAAGACAGTGTAAAAGATGAGACGAGTGTCATTTTTATAGGTAATTTTAAATATTTAAATATATTTTTTAGACAATAAAGAGTGAACTAAAAAAACAAAATCTAATCAACTCATTATAAGTTCACAAAAAAATGAAAAAAAAGGGTAGTACATATTTCAATCTAAACACAAATGAGTCGGTCCCAAAATATTATGTTTTAAAAAATAGTTCTTCGTACGAGACTAATTTTACTATTTATGTGGGTTTACAAAACTATCGCTACAGTAAATGAATGATAAAAATGTTTTGACATGCTAATGTCGATTTTAGTGGAAACCATATATGTTTATGGTCCAAATTCTGAAGCAAAGATCAAGAAGTTGACACTTGAAAAAAGTTAGGTAATAAAATAGTTAAACGCACTTATTTCTTGGTGAAGTTTCAAGCTTTTCTTTTCCACATCCATGGTTGCCAAAAAGGAGGGAAAATGGGTTGAACGTTGTAGCTGAATTTCGAAATATCAAGCCGCCCTTTATATTTGAACAGTGTGTTCAACGGTCCGGGGGTAGATATTTCATATTCCTTTTTTTTTTTTTTGGTTTGACACATTTCATATTTTAAAACAAGGCATAGGAATATTCTTAAAGAAAATAGAATGAAAAAAATATTCTATCATGAGCTTGCTTTCCTTTTACTTTTCATTCCAAATATTGTCATACCTTTGACTATTGAAAATCACCTAGTAATTCAAAACTCAAGTTGAAACCAACTCCAAATGCTCATCTAGATTGCAACAACTTTTTTTTTTCTTTTCCGAACTCAAAATTCTTGATTATCATAGATTACTATTTGATCATTAGACTCAACTCTTAGATAGATTGCAAAAACTTTAGAGGATCAATAAATTGTTCAACTCTTCGCAAAGTTATTCTAAAGTTCTTCTTAGGGTTTGTTTGGATTGAATGATTTAAAATTTTCTATTTAGATAATTTGGTAATCACCCCGTATTGGGATGATTTAATTTAAATGATTACATGACCTTGTTATTTTTATAAAACTACACTTATGCCATTATTATTACACTCGTACCCCTTAAAAAGGGAATAAAAATGCTAATTTGTTTGTAAAATTAATCATTCCCCTTTCAATCCAAATAAATTTCCTTTGTAATTTTATCCAATTCAAACAAATTAATTTAATTCACTCTTTCATTTTTTCTTTATTATTATTTTTATCTCTTAGCATTTATTGGTTCTCTTTTCTTTATGGGATTCAAAGATTTTTCTTAATTCAATCATAATTTGAAATGAAGATCGAGATTCTTATACATTTTTAACATTTAAAACTATAATTTGATTCATTTTCCAGTTTTTGTCATTTTTTAAGCAATTAAAACCTATTCTTGCATGAGTCTTTAATTTGCGCCTAATAATTTTATTTCACTTTCCATCCTTTCTTAATACTAGGTGAAGATAAATACTTCCACTTATCTATTGGATATTCTTATTCAAATCAAATTTATCTAAAAAGACATCACAAGTTTGGGTGATGTTGAATAATATTGAGGTGAGGAATCATAGAAAATAAAATGTGCTGAAGATTATAATTAAACTAAAGATCAAATTGCAAACAAAAATTTATTGATGTCGTTGTAAGATTCTTAATGGAGTTCAATAATCAATATTAGAAGCTCATCTAGCATGTATCTTAAATATTTCCTAAGTACTAGGTGAAGATAAATACTTCCACTTATCTATTGGATATTCTTATTCAAATCAAATTTATCTAAAAAGACATCACAAGTTTGGGTGATGTTGAATAATATTGAGGTGAGGAATCATAGAAAATAAAATGTGCTGAAGATTATAATTAAACTAAAGATCAAATTTCAAACAAAAATTTATTGATGTCGTTGTAAGATTCTTAATGGAGTTCAATAATCAATATTAGAAGCTCATCTAGCATGTATCTTAAATATTTTCTAAGGTATTTTAACACTATATAAAAGATTTAGATTCTATTTGGCCTAACTTTTAGACACTCAAAAGCTCTTCCTGTGAGTTTGGAAACTAAACTAACTTGTTTGACCTATTTTTTAAAGTGCTTTTAGGTAAAAGCTAAAACTGATTCAAATTGGAGCTTTTAAAAAAATGCTTTTGCGAAGCTATTTTACATAATGCGGTAAGCTGTTTTTCTTTTTTATTTTCTCAAATATGCCCCTCCATATTTTTTAAATTCTTATATTAACCTCAAAATTTTTAAAAGCTTAACGTTGTATAACTCAAGTCAAACAGTCAACGACTTTTGTTCAACAACAATTCTAATAAAAGCTCTACAGTTCAAAAGCTGAAATTTCACAATTAGGCCAAACAGAGCCTTAGATTTTTTTCATTAATATACCTTTAGCCATAAGTTGTGAAAGAAGATTTAAAGGAAAACCAAATGTATTTTATATTGAGTATATGATTTTTTATTTAACATGAACAACCTTTTCAAATTTTAAAGTTGTGTCCAATTTTAAAATATACCACAGATTTTTCATGAAATCATCATAATACAATGAAACTCATTTTTATCTTGCAAAATGTAGTTCTAGAAATATATGATATAATAGTATAACTCCACTACTTTTCCCTCTTTCTTGTCCATACTAAGACAAACATCTCAAAGTTTTTATTTCATAATTGAATCCAAATTCTAAAGTTTATACTCAATTGGAAAGTTTTTATATTGGCTTACTCTTTCACTCATGAAAATTCTTGAAATCTATTGATTCTAATGTATTAGATCCCTTCGTAGGGCATAAAAAGATGTGTAATTTTGTGAAGACAAACTACGTCACTTCTTTTTTTAAACTTTATGTAATATCCCACATCGACTGGCTAGGAGCTGGAACCATTGAATATGTTGAGGGTTCTCAAATATTCGTGCAGACGCGTTTTTCAATCGAGGTCCGCAATGGGCCTGGCTGTGAGGAACAAAACCGTGAGGCCTTGGGTCAAAGCGGACAATATCTGCATAATGATGTGGCCCAGTTGCCCCGGCGTCTTGGGTCGGTTGTCTTGGGGGCATTACAATGTGGTATCAGAGCTGACCGGTCTTTGTGCCAACGAGGACGCTGGGTCTTCAAGGGGGGGCGAATGTAATATCTTACATCGACTGGCTAGGAGCTAGGACAATTGAATATATTGAGGGTTCTCGACTATTCGTGCAGATGCGTTTTTCAGTCAGGGTTCGTAATGGGCCTGGCTGTGAGGAACAAAACCGTGAGGCCTTGGGCCAAAGCAGACAATATCTGCATAGTGACGTGGCCCAGTTGCCCCGGCGTCTTGGGCAAGTTGTCCTGGGGATGTTACACTTTAGGTTACCATTTACTCGCATTTTCTCTGACCCGAAGATTATGCCCATAACGTATTTATCATTTTGTTAGAACATGAAACTTTGTATGAAATCATAAATATATGAGATAGACACATTTTTACATTGAGTTTACTTTTAGGTGGACACTCATTCCTTTAAGTTTGATAAGGTATATATGGAATACATTGAAGAACCAATTAGTAGCATTTTGACAATAAAATGATATTTGGCACAATTTGGTCCTAATAACATATTTTAATATTATAATATACAATGAGTTGAACAAATAAATGGCAAAGAGATTAATTAATTTATATTTTTTTCCCAATCATGCTTTAGTGTTAGCGTGCGTTGCGCAAGCTTTCTTTGGTGATTATTATATCCTCAAGTTTCTTAGGTCAATTAACAAGGAAGGAGCAACTTACAACCATAAAGGCCAATTTAAAGCGAAGGTGACATCTTTTTGAATTTGTAATCCATTAAAGAAAAGTTAATTAAATCAGTTATCTTAATCCTAAGGGTATAATCATCTACAATTAACTAACAAAGTCACAAGCCATAATTATAATCTAGTTTGGAAGTGCTCATGACATGGGACTTACCATAAAAATAAAAAAAAATAAATTCTTTAGTTTTTTTTTTTGAAAAAATTCAAACACCGGATGACTTAACAATTTCAATTATTTCAATTCGAATCAACCAACTGGGTAGTTAATTGAACACAATTTATTTTTCAAAAGTTAAGGAAATTTATGTTTCTTTATTTCCCAAAGTCAAATAGTTCAGATTAAACCATCGCCCTTACATAGTGTTTGGTTGCACTAAGGAATGGAAACGAAAGTAAAGTAAAGGAAGAAAAATAAAGGAAATGAAAGTAAATAAATTACCCTGTTTATATTGCAAAAAAATAATAATGGAAAGGAAAAGAATTTTTTTTATAATTCTTTGTTTGGATTAGAGAAGGAAAGGAAATGAAAGGAAATGACAATTTTAAATAGTAAATCACTTAAATATCATTTTTCATATTCAAAGTAGGTTAATAGAGTAGTAAGGGCAATCATGAAAGTAAAATAAAAAAATAAGGACAATATAGTATTTTTTTTATGGAAACCATTCATTTCCCTTCCAAACACTCCAAATTGAAAGAATTGAAAAATTCATCGAATTAAAGGAAATGAAGGGAATATTGTACCCCTCCATTTCCTTTATTACTTTCAAATTTGCAATCCAAACAAGGGGAATAGTTCCTTATTCTCTCCCCTTCCTTTACTTTATATTAAAAAAGTAAATCCAAACAAGCTGTTAATCAAGAGTTCAAGTTTAAATTATTAAATCAAAGTTTCTCTTATCATCTCAAGGCAAGTTCAATACACAATTTTCTTTTCATTTGCCTAATCCCAAAAATAAAAGAAATGTAATTCGCTTCAATGCCCAAAGCCCAACGGCCCATTTTATCCATTTCATTATAAGTCACACGCACCGCACGTGACAAACCCCCCCCTCGCCAATTTGAATTCGGACCTGACCGCCCATTCTCAAATTCAATTTACTTCATCCCATTTCAGATCTCTTCAGGCCTTTTCTTCTCTCAACGCAGGTACCTTTATCAACTAATTAATTTTCTATTTTTCACTCATTTCTCACTCGCATTTTAGCTCAACCTCGTTTACTACATTCCAAATTTGTATGTAACTATACATAAATTTGTGTGTAAACAATCGCATAATTTATTTGTAGAAAGTTCATCTAAATCAGAATTTTGTTTTTGTTTTAGTTCGATATACTTAATTTAAACGGTGTTATTGTGTGTGTGTGTGTTTTTTTTTAAATTTTTTTTCCGGAAATCTAGGGTTTTTGGGGCTGAGATTCGGTGTTAACTTGAGTAGAAATGGAGAATACTGAAGCGAAGGATTCATCGCAAAGTGTTCGAGTTGCAGTCAACGTTAGACCGTTGGTTACTGCCGAGCTCCTTGTCGGCTGCACTGATGTCATTACTGTTGTTCCCGGTGAACCGCAGGTGAGCAAACACGACGACCTTATTTATTGTTTCGTGTTAATTTGAAGCTTTTACATATTGTTTATCCAAGCCAAATGTCGCATGTTGCATTGAATTTATTTCGATTGTTAAATGTGTTCTCTGGTGCATAAAGTTCTTAGCTTGATGTGTTTGCATTATGGTTAAAGCTTAAATAACTCTGGTCTTCTCTAGGATTATCTAATTTTTTGATTACAATATGCGTCTTGGTTTTAAATTCTTCGTGTTTTTGTCTTCATTGTGTTGTTTGGCTACATCTTAGATTGATTTTGGTTCATAAAATGTGCGTATTTAATCTTATCTATTACGCATCACAGTTTTAAGTTCCATTTGTTTGTGTCATTAAGGTCAAAGGTAGCTGGAGCTGTTTGTGGTTCTCTCTTTCTTTTTTGGAGGTTTTTTTAGTTGAGACTTTTTAAGTTTAAGTTAGTATGTTGTTTTGAATTCTCTTTCTCGTTGGTATTCTAATTGTGTCGCTTGATCGAATATTAAGCAAATTTCAATTACGAAATCTGTGTATTAGGATTTTGAACCTGAACCCGATGTGTTTTTGACATTATAGTTAAAGTGGAAATTGTTCAAACTTCTCTAAAAGTTTGAACTTTATGTTGATGAATGGAGTCTTATTTGGTAATATTTTCAAATGCTGTAGAATTCTTAAGTACTAATTTGTATCGTTTTCTCGGTTGTCTTTGTACTGCTTTTGCATTAACAAACTGCATATGAATGCACTCTGTTTAGAAAATGTGTAAATTGGATCTAAGATAAACAAAATCTACCTAAATTTAAATTGTTGAAGTTTGACAAATTACGTTTGAAGCTAATGTTGATGAATGATTAATGGAAAGTTTGAATACATAACAGGTGCAAATCGGGTCACATTCTTTTACATATGACTATGTATTTGGTGGTGGTGCACTCCCATCGTCAAGGATATTTGATGAGTGTGTTGCTCCACTTGTGGATGCTCTGTTCCACGGCTACAATGGTACAGTACTTGCGTATGGGCAGGTATTGTATATCACTTATACTTTGCATGAAATTTGCTCAATTTAACAATGTTTTTGAATCTCACTTTTTCTTAAAATTTTTCTTCCATTTTTTCTGAGTCCTCCTTACATTAGTTCAACTAGCAATTTTTAGTAATGCCTTAGGCTCATTTATTTTCTGTTCTATTTATTGTTGAAGACGGGGTCCGGGAAAACTTACACCATGGGTACAAACTATAACGGAGAAGAGCACAAAGGTGGAGTCATTCCAAAAGTGATGGAAGCCATCTTTTCTAGAGTAGAGGCAATGAAGGACGCAACAGAGTTCCTTATTAGAGTATCCTTCATCGAGGTATGGTTTGTACATCTTATCCTCTACTTTTCAAATTTCAAAATGTACCTATCTAATTGTTTATAGTTTGTGTAATCACATTAATTATATTCGTAATGTTGCAGATATTCAAGGAAGAGGTATATGATTTGTTGGATTCAAATCCACCAGTTCTTTCGAAATGCGATGGGGCATCATTAGTGAAACAAGGAGGACCTGCAAGACCTCCGATTCAGATTAGGGAGACTGTGAATGGGGGCATCACTCTTGCTGGTGTCACAGAGGCAGAAGTGAGGAACAAGGAAGAGATGGCTTCATTTTTATTGCGTGGTTCAGTGTCTCGTGCCACAGGGAGCACGAATATGAACAGTCAATCAAGGTATAGGGTCACCATATTTATGAATTAATGATGCCTTTGTCTCTAATCTTATTTATGCGTACGGATGTTGCTATGTTCCATTTGCATTTTATTTAGGTTCTTTGTTATTTGAATAAAGCATTATGATCTAGAATGTCTGCTATTAAGGTAAAGATTTGGATTTCCAGGAGGCTACCATAGTAACATAAGGCCATTTCTTTATTTGGAAGAGAATCCCCCTTGTATATATGGTTCTCTTTGTAAATAGTAATGAAGTTTGTTTATGCATTATGCTGGAATATATATTATATGTATGTATGTACTAATTCTCATTGTAACTATCATTTTTGTAAGTTATTAAGTTATCACATACTAATAATTTGATGTTTGAATTGTGTCTCAGTCGTTCTCATGCAATTTTTACAATATGCATGGAACAAAAACGAATAACTAAATGCGGTCAAATAAATGATGACATTGTTGGCGATGACATTTTATGTGCAAAGCTCCATTTGGTGGATCTTGCTGGGTCAGAGCGAGCAAAACGGACTGGTGCAGATGGAATGAGGTTACGGGAAGGTAATCCTGTTTGTTACAATTGAAACTTCCATTTAACTACTTATTGTCATGCTATTATTCTCCTCGTTTTTATTAATGCTAGGAATAGTGTTATTGTTTTCCTAGTTCTGATTAATTCTAGGATAATGGGCTGCTATTTTGGTTGAATTATAGACTTCTCTTTAGATGAATTTTTAGTGTTTTATCACTTCATAGTGTTTATCTTTTGTTTTTATTTATTTATATATATAATAACTTTTACTCCTATTCTTGGTTTCATTGGAATCTAGGCATTCACATCAATAAGGGACTTCTTGCTCTTGGAAATGTAATTAGTGCCTTGGGTGATGAGAAAAAACGGAAAGAAGGAGGCCATGTTCCTTACCGGGATAGCAAGTTAACACGCCTTTTGCAGGCAAGGGATCCAGCATACTCTTTTTCTCTCAGCCTTTGGCCTCACTTGACAGAAAATATTAGATCAAGGAATATTTACCTTAACTTCAGTCACTGTTTTCACCTGTATATAGAATGTTATCCCCCATTTGCAGTCAGCAACTTAAATATGGAGATTCCATTCTTTGTCCTGCTGTCTTTTCTAATTTTTCTATTGAGAGGAGGATTTTAGAATTTCTCTGAATCATCAAGACATGCTGTGTCTATCGATCTGTTATACTTACATTTCATCTACCATAGTTCCTCTCTAAGAATATTAATGATATCCAACAAAAACTGGAATATTTTTTTAACGCTAATCTACTTGCCATATAGGGGCAAAGCTTCAAATACTAACTAGTGGATTTTTTTCTTAAATTATTTCAGGATTCGCTTGGAGGAAACAGCAAAACAGTTATGATTGGTATGCTATTTATTGTACTATAATGGGATTAATTGATCAAATGTGAAATCATTTTCTGATGTATTATGTATTGCCTGACAATAATGTCGTTCTTACTTTTCAATTCTTATCTCCTATAGTGGCCATCTTTTCACTTTTTCTTTTTGCCTGTTTTCTACCTTTGTTAGCTTGTGTTAGTCCTGCTGACACAAATGCAGAGGAGACTCTCAATACTCTGAAGTATGCAAATCGTGCTCGCAACATTCAAAACAAAGCAATTGTAAGTGTTTCCAAAAATTTTCATTTTCTAAGATCTGTTTTAAGTTCTAAATCTCATCAATATTCAATATGTAGATCAACCGTGACCCTATGGCGGCTCAACTGCAAAGAATGCGGAGCCAAATTGAACAGTTGCAGACTGAACTTTCTTTCTTTCGAGGAGACTCCACCACACCTTTCGAGGAACTTCAGGTATAGTGCTCTCATTATAGTTGTTGGATTCTTTGATTTGTTAAACCCTTTTTATTTGAAATCATAGTAAAGAGCAGAAGAGTAGGGGGTTGAATAGGGAGGTATATCGAGCAAGAGCACTAATCTGGGCAATCAACACTAAGGAGCTCCTTGTGATATACAATTTGGTATGTTCAGATATTTGACTGTCAATTTTTGTTCCACAGACCCTCAAGCACAAGATTTATTTGCTTGAAGCAAGCAATGCAGAGCTACGCAGTGAACTCCACAAAAGTCAAATCAGTTGTGACCATTTGACACAACGTGCCATTGATGCTCAGGTTAGTCTTATTTGAATTAGTGTGAGCTATTTGAGAGATTATACAACTTGTGAAGGATTGATATCATGTTGCATACACGAAGTAGAACTTGTGAAGGATTGATTTTCTCTCACATTGTTACGTTTTTAGGTGGAAAGGGATAGATTGGTTATGAAAATCGAATCTGCTCGTAATGGTAAACCTTGGGATGAGATTGAGTCGAACACGAATGAGGTTTGATCTCAGTTACAGCTTGAAATTCTCCATATATTGTTTCGTTGTTTGATTGTCTGCCTGACCATATGAATAAAACCTCAGGAAATTGATTTGGTCAAGAACTATGTTTCAAAAATACAAGAACTAGAAGGGGAATTGCTGCGGTTGCAAAGCTCAAAAAGTTCAAAACGCAAGGACTTAATTGGTTATCTAGAATTGGATGATGATAGGCCTCTTTCGAGAAATTCAAGTGTCACGGAGTCTGATATAAGAGATCCAGATATAATTGGTAAGCTTCTAGAGGCAGTTTCTTAGACCATTGTGCATTGCGTTGTCTGTTATTATTTTTGTTTCAGTGAATAATGCGTGGTTCTGGCTATCAAAATATGGATTTTAGTTTTAGCATGTGATGATCTTGTTTAAATTATTCCAATATTCCAGAAGTCTCATTTCCTTTTCTTTTGATTTTCTACTTAGTAAAAGCTAAGCTAATTGAATGTGCTAAATTCTTGAAAAATCACAGGTGAAATTGAAGATGAGGCAAAAGAAATTGAACATTCGTCACTTCAAGAAAAATTAGATAGAGAGCTCAAGGAATTAGATCGAAGGCTTGAGCAGAAAGAGGTAAAAATATCAGCTCATTCTAATAGGAAATTGATCACTCTATTTTTTCATCTAAGATTTTTCAGTTTACATGTTCATCGTGAAATAAAATATCTATTTCTTGAAACCTCTAAATGCTTGACAACTTGATTCTATCATTATCCTGAAAAGCTCTGGAGTTTGATGAAATTCAAAGTGAACATATCTTGGAACCACTCACATACCTATAGGCCATGTTTGCAATCCAAAAGTTATGATCTTTTGACTTCTTGTTGTAACAGTTCCTTAATTAGTCCTTGCATCTTATCAAAATAAGGCAGGCATCATAAGTAACGTGGAGAAAATTACCACAAATTTACTAATCATGCCCCAGCTAGAACTCTTTGTCCTCTAAACATTATTACCATCTAGAAGTTAAGTTAAATTCTTGATATCTAATTCTGTTTGTTTGCATATAAAAGGCTGAGATGAAACGCTTTGCAAGTGCTGATACCTCAGTGCTGAAGCAACACTTTGAGAAAAAAGTTCAAGAGCTGGAACTGGAAAAAAGAACTCTTCAGGTAACCGTTAATTCTTGAGAACTAATTGCTTGATACATTTGATGTTCTCTTATCATTATCATCAACTGCAGAAAGAGATTGAGGAACTCAGACACAATCTTGCAAATATCTCTTCTACATCTGACGATAGTGCTCAAAAGCTAAAGGAAGAATATCTTCAAAAGTTGAATGCCCTTGAAGCACAGGTAAACCTTCATTTGCTTTTGCTTTCCTCAAAAGTATCTTCTAAATAACCCATCCCTTATGCAGGTTACTGCATTGAAGAAGAAACAAGATGCCCAAGCTCAATTATTGAGACAAAAGCAGAAAAGTGACGAGGCTGCAAAACGACTTCAGGATGAGATCCAGAGGATAAAGACACAAAAGGTGCTACTTTATGAAATCCAAACATTGTGTAATGAAAATCCATCAGTTCTCTTTTTTCTAATTACTTTAAACTGTATTTAGGTTCAATTACAAAATAAGATAAAACAAGAATCTGAACAATTCAGATTATGGAAAGCATCAAGAGAGAAAGAAGTTCTTCAGGTATTTGTTTGATGTTATATTTGTTCTTCGTTACATGTTAACTTGTGAAGATTGAACACTAGGCTGATTTAAATTGAATTTGAAGAGGGTTTTAAAGGAAGTTTGTCGAACATTGGACATACCACTCGAGGAGTGCTATAATACAGTTTGCAAAATTGTTCACAGGGCGTCCATGTAACTATTGCAAAATGCTTACAGAAAGATATTGGATTAGGGAAGAGCGTTATTGCAAAATGTCACTGTTGAAGCTCTGCATATTGTAGTGTTTGATCTAATGTAACTAAGTAAACAGTGTCTGGTAATCATATCAAGTAAAAGCATGGTTTCTTTTGTCTCAACTTTGTTATTAGTCTTAGCTCTAGGTTGCTTCAATGATATGTTTAGACTAAGTGGATAGATATATGAAAGAGAGTATTGGTGTGTACCAGTAGAACAGGCTACCACCCGCTGATATCTTGTTTATGTTAAGTTGCATGATGAATAAGCCTGAAAGGTCCTGTAGAGGGTAACTTAATTTCAACATGGTACAATCGTGGTTAAAATGCTGACTTATTCTGCACGTGTGTAATTTCTTCTATTTCTGTGTGTGTGTGTGTTTTTTTTTCTTCCTATTCTCTCTTTTCAATATTAATAGAAACATTGTTTTGCTTTGTTTTTATCCGAACTTGGTTATTTGGTTATATGCCATATTATCTTGTTAATATATATATTTCCAAAATGCTTTTGCTGGACAGCTAAAGAAAGAGGGAAGAAGGAACGAGTATGAGATGCACAAGCTGTTAGCACTGAACCAGAGGCAAAAGATGGTACATGGAAAGATCATCCAGAAAGTTTTAACTTCCTTTTACATAGAGAATTTTGCTTCTTAGTTCTTGTGTTGCTATGTCAGGTTTTGCAACGGAAAACAGAAGAAGCAGCTATGGCAACTAAGCGGCTCAAAGATTTGCTAGAATCTAGGAAGACTACACGGGAGATATCTGGTTAGCATTTTACTGCTTGTAGACTTCTTTGTTCAATTTATTTTCTTTTTCACAACTCATTGGACAATTTTCTGAATCATGTAGGTGCAGGAAATAGTAGCGGTCCAGGAACTCAGGTATTTATAAGAGAATTTGCTTATTCACGTTAGGATGTTTGCATTGACAAATCTGTAATTTCAAATAACTATATGTGACCTTACTAAAGTCCTTATAAAGATAGTCGTGTGAGAATTGGCGATTGTGCAATAATAGAATGTGAAAACCTTGATATTTATGACTTCCAACACCTAAACAATTCCTTTTTTATTTGAAAGGCCCTAATGCAGGCAATTGAGCATGAACTTGAAGTTACCACACGGGTTCATGAAGTTCGATCAGAATATGAGCGTCAAATGGAAGAGTGAGTATAATTTATTCTATTCGTGTACTATTTGCTAACCTTGGTTATTCAACATTACCATGTTAATTCATCCAACAATTAACTAGCATTCATCCTGGTTGCTCATTGAAACCATAACCTGATTATCTTCTTTACCTGTTTGTCATATTGATTTACAAATATATTTTAGATTTGAGATTCATTTATTTTTTCCCTTCGTTCTATAAAGACTGTATTGCCAGTGAAAGTGGATGCTTGAAACATTCATTTGAACGAAAAGTATGGACATCTTATTCTCTTGACTGTTTGAAAGGGGATCAAGGTTGTCATCTCTAAGTAACGACTCTCTTGATTATGAGAGACTTATATGGGTAGTGGCTTGAAGGTGAATCACATGTTTTCATGATGAGGTTTTTTGTCATTTTGTTTGGAGCAGAAGAACCTCAACACAATTTCTTTGATAATGGAAGTAAATGGCTGTTCAAGGTTCAGTTTGGCAACATTGCTCATGCTCACTTACCAATTTTTATTATGTTTGCACTAATGAACCTGGGATTATTTCACATGAAGACATAAAACCTCCTTATAATAGCCTTCTTGCCCTAAGAGAAGCAACTGTTACATTTCTCTCTTTCAAATAGGAGAATACTCTAGTCTCATGCCATGAGTTGCCTATATACTACTAGCAGAAATTTTGATATTTTAACTAGTTCTATTCTGATTATGGTGGCAATGTGTGCAGTTTGAAATTGGCCTTCTGTTTCCTTAACATGTTATGATGAATGTTCACCATCTTTTTGATCTTCTATGAGTATCTGAAGCCTTTTAGTGTCTAGTTTTAACTTATGTAACTGTGATGAATAATAGGAGGGCTAAAATGGCAAAGGAACTTGCCGAGTTGAAGGAAGAAGCACAGATCCAAAAAGAGAGAAATTTAAGGTCAGAAAAACATTGCTGAATGTTATGGATTTCTCAATTCTTGTCTTTGTTATGTCTTTGCCATAGTGTGCTGCAGCTATCATTGACTTTTACACTTTTAACTAATTACTGTGCAGTGATTGTGCTCAAACAATGTCTCCGGGAGCTAGAAATTCCCGGATTTTTGCACTTGAAAATATGCTGGCTACTTCATCCAGCACTCTGGTTTCCATGGCCTCACATTTGTCAGAGGCAGAAGAGCGTGAACGAGCGTTCAGTGGCAGGGGACGGTGGAATCAAGTACGATCTCTTGCTGATGCAAGAAACATCATGAACTTCCTGTTCAACTTGGCATCCTCTTCTAGGTAACTGTTACTTGAGTAGTTTTTACCCGTCCACAGTTTGAAGTTCCTTGAAGTAGTTGTAACTGATACTATTTTCTTGTTTCTAAAAGATGCCAATTAAAGGATCGAGAAGTTGACTGTAGAGAGAAGGATTCTGAGATCAGAGATCTGAAGGAAAAAGTAGTCAACTTAATCAGACAACTGGAATTGCAGAAGGCTGAACTCATTCGTCAGGAGAAGATGATGGTTAGTGCAATGTTCAAAGAATTAACTGAGATATTATGATACAATTAGTTTTGGTGAACTTTATGAAGAGATCCAGTCTAGTATTTATCAAGATTTGGATGGACTATGTCCTGGACCTATCGGTAGAGGCCTTAGAACCCTGTCCTTGGCTTCTATAATTACGTTATTGCATGAGAGAGATTTTATTAACGGGTCTAGGGCAAAATGATCTGAGCTAGGTTGTTTCAAAAAAAATTTGGTTCTTGTTATGTAAAGCGCTATATCTCCTAGCATGATTTTTTTCCAGCCAACTCCTAGCGTGAATCACGTTGCAACTTCAATGCTAATATATATCTTCCTGGTTTTGCCTCACTATTGTTCTAAAGCCAACTTATTCTTCATTCTTTCTCTTCAGTACTTTTTAAAAAGTTTTTGAGATGTATTCTGAGAGTGCCTTCTCGAAATAGAGCTGGGCAAAATCTAGTTGGTTATTGCATACTTTTGAGCTAGTTGTTTTCCTTTGGTGTATCAATCGATTTTATCTTGCAATAATTTTTCCGCTTATGTATTTGATCCATATGACAGAAGTTGGCTTCCAAAAAAATGTCCAAGGAAAGAACAAGAAGTTCTGAAATATGTGTGTTGAATGACAGTGAAGGGCATTCATATGACCTGCGACCTAAGGTATTTCACTTATAGATTTAGATGTGAAGTTCCTAACACCTTGAAATTAAAGATTGTTATAAGAGATATGATGATCAGATCATTTTAACTTGTGAGAAATAACTTTTACATTGTTATTTTGTTGGACTAGGGAACTCGGAGCTCCATCGTTTTCTTTGCCGGAGAAGACATGGACATATCTGAATCTGAACATCCCGACATGGATGAGGCAGATGACGATGATGAATGGGAAGAAAGCCAGGAAATTGCGTCTGGTGTTTGCTGCTCTTGTACCAAACGGTCTTTATGCAAGACTTCCAAATGTGAGTGTAGAGCTGAGAACGGTATTTGTGGGATGTACTGTAGCTGTGAACCAGCAAGGTGCAGCAACCGAGAAGCAGCATCTTCAAAAGAAGACACCGACTTGGTGCCATTAGAATTTGTTGAAGCAAATGGAAATGCATCAGGGACTGACGATACAGAGAAGAGTCATGTTCTTGCATCTCAAGGTGCCATGCTACTTCAGAGTGCTCTATCCGGTACTCCTATAGAGAAAAATGATGAAGGCGCGGCTAGAAGAAAGCCTTTATCTGACATCGGGAATACCTTGGTACGCCTTTCTGTTCTGCTTTTATATTCTCGCATACAGACTACTCCTAATTGATGGTACATAGTGATAATAGTAAACGTTTATTATCAGTTGAACTGGTTTGAGTATCATAATTTGATGGTTGAAGGCGTTAGCTTTCTAGTCTTATCAACCAACTATACTTTCTCAGGCCAAATCAAATGCTCCAAAACCTGTTCAGAGGAAGAAATGGCGTAAATCTGTCATTCAACTTGTTCCTACTGCTCCGCCTACATCTCAAGCTGAAAGCGTCGAAGCCCCAGTGAAACAAGAGAGCAATGTAGCTGCAGCCGACATGTCTTTGAGATTGCCGAGAGCAATGCGCTCTGCACAAACAAATAACAATCTCTTGAGAGAGAGGAATCGTGATGAGCACCATGATCATGTTATTGTTAATAAGGAGATCGGTGTTGCAGCACCCACAAGTCCTCAACGGGCTGCGAAAATGACAAAGGAAAAGGAAAATCAGGGACTATAAGCTGTAAATTTTTCTACTGAATGCTAGTGATATCATATGTACGTTGTGTTGGCTCTCTAATGTAACTGAAGGAAGATGTGATATCCATCGATGCCAATGTATTCTTCTTCTCTACTGTTTTTATTTCTCCCCCATTTTCTGTTAACTCGATGTATAGAGTGACATTGTAGTTGCTTTGGTCCATGACTTTATTTAATGAAACATTGTCATTGTAGTTTCTTCAGAATTGTGTGGAATATTTGTTTGTTTGTTCTTCTTAGCCAAAACAAGAAGCCGTCAAGAATTGTCGTGTGGATATTGTAGTATCTTTTCATTGTTGTAATTTTTTATTTTTTATTTTTCCGATGAGGACCTTAACGAAAAGAGCACATTAGATCCACTTTAAGATTATAAATCTTGTGGTGCAACAAAGTACTTCAACGCATGCTCCATGTTTTTATAAGCATAAAGTATCGTTACATAATCCTAAACTCAGTGAGGGTGCCTCTATGGTATGGAAAATGAGAGAAAGTAATCTTACAATAACTCGGGCAAGAACCTTTAGGAGTATTATATAATCTTTTCCAGTTAGGTGAGATGTTGCAGAAGATGTGAAAGCAAACCAATGTTGTACTTCAAATAATGCTCAAATTTCTATTTTGCACCAGGAAGGATTGGATTGATTAATCATACATTATCATGAAGTTGGCAATCTACTCAACAAAAAGAAAAAAAAAACTCCAGAGTTGTGAACAGAAGGCCTAAAATAAAAAAACATAAAAATGGAGAAGCAACTGTTCAGTGTTATTTTCTGTGGCTTTCATACACAATAACTATTAATAATTGCTCCTTAGAGTACCTAATGATAAGCCAATAGCATCATATACTTGATGCAGCCTCAAGTTTCCACAGGTAAACTCAAGAGTAGATATCCCTGCATACCATTATTTGCAGCTCTCTTTGTTGATGGATAGCTGGTTAATCCAGTAATTTAGTTGGCTAGCAACGCAAACTGAACCTGTCGAACCATAAGATATGAATTTCTTGACAGAATTTTCAACTGAAAGAAACTCGTATACATCTTCATCGAACACTGGGTTTATGTTCTTGAATTCATCGAGAGTCAGATCCTGAAGTTGGCAATTCTTGGTAACGCACAAGGCAACGGACCTTCCAACTACATCGTGACCTGTTCTGAAAGGCATTCCCTGCAATAAATTTCCACAAAATTGGCTCATCTACAAGTCAAAAGAGCATAAGATCGAGAACAAGAGAACATGAATACAAGGCGCAACAGTCTGGCCCTTTTGAAAGTAAAAGTTGTTCATAAAGTCTCGACCATGGGGAGACAATTCCTAACTACTTAAAGCATGGGAGCTTTTACGGGTTCTCTAGACGGAGGTCACAGGACTTTGGCGGAAAGTAGAAATCTTAATGATTTACGTCTCTAGACTGGATTTCCTGGGTCTCAAGAAGTTAACATCTCAAAGGTAAGCATTTGCAGTTCGGAGCAAACATAAACTGGCTGGGGATTACATTTCCCAACGAGAAATGTCGAGTGTTCGTTAAAATTTACGAGACATCAATTATGAGACGTAATAATAGAATGGAGGTTAAGGTAAATTAATAAATGGGAAAATAATAGGTTACTAAGGTGAAAGACAGGTGATGCGAATTGTGGCATATGACTTGCCTTCTTGACAAGGTAATCTGCAAGAGTTGTGGCATCAAGATGACCAGCGGGTAGAGCTTTCTGTATTCTCTCCTGATTGAAGGTGATATTCTGCGCAAATTCTGCTGAAACTTCAAGCATTCCAACTATTGTTTTAACACTGTCAAAAACAGGTTCTTTGTCTTCCTGTAATGGTGAAAACAATAAAACAGGTAACAGAAAGCTTGGTGAGTATGCAATATATACAGGAACTACGTAGTTGACATTAGTTACTTAGCAATAGGAAAATCATGGCATTAAGGAGGAGCAAATTAATGGCTATGAGGTCCCAGCAGCCTACTTAGCACCTTGGTTAATAGCTGTTAGATGTATATATTACCTGCAAATCTCGGTTGTAGGCATGGGGAAGTCCTTTGCATAGCACAAGAAGTGAAACCAGGTCTCCAACAATTCTGGCAGATTTTCCACGAACAAGTTCCATTGGGTCTGGGTTTTTCTTCTGAGGCATTATGCTGCTTCCTGTGGAAACAGAGTCACTAGGAGTGATAAAACCAAATTCTTCTGATGCCCACAATACCCATTCTTCACCAAGACGAGAGAGATGAATGGCTGTGATGGAATTGGCAGAAAGGAGCTCCAACACAAAATCTCGATCTGAAACTGCATCAATGCTATTTCATATAACAGTGTCACCAATAATGCGAGGATGAGAGATGCTAACAAGAGAAGACATAAACAACTACTTAGATCAAGAGAATGCAATTCTAGAACTGATTATCATGCTTGCATTCATGTTTAACAAAAATATGACAGAGTATGGATACGAGACACAAAGATCAGGCTTCGAGGTAGCACTTCAAAGTGTTACAATAAACTACAGTTAAGGAAATAGTAGTAAGTGTTAATTGACCACCACATTAAAAGCTTAAGTTGTTAGAGAAGGGTTTAAATTATTTATCTATTGTCTTCAACACACTCCTCGAATGCAAGCAAGATTCTTTTAATTGAGCCGCACGTGGACATATTCCTTTTCTTAATTTGGTGGCAGTGAGGCCTGAACCATGACCTTGGATCTTTTGTTAACCTAAGCTATGATACCATGTTAATTGACACTCATTTAAAAGTTTAAGTTATTAGAGAGAGGTTTATTTTATATATTTATTGTCTTCAACGGCAAGCTACAAATGTGTTTTTCGAAAGTAACATACTCGCAACATTAATAATATAAATCAAAAAATATTGCACCGGTCCTTTGCATGGAAAAAAACAGACAAGCAATTGCTCATAATACAGTTCCAGGAAACGTGCTCAGGGTCCCAGCACTAATACACTCTTAAAAGCATAGAGGTTCCTTCCAATTATCCATCAGCTGACAAAAGCTGATGAGCCAAGAAATCTAACAAAAGGCCTTTAAGAAGACATTTTGGTGTCTGGCTGTTAGGGGATTGTTTTCCCTTTTCTCCCTTGTCACAGATCTTCAGTCCGAGGAAATATAAAATGCTTCAGTCCTAAGGTGAACCATATGCCATATATAATAGGAGTCCCCATACTAGGTTCCTGATGGATCTTAAATATTAAACAACATACTGCAGGGCATTGATCGAATATAGTCCTTTATACAATTTGCTAGCATTGATAGAGACAAAAGGTTGACTATTTTATACCTGTTCCTCATGGGTGCAGTGAATCCCAATGCATCAGAGGTCATAAACCTATCAATCGGAAGCCCAGTGCCAGCCAATGCACATGCGCCTAGAGGACAAAAATTCATCCTCTTCTGACAATCTAGTAAACGTCCAGCATCACGATCAAGCTGCAAACAAAAGTATTTACTGTGGTTAACAACATGAATCCAAAATATTAGAAAAATAGAAAAAAATAAACAATTATGACGAGCTAGATAAAGTATGAATATATCTGATGTCAACCAACTGCAAAGTAGCCAATTGATCTTAATCTCTAAACATCAAAGCATCTTCCATATTGATTTGTGGATATCTAAGTCCTTCAAATGACATGCCCTCAGATTTGCTCAGCAGGCTTTATAAATTTGCATCAATTTATTGTAGGCTATGCAAACTAAGCATGCATATTTCTGGACTTTCAGAAACAGGAGACTGACCATTTGTTCTGGTTCTAGGTCCATTTTGTTGTGTTTCTGGCTGCTGTCTACTTAATCTGGCAGGAGGGAGATAGAATACTGTTGCAGAAACAGAAACATAGTAGAACCAATGGTGAACTAAAGAAAGAAGGAACTTATCACTTTTTCAATTGAATAACAGTACATGGAATAGAATCCCTAGCACCCAATATAATGGAAGTGAAGCTTGAATTGGGCGATAGTTCAAAGTATCTCCTGTAATATGTGTAGCTTTTCTAGTTACTGAAAGGAGGGTATGGCCTCTATCTATACTAAAGGGGAGAACGCCTTTCATTTCTTACTTTGATAAATTCAATATGCTAACTGATTGATTCAAGAATGGTGATATTTAGAAAATCTTATAATGAAGAGCACATGTTTGTTAAAATTTTATTGGGTCTTTGGAAGCAACAGAGTAGATATACATATTACTGCCCGTCCATAGAGATGTATTATGTATTAATAAGTGAAACATGACAATGCACCAAAGTAGAACATTAATTATATGTCAAGTTGTAAGGAGATGTATTCTCCCTTGAAAGGCTCCTTAGGAAATCATAAGTCACAATCTCAAATAGTAACATGTGAAACATGATTGTAGACTGACAATCAAAGAGCCACGAGTTGTAGAGGTCTTTATAGCTCATATGACTTTTGAATAACATCCATAACTCTTTGAAGTCAATTCCTCATGAAAGAGGACCGAAAAGAATGATAACTTTGAAATCTAATGTCCATTACAGATAATTCTAGATTAGAAAAGCTAACAATTTCTCAAAGAACAAGTCCAATGAAGAAATATGAGCTTTTATGAACAGTCCACTATGATACTTCATCCTGGCAGTTAACACTTCAATATGTTCTGATTTATGTAGCCAATGAATTTGGCATGTTGATTTTTATGATATTGCATGTTTCCTTACTATCTTCATGTGAACAAGAGCTAGAAAAGTTGCAACAGAATAGTTACATCATTCAAAACCAGAAGAGGTTTTGCTCTATAAGATTCTGTACGGAGTTTAAGAAACAACCTGCTCAACATATGCTAAGAGAAGATGTTGTAACAAAACAGGTTGTGCTCGTTGCAAATGTGTATATCCAGGAACAATCAGGCCCTCATTTCTAACAGCCAGATTCACCAATGCAATCTGCATTTTAAGCCAAAAAATCTATAGTGAGTGAAGAACCATAAAAACTTTTGGACCATCCTAATGGAGTATAAGCACGTTATAAATCACCACTGAAAAGAAAAAAAGAAAAAAAAAAAGAAAACGAAAAAGAAGTTCTAACATCCATAACACTGGCAAATAGTGTATTGCAGCAGCATTCAGTTACCTTCCGACTTTATTAGGTGGGAATGACAATGAAGGAAAAGAGTAAATTGAATAAACATAAGACTGGCTTTTTCATTTCAGATGTCAAAGAATTTTGTGAAACCAAAGAAAAAACTGGTAATGTATTTCTCTTCAGAGAATTATCTCAGATGAACCCCCTTGTTCCAAACAAAAGAAAGACCACATTGTTTGTATTTAAAGGAAATATTCAGATACATATAAGAGCCTCAAGCTTAAAATGGATGAGGTTGTTCAATGCTAAATCAAAATTCCTCTTAAGAGCAATAAGAAATCCCAGAGAAGTAGATGACCTGAAGATTCTTGATACAAGCAACAATTGTATCAATAGCATCCCGACACCAGAGACGAAAATCAGTACAAACTTGATCATTTCGACTCCTTGCTGTGTGCAGCTTCTTTGCAGGTTCACCAACTAAGTCGGTAAGTGCTGCTTCAATGTTCATATGCACATCTTCCCTGTCCCGCCTCCATTCAAACTCACCTGCCTCAATGCACCTCTCGATCTCATCAAGACCTCGTAAAATAGTATCCTTGTCACTGTCAGTAATCAACCCCTGCAACATGCATTAGAAATTCATTGGTAAAAGATTTTTGATTATTTACTTCCAAGACACTGAAAAGATACTAACTTTGTATTACAATAGGCCAAAACTCAAGTCAATACCAAGCACAACACAATTAACGCTAGCATTACCCACCAAAAAAGAGGTTAAATTTCAGAATTTCATTTTTTGTTCCTGACATTATATCAAAATCAAATTAAAGAACAACTCGTTTTATTTCATTCGTGTTTTTCACCATTTCCTATTACATAATAAGTGCGAAGTAATATCCATAAAATAAAAGCAAAACTTATCTCAATCATATCCCTCTCTTCTACTTACTTTCTTTTTCTTTACACTCGCATTATACCCGAAATTAAGTTAAACAAAAACACATTTCCAATTCAATTTGTTTCCACAATTTTTACTTATACATCAACTAAAAATCAAAACTTTACCAGAAAACAAACACAAAAAGCTTCTAATCAACATTAAAAGAGTAAAAAATTAAAGATTTTTTGGGTTTTAAGTATCCCTTCTTTACTTTTTCCTTTGCATTCTTTTTCTTGCCAATCGAAACATAGTGTTAGAATATTCACAATGCCAATTCAATAAAGATCACCAAAATAAAACATTTATAAAAAACAAAAACCAAAAAAAAATGAAAAGGTTGGACCTGGTGGGCAAGCATGGAGGCGTGGGCCCTACTACCCATGATGTCATGCTTGTACAGAATTTTGTCATACGAGACTGATTCTGTGAACTTCTCAACTGCCTCCGTCACGCTCTCTTCGAACCTCCCACCCCAAAGCTTCGCCTCCTTCTGCTCCGCCGAGGCGGAGGCAGAGGAGGTGGCGTTCATCTTCTGCGCGGGGCAGAGGAACAATGGTGGGGTGGTGGGTTTGGCTCTGGTTTTGGAGTTGAGCAAAGAGAGGTGGGTTTTGGTTGGGAAAAGATTGGTAAGGGCGTGTTTGGGAGTTGAGAAAATGGGGACTGTAATTGATGATGAAGATGAAGAAACAATGTGTGAGTCCATTACGTGACGGCTGAGCTTAAACCTTTTGGCTCCTATGTTTGCTGTTTGGGCAGCTGAATAATGCTCCACTTCCAATTGTACGTACTGCTATTGTCCAGGCCCCGTCCAGTAACCTTGTCCTACCGAACATCGGTGTTGTAGACGTAAGCAATATATTATTCAGATATCATATGAATTTATATTATTTGTGTATCAAATTGATAAACTTAACATAATTAATTTAAATTATTACTTAATTTTACGATATTTATTCATAACATGACTTCCTTATTAGGGTATATTACCTTCTCATAACATGATGTCAGTCCCTCAAATTACTTATATTTTACGATTGAATTAAAAGTTAAATTTATATTGGACCTCATTCGAATCATCCATCTATCCTCCTGATCCCAAATAACTCAATTTTCTTCTATGAACTATTTGTGTCAATGAATTAGTTCGTGCTGAGTTGAAATCTCATTATAACAAAGGATTCTTGTGATTTTGGAGCTTTATGTCCTTTTTCGCTTGACTCTTTGGTGGTTCGCATGATGTGTCTCTTTGTCCCGGACAACATTTACCACTCACATCCGACTGACTCTAATACTATTTTATTAACGTCCTGGATTGAAAACTCATATTCAAAAGAGAAATTGATATTGTAAGCTTTAATAATAACTACATTGGCCTCAAACCAAATAGTTCAAAATAATTCACTCAAGTTACCAATTAAACACACAATATATCATTTATAAACCAACATTTCTTTCATCGTTGTTCGACATTACAACTATTTTTTATTTTGAAATTTTTTAAGGGCGAGCATATTTTGTTCTCGTGTGTTATTTTCATATTGGTAATCAACCCTCTTGTATTTTTAAGGCCTATAGTATTTAAGATCATGATATTACATGATTTAACAAGATTAAGTCTTCGTATAATTAATTTTTTGTAAGATTTCAAAATTTGTTACCTTCACTTGCTAATCACTTACCGTCCAACAATGAGAATAGATTAGACTAAAAGACTTAATTCAAATGCAATTTTCAACTTGGAGGGTTTATATAAAGTAATAAATCTTTTACGGAATTAATTGCAAAATATAAGTTACAAAGCTAAAATGCTATGAAGCATGTTATGAGAATAACTTATACTACAAGAATTGCACATTTTATCTAGTCAAGATTAATTACAGTTAACTAAATCAATTTTTTAAAAATTTTACTTTTATAGACAGTTATTGTATATGATATATTGTTTCATGCCAATTAAGTTGAGTACGAGTATTATTCGTGTTTCTCTTTAGTCTTTTGATTTTTTTTAACCATCAACAACTTTAGAAAACATAACTTTAGCAATAATTCTTTAGATGAGTATGAGTATTATTTACTATCTTTTTCCAAAAGTAAGAAGTTAGTATTCAATAACTTCAAAAAACACAAGAAGGTAAGTGGAATTTCCGTGGCCCAACTAGCGAGTGCAAAATTGGACCTACCAAGTCATAGATTGTCTCAGCCTCGTCAAAAGTCCAATGGGCTAGTATTACACTTCAAGAATGTCACATGCATATTGGTTGTATTTTTGTTTGATTCAAATGCCGCACAACGAATTGATTTTGCAACTTCTCGTACTCAAAACGAGTAACATAAACAGAATGGACATTTTACACCGAGAATAGTGATTTAAGGACAAAAAATCTACTTAGAGGTACTTTAGAATAAGAAGGAAAATATTTATGAAGAAACCTCAGCCCATGGGAAACACTTCTCCTTGCGTATGTAATATTTTGCCTCCTGGACGATAAACATGCTCTAAATTAGCCAACTTTTATATATCTCAGGAGGTAAAAGTATTAAAACTCAACCTAAACAGAATGGAAAGATAAAAATGTACGAATAGCATACGATAGATAATTAATTTGAACCAATATCTCTTTTTGATATCTCAAAGTTTCAACATAAATTTTCATGGTATGACATTTCTGAAATTTGACTTCGTTTCGAGATTTATGAGAGCTAGTTGTGGACCTGTGGTGTAAAAAAGTATAATAACTTGGCTATTCTAAGATAATTGGGAGAATTTATAGTTAAATTACAAAACAAAATTATATTAGGATTTTGCCAAGTACTTTTCTATATAAATTCTTGAAGTTAGAAAGTTAATTTGTTATGTGATTATTTACAGTATCTTAATATGGTCTTGATGAAAATCAGGCAAGCAAGATAAAAAGAATCTTTTGAATCTTATAAACCAAAGAAATATGATTTTGTACTATAATTAGCTGAACACCAACATAATTTTCAAGAGTTGGTTAAAATGTGTTCCTATATGATTTTAATAAAAGAACAAGAAAAAATCCACTTTTTTTTTTTTTTTTTTGTGGCTCACAAAGGGAGCATGAGAAGCATATAAGACCTAAAAAATGGTAAGCAAATGAAAAAATCAAATCGTCCAAAAAAAATAAAAACCAAAAAATAATCAATTTTCTTAATCTTTTAGACAATAGTAAGGACTACTAAGAAAATAAAGGTTTAGGGTATATTTGGTTTAACTTTTAGACATTTAAAAGTACTTTATGTGAGTTTAGAAGTTGAAACTAATTTATTTGGCTTATTTCTGAAAAAGCTTTTAGGTAAAGCTAAAAGGTGAAAAAAACTAAAAAAAATAAGAAACTCCAAATTAGAACATTTCAAAAAAGGTTTTTACGAAACTGTTTTTACATAATGTGAAAAACTACTATTATTATTATTTTTAAATATACCGCTCCATATTTTTTAAAATGCAACATTACTCAATATAAGCCAAACAATCAATGACTTTTATTTAATATCATTTCTGAGCAAAACTCTACTGCTAAAAAATTTACAGTTCAAAAGTTAAAATTTTACAATTAGGCTAAACAGAGTCCTAATAGTTAGCCAAAAAATAACTATGATCTGCTTTTTCTTTTCTTTTCAGTTAGCAAATACTATGAGTGAAAGAATTGATCTTCTCTTACTTAATCCCCTTGGTGCCAAAGAAGAACATTCTGGTATCTAATATCCCAATATATCCTTTCTAGGGAGAAAAGCCATGTCTCCTATTTCCTTTCCATTGAAAGCTCTATTTCTCCTACCAAGCATTCATTCTAGAAGTTCTTTACAATAATTGTGATTGGAATTAAACTATATCGATTACGTGGAAATATTAGATATTATAACTTATTTTTTTGTCAATAAATACCATAACCAAAGACAAGGGGTCATTATAAAGTCAATTATTAATGAGGTCTTTTGAATAACTCAACTTTGCTTCACAAAAAAAAAAAAAAAGTTTATGGATATGATTATTAAAACGTTATGCAATTGGATCTCTCCTCGTATTTGTTCAACAAGGTGCTGATTCCAGCTATGGCTCTAGAATATTCCTACATTCAATTGGAAGACTACACCAACTCATGGTGATACAGCATAAAACCTTCCCGGCATCACCCAAAAATTTGATAAAATGGTAAACTAATAATATATTGTTACCAGATGTTAGTTCAAACTACGGTTTTAACTTTTATTATATATATATATATTTTTTAAAAAAGACTTCCTAACATCAGCAGATTTTCCTTCTTGCTTTGCTGGATCTTCAACTTGAAATACATGTTCCATTTTTCTTGCAAAATGTCATTATTGTGTAATTATTGTTGAGTAATATTGCATTATTGACAAAATTAGTAGGATATCGAATGTGAGCCAAGAGACGAACCACGATAAATATGTATGTTTATTTACTTTATTAACTGGTTGGTCATTGAATACGATCTGGCTGACGACTCTCAAAACTTCAAAAGCACACATGTTTTATTAAGCGATCGAAGAATTATATAATGTGGATAGCTATCTGTTCATTTGTTGGTTAAATAATGTTCTAGGAGGGAAACTTCAAGGTAAATTGCCATCAAAGATCACTAATATGAGCCACCTAACTTTCTCTAGATAAATCTCGATATTTTGACTTCGTCATTGTAGAAATTCTTTTTTGTTTGCTGGGTGTCATTGTAGAACTTCTGATAATCATTGTATGTCTCCTCACGTGATAAGCATGGTATATGATATCTTTTAATCAAGATCAATTATTATTTCAGTAGAAAACATATATTGTATAGTGGATCTCAACTTTGACAATGCTCAAGATCTAAAGCTAAATACAATTTTTTAAAGACGCTGTTCCAGCTTTTTATTAGTCGAGGCAGTAGGTTAATTATAGGAAGATTTTCTTTATTTTCCTGTTCGTATTTGGGATAGTTCAAGTTTCTATGTCAAGGAGGAATTCAAGATTTATGTTTGAGTAAATAGCGTATTATTTTTTTGTATTTTGTTAAAAATGCACAATATCTCTCTGTGTTTTAAAAATTAGTTGATTGTCCCCCTGTGTTTTATAAAAATAGTTGATTACCTCCTGTGCTTTTTAAAAATTACCTCTTTTGTTAGAAAATATAGGGAGAAAATCAGCTACTTTTATAAAATACAAGGGGGTAATCAGCTACTGTTATAAAAACACAGGAGGGTAATCAGCTAATTTTTAAAACACAGGGGGGTATTGTGCACTTTTAGCAGAACACAGGGGGCAATCAGCTAATTTTTAAAACACAAAGGGATATTGTGCATTTTTAGCAAAACACAAAAGGGTAATACGCTATTTACCCTTTATGTTTAATGGGGTTGTTGAAATATACATTTTTCCCACATCAGAAAATAACCAATTCCACGATCATCATATAAGATCCTAGGCTACTCCTTTTAGCACCAATTGATTTTAGGATGAAATCTCAATTATCTTAATATAATAACACAGCTAGGCCCTTGGTCCAGTGGTATTCATCTATGTGTGACTTAGCTTAAATCACACAGTGTAACACTCATATATAGATAATTTTTTTCAATGGAAACTAAATTGATTTTTCAATCTGAAATTAAAATACTTTCAAAATATACACATTTTTCAAAAAAAAATTAGGTGGCCCCCACTCAAATAGAGGTACATCTTCCATGCTTGAGTACTCTTTCTCCCCCTCAATTTTCTCTATGCCAAAAACACACCTGAAAGCCTTTCAAGCACACACCAAAATTCATATCCCGAGACATATGACTCTTCTAGGAAAAGGCATGATTTGTATCAGTAGTTATAAGGCCTGATCCTAAAAAAAATATCTTTTGACTGATCATTCGAACATAAGAGTAAGCAAATCTCTTAACCATGTTCACAAATCACTCTATCCATTTGCCTGATTTTTCTATTATATTAGGCGTTTTGCTAGTTTTCAAGCATACACCAAAGTTCATATTCCAAGACGCATGACCCTTTTAGGAAGAGGCATGATCCGTGTCAGTTGGCTATAAGACCTGGTCCTATATAAGAAAAATAATCTTTTGATTGGTCATCCGAATGTAAGAGTATGCAAATCTCCTACCTATGTTCACAAATCACTCTTCCGCCATCCATTTGCTTGATTTTTCTATTGTATTAGGCGTTTTGCGAGTTATTATCAGCTCGCCCACATGTTCACAATGAGCCTAATCCAAACCTAAGAGGCTCAAACCATTTTCCCTCCTGTCTTGCTTCAATTTTGAAGATTTAACTTCTAACTTGTGGATTGGGAGATCATGACGGAACAAGCTAATTACCTCAATTCTTGTTCTAAATTTGAAGTTATTTCCTTGGTTGTCTTTCATTTAAGTTATTTCCTTGGTATTCATGTTCATCTAGATACTAGTTGTAAAGTAAAATAGAGCAGTAATGATAAAAAAAAACTAATATAAAGTGGGTGTAGGTGTGGATGGGTGGGGGGTAGGGTGGTGTAGGGGTATAGGTAAGTGGGTGGAAGGGTAGGGGATGGGTGGGTATGGTGGTAGGGGTGAGTATGGGTGTATAGGGGTAGTGGGTGAAAGTAAGGATCTGAATCTGAAAGTAAAAAAGAGGGGTGGGTAGAGATTTAGGAATAGCCTAACGGTGGGTTACTCCTCTCTGGCAGTTGGGAGCCTAAGGTCCAAATCTCATGAGGGTGGGGGAGGTAGGGGTAGGGGTAAAAAAAAGTAATTGAAAAAAGAATATAGATTATGTGGGTATATGAAGGGTTGTTCTGTTAACTCTTTGCCAACCAGCTAATTTATTGGGTGTATGGATAGCTTGTTCTGTTAATTAGGGCTCAACTGGTTGCGTGGGTGTTTGACTGTAAGGGCATATACAATACAAGGCCAATGGGGGCCATTGACCTGACAAACTTATTTTTTTATGTTTTATTTTTTATTTTTTTATTTTTTTCTTTTTTATGACGTGAAACTCACTTTTGGTACGACTAAATTTAATTCATTTAAAGTTAAAAATTCAATGGTGCAATGATACGCCTCAACTTACTCCAAGTTAGTTAAGTGTCAAGCAATATTTTTTATGGAAGGGTATATGTTCGAACTCAGAGACCTTAGGGTATAACAAGTCATTACCCGACCACTCCACCTAACCTTTGGAGGAACTTATTTAAATATATGTGCAATTATTTTACTAAAATTTCTTAGCTTCACTTGTACATTTTGATATTCAAAATCACTTTAATTTTATAAAGGCATTAACTTTAATTGTGTTGTTTTACTTTTACTTTTATAAAGTTTTGCAAATCAAGAAGCATAAAAGAGATAAATCTAACATATTATTTTATGAAACTATTGAAAGAAGCTAAATGCAAAACTAAAAAATTAAGCTACAATTTACAATTAATGCACTAAAGTTCTATGTGATGAAAATCCTCGGGCACTTTCCATTCTTTATTGTCATTACACAAAATCCTATTTTAATACTTTATTTCTTTTTATTCATCAACTCGACCAATGAGTGTTTTGTCTTACCCAGATCCCTAAAGGTTTAAAGGGTCCTAGTCCTCCTATCTATGATTGCTTAGCCGAATGTGAAACTCTTGGATGAATGATATTTTGGTGTTAAACATGGAGAATGATGTACTAGATATTGTTGATGGAAAAAAATACTACAATACTTTTAAAATATGAAAACTCCTAGAATTGTAATGATATAACGGAAACCTTTTTGCAAAAAGAATAATGATATACATTGTTGATTTGTATAGAAAATGATTCGTAAAGTTGTCAAATTATAATCTCCCACATGGATGAATCATGACTTTTAATGCTAGTTTATAAGATCGTTGTCAAATTGGAGGGAATTATAGAAAAGTACAATCCTCCCATATGGATGAATCCTGATCACATACGAGGGGATTGTTTAAAATAAAATCCTTTCACATGAAAAAATAATAAGTTCTAAGTGTCTAGTATGGGCAATTATCAATAATATGATCTTGTATTTATTAGATATAGGATAACATTATGTATCACAGGACTTGTTATATTAATTGATACGGGGAGATAATATGGGATAAAACATGATTTTCAAAAAACTTAATTACATTAATTACATTATCCAGAGATGAGTAGGAAAAGTTCGACAAAGCTTTAGGATAACGGGTAAAATTTGATCAAGAGAAGCAGATAGGACTAATAATGTTTGATGAGACATGCTATATTATTTTGATATGGACAAGATAATATAGGGAATTATATGCATTGTTAAAAATTAAATTTGAAAAAGTAATCAAGTGCATCTTTTTCCTATATCATTAGTTTTTTCAAATCATTGTTGTTAGGACTCTGGCGATGTTACAACATATTATAATACTCGAAAGCCGTACTTGAAGGTTTTATATAGTGTTTTTTTGCAACCCCCAACGATGATCATTAGCCAACATAATTATGTTTTATGTGATATTAGCGTCCCACTTCCGTTAAATGAGTATATGGACAATAAATTGAGGACACGATGCATTTGTATTGAAGACACAAACACTAGTATGTTTCCTGCTGGACACAGATGGTGACCTACTTTGATCTTGTCCAAACCTATTCAAACAATCATTAATATTCTTCCACCAAAGAACGCTTATGCTCTCTATATAGGTTTCTCTCAGGGTAAAATGGATGACATCACTACAATAGCATACTTTGCGGTATTAGTAGATTCGAAGGGAGAAATATTGAGTGATAGTTAAGGGATATTGTACCCTAGTTGTCAAGGCTATCATAGAGTTGAAATTTATGGTCAATTTGGTGTAGTAGAATTTGGATTGAGTTTTGTGGAAGACAAGGTTCGTGTTGGGGAGGTTAAGAAATATCCAGATGTGAAAGTTCATTGTAATAATGATCAGTTGGTGAAGTACATGATAAATAGATCCTATCCTCTGCCAGAGTTCGAATCAAATGTTTGGTAATAACTTTTTGTTAGAAGATATGTAGTTTAAAGTAGTGTATTTCAACCTTTTTGGTTATTGACAAAAGTTCTGTGAATGTTCATTTGTAGGAAATTGAAGAAAATGTGTGTTGCTATGTTTGGTGTTTTTAAGTTTCATTTGTATACAATGTTTCCAAAATTATGCCGGTCAATGTTTAACGAATTTAAATTCTCTTTTAATATTATAATGTTAATTATTTATGCAATTTGTTGTATGTCAAAAGTGTTCAACAACACGACATATAATTTTTACGGCTTTAATTTCTTACATCTTCATTGTTTGGCATATATATTAAACCTACACAAATTTATGGATGCCACTTGTTTGTCCAAATTGTGATGGTTTTAATCTTGGGATCAATCGAACAAATTAGGTTCTTTTGATATATTTGCTCAATAATCCTGCATAATAGAAATTGTGACTTTCACCTAGTAATTTACCCCTCGGAGAGTAAGACACTGATGGAAGTCTTATTTAGTATGACAACTCAATTCAACTACAAGTTCTTTTTCTATATTGTACCTAATTAACTTGTTTAAAATATTTAATTTCTTGTATAATATTAGAAAATCTAAATTATTGAGAACCTGAGTCATTGTAATTCAAACTCAAATACTATACAAAACTAATAAGAACGAAATATCACAATCTTCTCCATTAACCATGGGCAATGTACGCTACGTATCAGACATAACAAAACCATTTTATAGGGATGATACTCAAGGGTTGATCTAGGGGGGCTGGAGGGGGCCACAGCCCCCCCAACCTCCAAAAAAAAAAATAATGTATATTTTTTAAAAATATATAGGTTCGGCTCTCCCATAAATACTGAAAAAGTTGTCTTAACTACACAACTTCTTAGTTAGCTTGGTGGTTGGCTATACTTAAGTTTAGCTCAGTGTCTCGTGTTCGAGTCTTAATGGTAGTTTTTTCTTCTTTTTGTTTTGCGGGAAAAAAAAAAAAGAAAGATGAAAGGCACGTGGGCACTTCCCCAAACCCATTAGCAGGAAATGAAAAGTAGATATCAATTGATCAAAATAAGCCCTTTTCTTTTGAAAATAAAAACCAACGATTTCTAAACAACATTTTCTTTAAAAAATAAAAATAAAATTAAAGTACCATCTCCTCTTGACTTCTTCAAATTTTCAAGACTTCAACTCTCAAATCTCTTTAGAAATTTCAATTTCTCCAAAGGTATGTATATCTTTTCAAAACAAAACTATCATTTTTCTCCTTAATTTAAATTTTATATATTAAATTGTAAATGATTATGTATATATTTGTGTATATAAGTATATTATGTATATTCATATTTTGTTGATATAATCGGACTCTAAAGAATGAATCAAACTATTAAAGTATAAAGTTAACATGTATAAAGTGCAAAAAAAATGTGTTTTGATAAAATTAAGCTAGAAAAAAGAGCTTATAACTTGTGTTTGTGTTTAAAATATGTTATATCGTTAATCTTTTTAACTGAATTTCGGCTCTCTTATATTGAAATCCTGGATCCGCCCCTGATGATACTTTTTCTTCTCATTCATTCAAGATACTATGTGAATAACCCTATTACTAAATCTAATGAGTTAAACATAAAGTAAAAGTTTTATAAGTTCACTCTTTGTACCAAATATGAAAATAAGAGTTTAATTTTTGTTCGTAAAATTTGTGAAAAATGTCGATTAATCCGTAAGTGGGGATAAATTATAATAATTTATTCTAACCCGAGACATAAATAAAGACAAGAATAATCAAGACTCGCTAAAAGAATCGATGTATAACTATTGATTTTATTCTTTTTCTCACCGAATATGATCTATAATTCTTTTACTGATCCCTTTTTTTAAGTTCAATATTTGTTGGAATTGATACTTTGGATCCAAACTATTAGCTTTTTAACACATCAAACCCCCAAATAAGAGGAGTATTGATTCTTGGCTGTGTTCTAAAATTCAGGATATTTGAAGCAGTTAATGTATTCTCTGATTGGGTTGCTAAACAAGCGTGACTTGGACTTTTGCCACTTGACTGGTTATCAAATATACCTGATTCTCTTGTACTGCTTCTTAAAGCAGATACGCCTACTGTTGGGGTAGGCTAATGTACTTTTCATTTGTTTAATGGAATCTTCCATTTCGTCAAAAAAAAAAAAGAATCTTCAAATCTACAAGGGGCTCAAAGGAGAGATGGACCAAAAAATAATAAAGTTAAGAAGGGAGAGAAACTGAAAACTCCAATTAACTGATGGAGCATGAAAGAAGGGAAAAAAACGGGCTGGGATAGCATAAGAAATGGGTGAATGCAAATAATTGTTTGTCGTAAATTAATTTGTTTGTAGAAAATATTTTTTAATATTTTTTTGAAAAATAAAATATTTTCTTGGATTCTGTTTGTTTGCCGTAAAATAACTTGTTGGGAAAAATATTTTACTGAAAAATAGAATACTGGAAAATATTTTATACTGTGTGAGTTCCGAAATATATTTTTTTATCCCAAAGGACATGAAAATATTTTTTCAAACTTTGTACTAGTCGTAATATTTGACCGGATAACATTTTCTAGTTGACAATTTTTCAGTATTACCAAACACCAGAAAATTAAAAAAAAGTAGCCACCATTTTTAACTAAAAAATATTTTCCAATTGATCAAATTTTCGATGTTATTAAATATTGAAATATTAGAAAAATATTTTCTAAGAAAATATTTTTCGGCAAACAAACGGAACCTACATGTAGCATGTAGCCTCGTCTCTGGGTCGTTGCTTTGAGACTATCATAACAACATAATCAACGATCCTATTACGTAATTAACGTCAAAAATGGGTCAACATAGCTTTTTAGTTACTCCTTATTTGGCATCATATAACTCGATCTCTAGCTAACTGATGTTGAATGGTACTGGATATTTTTTAGATGCACTGTTATGTTACCAATGAACTCAAAAGCCATCAATATTCATTTTTCTTTTTTTGGTCCAATGAATGCTGAAACCGTGATTCGAACTCAACATTTTTAATTATTGTCGAGGTCGGAATCTTGCAGTTGAGGTTGGGAAGCTACTCCAGCCGAGCTCGAATTCTGGGTCGGCTTCTTGACCTGGATTTTTGGGTCGGCTACCTGACCTGCACAAGGAAAAAGAAGGAAAATGCAGGGTAATGACCCAGATTTTTCCCTCGGGCATGCGAATGAATAGTATGTTCGAGCTGGCGAAGTAGCTGAGAGCATTTAATGAGCAGTTACCTCAAAAATGAAGGGGTGGAGCTCTATTTATACTAAATTCGGATCTGACAGCATTTAATGCGGCGCAACTTTATGTCCCATCAGTACAACTGGCGCATAGGTCGAGGTTTTCCTGGGTCCGAGTGAGGTAGGATCAGCATCCAAATTAGGCATTAACTGAATACGCTGGCCTTAGCTCGAGTTGGCCAGCCTCAGCTCGATGCGGGTATCTTACCCCAACTCGGGGTGGGCATCATACCTTAGCTCGGGGGTCCCCCCCGTCAATCCCCCCCTCCTCCCAAGTCGAGATCAAGAGGGTGAGATCTGGATTTGGGAGTTTTTTCCGAGCTGGAGGTACCCGACCCCGGCAAAGTGGGGGTAGCCACGTTAGCAGTGCATGCCCTTTAGATGATTGATATGTCACCTGGCAATTATGACAAGATGCGACGTTTAGGATTCCTTAGGCGGTTACAAGAGTTACCTATAAATAGGGCATTGACATCCGAGATTCATTTCACACTTTGCTTACGAAATTTAGAGCTTTTAGGTCGGCAACCAGAGTGGTCGGACACTTTTAGCTCAACAAATATCTTCTCGGGGTGTTCAACTTGGAATCCATTAGCTCGGAGCCAATTAGGTCGGAGGCAATTAGATCGGGTCATCTTCGACAACTACAGCGGTAGGTACGTCCCGTTTCCCTTTAGTTATTCCTACACATATTTTGATTTGTAAACAAGATGGGGAGGTCAGAGTCGGAAGATTCCCAAGCAATGGAGGTGAGGTCCTATGGAGGGGACGAGCATCCGTCGAGCTCGAAATCTACCTCAGATGGAGGCCATGGTGATGATAGCGCCGGTGCATCTCAAGGATCAGTCGGCAATCTGGGCCTAGGGAGAGTGATGATGATTGCCAAGTGATTGGGGTCAGGTAGGTGCCAGAAGAAGCCGAGGCGGATCCTTTGGCCGACCTAGGAGACTTGGGAGATAGGGAAGATGATGAGCCATTGAACCAGTTGGAAGGAGTTGAGATACCACAGGAGTACTTAACTGGAGCCTCTACGTGGAAACCGATTGAAGCAATCTCGGTTAGGGCGGTCCGACCTCGGAGCTTAGCTACAGCCAGTGGTTCATCGGCTCGGGGGAAAAAGATAGAGCAGCTGTTTGCCTGCTGTAAGCGCGAGTGCCATTCTACCGTCCAGATGGCTAACGCTAGGTTAAGGGATTGGTCGATGGACCGACACCACAAGCTGAAGGTTCCAGGTCAGAACAAATCTGCTTGCTATCCTCCACTCGATCACTTCACTATCTATGACCTCGCCTTCGATGTCATCCGGCTTCCACTTCCCGACTTCATCGCCAGCATTCTGAATTACTTTGAGCTTAGTTCGGGTCAGATGTCACCAAATGGTTGGGCCGTAATGGTGGCGTTTTATGTATTCTACCTTGAGAAGAAAATAGAGCCGACCCTGCGTCGGTTCAGGTAGTTCTTTGTATGCAAGCCCAACCTGAAGCAGCCAGGGTGGTTTCATTTCGCAACTCGGGCCAACAATGCCATATTCACCAAGTGACATTCCTCCAACAAGGGCTGGCACAACGACTACTATTAGGTCGAGCCGGCTGTGAACCAGGGGTGCAGAGTAGATTGGAATCCCTCATTAAAGAAGAATGTGAACGACGACCCTAAGCTCTCAGAAGCGAAACTCGCCGAGGTCGGTGTAACGCCCCAAAACCAACACTTCTACGCCTGTAGGATATTCCCTGGCCTTAACGATCCAAGCGAGCACTGAGGCTATGGCGAGTGGGCCCAAAAATACACTATACATATATTGTCCACTCTGAGGCCCATACCCCTCACGGTTTTGTCCCTTCCCAGGTGGAACCTCACATTAGAAAAGGTGTCTGCACGAATATACGAGCGAACTCTATATATTCAGTGGCCCAAACTCGTAACCTTCCGATGTGGGATGGGGTTACCACATCCACCCCCCTTAAGGAGGCCTAGCGCCCTCGCGGGCTACTGGTGCAAAGGAAGGCCCGCTTTGATACCATTTTGTAAAGCTTCGAAACCAACACTCCCACGCCTGCAGGATATTCCCTGGCCTTAACGATCCAAGTAAGCACTGAGGCCATGGCGAGTGGGCCTAAAAATGTACTATGCAGATATTGTCCGCTCTAGGGCCCATACCCTTCACGGTTTTGTCCCTTCCCAAGTGGAACCCCACACTAGAAAAGGCACTTGCACGAATATACGAGCGAACTCTATATATTCAGTGGCCCAGACTCGTAACCTTCCGATGTGGGATGAGGTTACCACAGTCGGGGTATCGAGACCCGAGCTGGGCATGCTGATTGATATTGACAGCGTCTTCAGGTGAGATAGAATCTGGAAATCAAAGTTATTCGGGAAAGAACCCGACCTGAGGAAAGAGCACCCCCATCTACTTCCTGAGCCCGAAGAGAATGCGGAGTCCGGCTCAGAAGAGGGTCAGTTCGCAAGATCAATGCCCAACATCCCCGTCTCCTTGTCTACCATCGTTCTCTTCAGTTTGCATTTGGTTATTTCTCACCTCTCTTTCCTT
Source organism: Ehretia macrophylla (assembly GCA_037974665.1). Lineage (NCBI taxonomy): Eukaryota > Viridiplantae > Streptophyta > Magnoliopsida > Boraginales > Ehretiaceae > Ehretia > Ehretia macrophylla. The sequence continues at coordinate 35,766,308 of CM075779.1, read as the reverse complement.
TATTTTTTGCAGATATGGCGGACACGGTAAAGCTCGCGTATGCTCAAAGAAGGAGAAAAATCGAGGCCAGTGGCGAAGTCTCGGCTCGATCCGGCTTGGGCTCCATCCCTCAAGGGCAAAGGCAATGGCCTGGTGGCCAAGTATGGGAGGTCAGCGCCGAGGTCTCCTCCAAGGGGACGTCGGGGTCTTCCCTACCTAAAAGATTGAGCTCAGGGGTGGCGATCTCGGAGCGCTCAGCGTCTAGTCCTGATAGTAAGAAACGGACTCGAGCCGAATACTCTGGGAAAGGCAAGGCCACAGAGGTGAGCCCTCCCAGCAAGGATTTTGTGGAGACAGCCAAAGTTGCCCCAAGCTGACAATGGTCCCGGCGGAGCAGCTCTCGCTCGACCTGAGGACAACCATAGTCACGGTGAGGTATCTTCGACTGTGTTGATATGGTTAAGTTTTTCAGCTTGGCTGATCATTTTCCTATCTTTTGTGCAGGTCGAGTCCCACATCCTTTCAGTACCTAACTTCCTTGCCAGGGCCCAGTCTCATTGCGTCGAGCTCGAGCAGCGATACATCAACGCCTGAGCCGAGCTTGAGGCCCTAAGAGAGGAGGCCGCCCAGAGGCGCAAAGTGGACACAACGGAGATTGACTAACTGACAAAGGAGCTCGAGGCATAGAAGTCCCGGCGTGAGGTCGCGACCAAGGACGTTGAGCGCTACAAGCTGGAGAGGCGCGAAGCCGAGACGAAGTTCCGAGGGTTGACAGATCGGGTTGGCCTTCAAGGGGAGAAGGCGGTGGAAGCCTTCAAGTCCAGCCAAGCGGCTTTGGACTGGTTGGCCACGGAAGGTGGGGCGATGGCCAGGTACGCTGAGCTGGAGTACTATTTCCTGGGCCAAGTCGCAGCTCGAGAGCGAGCGAAAACCTTTTTTCCCGCCTCTGAGAATGACTATATCGAAATCCTGGAGGCTCTACCGCCAGAGTTCTGGGATATTCTGGAGCTTCCAACCGACCTTACAACCCAAGCTCAGAATGTGGTTGAGTTTGTGAATAAGGGTATGGATCAGGTCGGTGATGAAGCCGATGCTACCACCTCCGCCGCTGCGCCTAAGTGAATTTTGTAAAGTCGCCTGGGTCGGGCTCATGTAATTTCGCCCAGTTCGGGCTCTTTGTAATTGTTACTCTTTTCAAATTTTAATGAAATGAATATTCTAGTTTTGTTTGAGTTTTGCTCGAGCTTGTACATGTGTACCTTTCTCTTCGCAAATTTTTCTTAAGTAAGTGAGGTTGGACCAATATAATGGACCTTTCAAACTTAATTTGAATATAAAGAACCGAACTGGACGCGATTAATGAATTATCATCCTAATCCGAGCTGGTTAACTGGGCAACTATATAATCATCGCCGACCTGGACTCGTCAGTCTGATTTGTAATTGGTCAAACTAATGTTGATGAATGTTGAGCTCGAGTTTAGACCCAAACTAACATACCAACCGGAAGCCAGATTATACCGAGTTGGACCTTAATCTGAACTGGCAAAACTAATCAAATTATTATTGATTATACCCGAGTTTGTCCGAGCTGGTTTACTTAATCATTAGCTCATAATTATGTGTGGCCATCGCATTAATCCGAGTCGGGAGTAGTTTAGTAGCTGAGGCGCTTGGGCCCGGGTCGGGCATTGCACTGGATTACAAAATGCATTGTATTCAATTTGTACATGTACTTGGGCTCGGGAGCTGATCACAAGTAATATTTTGGCTCGGGGCCTTACAAGAGATTTCGGTTCGGGGGCCTTAACAAGAGATTTTGGGTTGGGGGTCGTTACATTGTATTTCGGCTTTGGGGCCGTTACAAGAAATTTCAGCTCGGGGCCTTAAACAAAATACCGCTTCAGGTGTTCTGAGTGCCATGTATTCTTCAATAGTTTTCTACATTTGTTGCGAAGGTAGAAGGTTTCGAATCAGACTTCTTTCACGACTTCGTACGATCCCTCCCAGGTCGGGGATAGCTTGTTAACCGAGCGTAGCAAAAAGATGGATTTTCTAAGTACGAGGTCGCCAACCTTAATAGGCTTAGGCTTGACTTGCTTGACAAAGGCTCTTTGCATGGCAGTTCTGTCGGCCAGCATTCTGATTTGAGCTTTAGCTCGGAGCTCTTCGGCGAGGTTGAGCTCTTAACGGATCAGTGCTCCATTTATTTTTGGATCATGGTGGAGGGTTCTACTGGTCGGAGACCCGATCTCTATTGGTAGCACCGCTTGAGTACCGAAGGTCAGCTCGAAGGGCGATTCTTCTGTTGCCGAGCTGGTGGTGGTCCGCTGAGCCCACAGTACCTCGGGAAGAATCGATGCCCACTGGCCCTCTGCTTCTTGCAGCTTGGTTTTCAGGCCCTGCAAAATGATTTGGTTAGTCCTTTCAACTTGGTCATTACTTTGAGGGTGAACAATAGATGAGAATCTGAGGTCGATCCCGATCTCAGCACATTTGCCTCGAAAGTATGCATAGTCGAATTGCTTGTCGTGGTCAGTAATGATGACCTTTGACACCCCAAATTGGCAAATGATGTTTTTCCATACGAAATCCCAAGCTGCCTTTTATGTCATTTTAGCAACACCTTTACCCTCAAGCCATTTGGTGAAGTAGTCTACAGCTACGAAGGCGTATTTCTTTTGGCCAACACTGGTTGACAATGGGCCGATGATATCTAAACCCCACTGATAGAATGGCCACGGGCTTATCATCACCGTGAGGTCTACCGTTGGCTTCCTCTGTATATTGGCGAACCTTTGGCATGCGTCACACTTTTTTACATACTCTTTGGCATCTTGTTCTAAGGTTGGCCAAAAATAGCCTTGCCTCAATGCCTTCCGAGCTAGAGCCTTGCCTCCCAAGTGATTTTCACATACCCCTTCATGGATCTCCCGGAGTACATAGTTTCCCTTCTCGGGCCCAACACACTTTAAGAGAGGCCAAGTGTAGGCTCTTTTGTAGAGTTGTCCGAAAATTATGACACGCCTTGAGGCTTGTTTCATGAGTTTCTGAGCTGTTTTTTCATCCTCCGGGGTCACACCTCCCTCCAAATAGTCCATGATTGGTTTGGTCAAATCTGGGCTTAAATTGAGCTCAGCTACGGCTTGCATCCCCAACTGGATAGTTGGTTCGGACATTTCTTCCACATGGACCAATGCAGGTCGGCTTTCGCCCAAGGCCAACCTGGACAGGGCGTCAGCCTTCATATTCTCCTCCCTCGAAATTTGCTGTATCGTGAACCTTTTGAGCCCTGAGGTCAAATCCTTAACTATGTTGAGGTAGGCCAGCATAGCATTGTCTTTGGCTTCGAACTCTCCCGATATCTAACTAGAAACCAATTGAGAGTCGGTGCTCAGGTCGACTGCTTGTGCCCCGAGCTGAGCTGCAATTTTCAGCCCCGCAATCACTGCTTCGTACTCATCTTTATTGTTGGATGCCGGAAAGGCGAACTTGAGGGAGTATTGGTGCTCATGCCGGGTTGGGTCAAGGATGACCACTTCGGCTCCGCTTCCAGACTTCCCTGATGTCCCATCCACATGGACCTTCCACACATCCTCCGGGTCATGTTCGGCTCAGCCAGTACATTCCATCACAAAGTCTGCGATGGTTTGGGCTTTGATGGCTGTTCTGGGTTGGTAGGTGATGTCAAATTGACTCAGCTCAACTGCCCATTTCAGCAGCCTACCCGACGCCTCTGGCTTGTGCATGATGGACTTGAGAGGGGCATTCGTCATGACCTTGATTGGATGAACATCAAAGTATGGCTTCAGCTTTCTTGCCGCTGTGATGAGCGCGAGGACGAGTTTTTCCAAGGTGGAATACCTTACCTCGGTCCCTTGCAGGTTTTGCTGACATAATAGACTAACTTCTGCTCATTCCCTTCTTTGCAGAGTAGTGCCGCCGTCACTGCTGTCCCTGAACATGCCAAGTATAGTACCACCTCCTCCCCCACCTCAGGTGGGGATAGCAGGGGTAGCGAAGCTAGATACCTTTTTCAGTTCCTGGAAGGCGTCCTAGCATTCTCTAGTCCATTCAAAATTCTTAGAATTCCTTAATATTTTGAATAGAGGAGCACACTTGTCAGTCGACCTAGACATAAATTTGCTTAGCGCTGCGACCTTGCCCACGAGCACCTAGACGTCCTTCACGCAGGTCGACGGCGCCAGGTCAAGTATCGCATGAACCTTCTCTGGGTTGGCTTATATTCTACGGGCTGTGACCATGAAGCCCATAAACTTTCCTGCCTTAACGCCGAATGCACACTTTTCCGGGTTCAGCTTTATCCTAAAGTGCTCCATTACGGCGAAGGCTTCAGCCAGGTCGGCTACATGGTCTTCCGCCCTTCTGCTCTTGACCAACATATCATCTACATAGATCTCCATATTTCAGCCAATCTGATTTTTGAAAGTCTTGTTCACTATCCGAGTGTGTGTAGCTCCAGCATTCTTGATGTCAAAAGGCATGACTCATAGTAGTAGAGACCTTTATCGGTGGTGAAGGCAGTCTTCTCTTTGTCTCCGGGAACCATCTTGATCTGGTTATAGCCTTTGAAGGCATCCATGAAAGAGAGTAGTTCGAACACGGAGGTGGCATCCACCATTTGATCAATCTGAGGTAGGGGAAAGCAGTCCTTAGGGCAGGCTTTATTGAGGTCGGTAAAGTCAATACACAATCTCCATCCACCTGAGGACTTGGTCACCAGCACCACGTTGGATAATCAGGTTGGGTATTGGATTTCCTTTATGTGGTCGGCGTCTACCAACTTGTCCACCTCTTCTGCTATGATTTGTTGTTTATCATAATAGAAGTGTCTGCGCTTCTACTTTACTTGATAGTGATTTGGGTTGGCATTCAGGTGATGCTCAATCACAGCCAGGTCGATACCTGTCATGTCAGAAGCAGACCATGCAAATATGTGTTCATTTTTCAGGAGAAATTGACTTATACCTTTCTTGAGGTTGTCAGAGAGTTCACTCCCGACCTTTACTCTCTTGGTTTCATGGGAGAGTTCCACCTCTTGAAGGTTTTCAGCTGGGCTTCCCTTCTTCGTGTCCCTCTTCTCATCGGGCAAATTTGGTCCCCAGCTAACCTGATATTTGGGGCAGAGAGAGTTTTCATAACATTCCCGAGTTAAGAGTTGGGCTCCGCGGATAGTGGCCGTGCTGCCCAGGGTCGGGAATTTCAGGCCTGGTGGTAAGTTGAAGGGACGACCCTAAAATGATTGAGCGCCACCCGACCTAAGATCCCATTGTAAGTGGAATTGCAATCTATTACAATGAAGTTGGCCTGCATCGAAACCCGCTTGTCTCCATCTTCCAGCTTTAGTGGGAGATTGATGACTCCTTCAGCTCGGTGGACATGTCCGGTGAATCCAGCTAAAGTGCCCCTCAATGGCCTGAGCCAGCTCCTGTCTAACCCTATTTGCTGAAATGCCTTGAAGAATAGGACTTCTGCCGAGCTCCCAGTGTCTACCATCAGCCTCTTCACGGTGAAGTTGGCTATTTCAGCGCTGATCAGCAGTGGGTCGTTATGGGGCAATATCACACCCTCCAAGTCTTCTGAGGAGAAAGTGAGCTCCTCCATCTCCGGGATCGGACCCCGCGCTGGCCTATATTCCCTTCTAGCTTTAACATAACCCTTCTTGCCAGCCGAAGTCTCTCCACCTGATGCGAATCCTCCTGCAATGGTCTCAATCACAGCCAGACGTCCGCCCCCAGCCTGGCGCCTGGGTGGACTTCTCTCTCTGTCTTTCTGGTCTTGACTCCGGGTCGGCTGTTGATCTATGTACCTCCGGAGGTGACCTCAGGCTATCAGTGCCTCGATCTCCTGTTTCAAGTCTTTGCACTCCTCGGTGGTATGGCCGTAGTCCATATGGTAGCGGCAATATTTGGTCCTATTGCGCTTCTCAAGTCGGCCTTTCATCCTTGGAGCTGGAGGCAGGTGGTTCTGGTGCTGGATCTCCATCAGGATCTGCTCCTTCGTGGTGTTAAGGGGAATGAACATAGTAAACCGGGGAATCTGCTTTGGCTGCTGAGGCTGCTTGCCTCGGTCATTTTGGATCTTACTCCCAGGTTGGGCTCGGGAGGTCTCTCCCTTCTTGCTAGCTTCCTTCTCATTGTCATCATCCCTCTTCGCCTGATGGATTTCTTCTGAGTATATGTACCATTCTGCTCGTACCATCAGCTCAGCTACGGTATCCACGGGGTCGATGGCCAAGGAGGATGTAAGGGGGCCCGACCTGAGTCCACTTTGGTAGGCCATTAGCGCCATGGAGTCCTCCAGGTTGGGTATTCTGAGGGACTCTTCATTGAATTAGGCCGTGTAAGTCCTTAGACTTTCTCCTCTATGCTGCTTCACCGACAGCAATGATGAAGTATGGCGGGTTGCGCGTCGGCTTCCTGCGAAGCGGGACAAGAAAGTCTCAGCCAGATGATGAAAACTTGCAATGGAACCGGGACGAAGTCTTTGGAACTAGTCCAAGGCATTGCCAACTAGGGTGGTCGGGAATGTCTTCGTCTTCATCAGGTCAGTCGTATCATGCAAAGTCATATGGTGATCAAAGTTGAGCAGGTGACTGGCTGGGTCTCAGTCCTCATTATAGACGGCCAGGTTGGGCATTCGGTTGCTGGTAGGCAACGGCGTCACCAGTACCTCAGGTGAGAGTGGGCTAACACCGAGCTGGTTAATGACCTTGGCTATGCCAGCCGTGGTCTTGGCCTGCTCGGGGTCGGCATGGGCCTCTTTTTTTCCTCTCGCATCCATGGGCCTCGCCACCGACTCCAGGAAGCCTTCTCTGTCTTGGGCTCGGGTTCGTCCAAGGGCTGGAATGCAGAACTGTGGACGCACGGGTTGCGACGAAGCTGTTTGCGGAACTAGGTGCTCCGCAGCTAGCCGGGCTACTTGCTCCTTTAGTTCCTCAAACATTCCGAGCATCATCCTCATCTCTGGTGATAGGCTGGAATTAGGGTCTCCATTTGTAGAAGGGTTAGTTTCTGAGGCTAAGTGTATACGTTGGCTCTCTCCAACGTCAATTTGGGTTGGATTTTGGCTAGGCACCTGTGTGGTTTCGAGGTCCCCATCCGGGTTGGGAGAGTCCTCTACCGGTGCGCTGTGGCTTCTCGTTTGTACCATGATAGTTTCTCAATTAGTGGTGAGAAGAGTGATAGAAAGAACTTCTTCCCACAGACGGCGCCAAACTGTGGAGGTCGGAATCTCGCAGTTGAGGTTAGGAAGCTACTCCAGCCGAGCTTGAATTCTGGGTCGGCTTCTTGACCTGGATTTTCGGGTCGGCTACCTGACCTGCACAAGAAAAAAGAAGGAAAAGGCAGGGTGATGACCCGGATTTTCCCCTCGGACGAGCGAATGATTAGTATGTCCGAGCTAGCGAAGTAGTTGAGAGCATTTAATGAGCAGTTACCTCATAAATGAAGGGGTGGAGCTCTATTTATACTAAATTCGGATCTGACAGCATTTAATGCGACGCAGCTTTATGTCCCATCAAGGCTTTATGTCTAATCAATACAGTTGGCGCATAGGTCGGGGTTTTCCTGGGTCGGGGTGAGGTCGGATCAGCATCCAGGTTGGGCATTAACTGAATACGCTGGCCTCGGCTCGGGTTGGCCAGCCTCAGCTCGATGCGGGTATTTTACCCCAGCTCGGGGTGGGCATCATACCTCAGCTCAGGGTCCTCCCGTCAATTATAATGATCATTATTCGAACATTTCACCCAACTTTTGAGTCCCGTCAATATTTATTTGCTGGTGTCGTACACGTTTGCTAAAACTGGACAGGAAAATGTGCAAATGCTTCTATCCTCCGCATGCACGCATTACCCAGAAGAAACACTCAACTTCTAGAAATGCACCTTAGCCTGTTTATTTATTTTCAATAATTCTACAGTAAAGTTCGAGGCTTAATATTATGAAAGTTATTGATAATTGCACTTAACTTTTTTCGTCAACACTCTTTGATTTTAAATAGATGCTCTTTTTTAATTTTTTTTTCTTTTATAGTGATAAGATAGATTTACCCCTTTCATTATATTTCACTTATTAAGTTCTCGACTCTATTGCTCTCACTTTTGTCTTCCAAATTGCAAAATAATAATGGAGAAATCATAGGCATGGGGGTTCATTATAAGTTGTTTCTTTTGTAGACTACATAAGATTATGGTTTTGGAGCTCACGAGGACAATGGATGCATAATGAACAAATCAACAACAAGCTAATAAAAAATTAAAGTATTATAAAATTAAAGACAATAAAGACAAAAAATAATAAAGGAAAGGAGAGAAGAAATATAAAGTAGACGTTAAAATCCAAAATCACTTATTTTGGGTCACCAACAATCTATAAGGACAGAAGGCGAGAAGGCGGCGTGAGTTTCGGGATACCAGTGTAGTTCCGGCCTACGACACTTTGACGTTCAAGTCAGTAATTTATCGAAAAGATAAAAATGCGAGGAAAATATAGAGATGATAGAGGAGTCTACCATAGTGTTAGCGTCGGAGTGTAAACCGTGGGTATGTAGAGGGGAGATGAAGAGTATTGTTAGATGCGGCGAATACTCAATGCCCTCTCATTGTGGCCTACTTATAGGTGTGGGTAAGCCAAGAGTCATGGACTCTTGAGAGTTGTATGTTGAGTGAACTACTTTGGACGAGTAATCACTTATCCCGTAGGATATGGTTGATGTTTATCCCAAATTTGTCGATTGTCATCCGCTCCTAGTAGACTAGTCAATTGGAATGTCTGCTTGATTGTTTATCCGGAGAAATCCGATATAGTCCGAAGAGTTCGTCCCTAGTAGTTCACGTAGAGTGGCGCCGCTATACTGGCTTAGCGAGGGGTCTCATGCCTTTAGCGGCCTATTACAGGCATAGGCCGCGATCCGTGGTGTTGTACATGGGCTTTGGCCCAAATTGCGTGTCAATCGGGATCAAGTGACTCATCATGGTTGGACTATGGGTCCAAGCCCAATTTTGGCATTAACATATGTATTGATTTTTTATTTTTGTGTGTGTAATTATACAATGCGTATGGCCTTATTTATAGCAAGAAATCAAGAAAAGTTGTATACCGCTAAACTTTGTTTGGATTTGGAATACAAGGGTTAGTGCAACACTATTTATGTTAAGAGTTCGAGTAATCAGAAATCACATTAGGTGTTCAGATAATCACGAATTACATTAGAGATCAATATCCGTCAATAGTAATAATTTCATAACATTAAAAACTTTATCGATGGAAAATTTCATAACATTAAGGCTTCGTTTGTTTGCCGTAAAATATTTTTTGAATTTTATGGTATTTGGTAACACCGAAAAATTGGTCAATCGTAAAATATTTTCCTGTCAACAATTGCAGCTGTTTTTTTTTAATTTTACGGTGTTTAGTAACACCGAAAAATTGGTCAACCATAAATATTTTACAGTCAACAATTGTGGCTAGTATAAAATTCTGGAAAATATTTTCATTTCCTTTGGGAGAAGAAAATATTTTACGAAACTCACGGTACATCCAAACACCAGAAAATATTTTTCAGTATTCTATTTTTCAGAAAAATATTTTTCCCAACAAGTTATTTTATGGCAAACAAACGGAGCCAAGTAAAATATTTAATTTTTCAAAAAAATATTTTTCATAAATAAGTTATTTTACGGTAAACAAACAGAGCCTAAGAACTTTGTGGGGTTCATTTGTATACTTTATTTTTCTACACACCAAAGGGAAAAAGAAGTTCGCATCCTCCCCGTCTCCCCAATCTTGAGAAAATAACAGTTGGCATATTAAGTGAATAGTTGTGAATTAAAAATTAGCAATAAGGTTCATGTTGAATAGATGTTTTATATATATGTACATATATATATGATCATAGATGCTTGTGAAATAACGTAGAATATAAAAGAGAATAATTATTGTTTTTACAAATTAATTACAATAATGAATAATGTAAATAAATTTTCAACCCCATAAAATAAGAAAAGAAAATTTCAAAACTTGATATTGAAGGATTGAAGGTGAACTTTAAGGATGAAAAATGTGTAACGTACGAATCAATTCCCTAATATTTTATTCGAGAGCACATACAGTGACCAGATTCATTGATGCATGTCATGTGTGAAAAATGTCTACATGCATCAAAGAACTTTGTGTATAATAATATTCATTGTTGTATCAAATGTGACTAAACAATCTAAACACAACCTTAAATAACACCTTCCCTCTTCATTTGAATAGTTCATAAGATGGTCGCACTTGTTTTAACCAAATGCATTTTGGTCCGACTACAAGTATCAATTTCTTTGCATTTTTTTTTTTGTTTTTTTGCTAAGATCAACGCATTTGCTCATTTGTGATGTTTTTTATTTAAAATAATGGTCAGGTAATAATTTACTATGATTTAAAGTCCTAAAATTAAATTTGTGTCATCTTATTAATTACAAATATTATTTAATTTTTAACTGACTTAAAGTATGTATTAAAATACATCATTGAGTCACGAAATTTATAACTTTAAAATAGATTTAATGTGTTCTGCGAGAATTACTAATCATTAAAAAAAATTTATCCTTATCCTACTTTCACTTGGAATACACAAATATTGAATAATTTACTTTCTCAGGTGGTCGAATCCTATTTTGCTTTTCCTTCTTGTTTGCAATGTCTCATGGGCTGACAAAAAAGAGAAAAAAAAAAAAAAATTGTCTCACGGGAGGCCAAAATCTTCTCACCGTTGCACCTCTATTGCTGATGTGACAAGAAACGACCATAAATATCTATTCAACTGAAAAGTAGAAAGCATTGACTATTATACCAAAGCATATTCAAGCCCTTCTTCATCGCCTATTATTTGAAGAAAATTATTCTTCTTGCGAATGATGTATTCGAAAGAAATCGTTTTATACAGCGATACGATGTCTAAGTAGAAATTGTAAAGTCATGAACTTCGTGTGGTATAAGAGAGGCAAAAATTAAGAAATTATACGATATTTTGTCTCTTTTGTCTTTTTTTAATAGCACTAAAAGAGAATGAGGAATGATGTCCACGAAGTGGGCTCCAAATCGCTAATTGAGGGCATTGCTAGGGTATACTTCGATTTAACTTCATCAAATCTGCACTCAAAAGTTACCTTGAAGAATATATTTATTCTTGTAAGAAAACAATCATTTGAAATTCTCTTAAGTTTTGGCTCAAATTCTTAATCCAAATTAATCTTTATTAAAAATAAGCAAGAGTCCTAATTCAAGTAAAAGTATTTCGAGAATAAGAAATGTAGGACAAATACTAGTTTCTTATAAATAAATTTTTTTAACTTGTGGTTAATTGTCACACACTATAAGACTTTCAATAACTAATAATGGATTATTCCATAGGTGGGATGACATGAGGTAGATCAAGAGATAGAACCTCGTTAAATTTTGTGTTATTTTTGCCGCGTTTATTTGTGTGCATGTGTATTTTCGTCTCAACAATTTATCCTTGAACTAATATATAAATGGTACGTGCGATTTTGGAGGAGAGTTGGAAGTTACTGTTTTGACATAATCTTGAAAAAGAAGGAGGAGATGCATTTGAGATTAGGTACATAGGCACTAAACTGATTTTCATTGCTACACAATCGCTTGTGCACTTTCTCTTGCTTGCTTTATATTATTGTTTTACTCTTACAATTTGATATGAAATAGATTACTTCACTTGATTCACTTTGTTATATAAATTAAAATATGAGATTCTCATATCATTCATTGCCACCTATATATTATTGTAAAATATAGACCATTATCATTAGCTGAATTGTCATCATCAAATTAAAACATGCCATGTGCACTATAGGTAGCTAAAATGAGCAAATCAATCATTCATAATAGTAATTGACAAGAAGCTTATAAAAACTATAGTCAATTCAATATCTTGGTGACACATACCATATTGTATATCGACAAAGAAAATTTGTGGACCTTCCATTTCAAGCACAAGCATAATACATATATTTTGTCCTTATCATGCTTTTGTTCTCATCTTGGTGAAACCCTACCAGCCGCAATATTCTAAGAAAGGTTAAAGACTACAAATCCTCTTTTTAAAGTAGTGAAATCGGGTTTTGTTCGATTAATTTTACAGAGTTTTAAAAAATAATTGGATAAATTTTTAATAATTTTAAAGGAATTTGAACAAATGACCTCTAGGCAGTATGACCTGACTAATTAAGCTACCCTAACGTTGTTAAGGTGACATTTGTTATTGTAATTATTTTGATTTGCTTATTATCTTTTTCTTGCTAGCTATGCAGTTGCAATGAACAAAGAAGTGGAAAATGATTGATGCAAAAGTCTATGATTATCAAACAACAATACGTTCATAAAGATACTTTACTGATATGATTTTTTATTTTTTTTTTGTCAATATTGATATGATCTAGGATAGATAATTTCGCAGCGATGCCATGTTTCAATTTGGTATTGGTTACAAATAGTATAAGGGGTAGTCAAATCTCAAACTGTGGGGTAAGTTGAAAGATTACATAAGATTTTTTTTTTTTTTTTGTCGGTAAAAATTACATAAGATAATTATGGATGAAATGAAAAGATGATCTGTAACATTTTAATATACTTCCTCTTCCTTTGTTATTCCTTTAAAAATTATATAAACAATATAAAAGAGTGAGTTTTCTTGAAAGGGAAGTTGAAAGAGTTCAGAATATTCCATCAAAAATAAGTTTTTCGATCAATCAATTTGAATAAACTATTTAAGGTAAATACTCAATTTAGTCAACTATCTTTAATGTTTGTCTCGATTTAATCCATATATTTCAAAATGTATCTTTTTAATTCACTATCTTTATTATTTGTCCCGATTTAGTCCATATCTTTCAAAATGTACCTTTTTAATCTACTATTTTTATTATTATGGTCTACGTTAGTCCAATATCTTTAATATTTATCCCGATTTAGTTTTTTTTTTTTGGATAGAAAAATAGTGGATGACTAACATAGACCATAATGATAAAGATAGTAGACTAAAATGATATATTTTGAAAGATATAGATTAAATCGGGACAAATGATAAAAATAATAGACTAAAAAAGTACATTTTAAAAAATATGAACTAAATCAAGATAAATATTAAAAAATAATAGACCAAATTAAGTATTTACCCAACTTTTTACTTGATTACTTTTTACCCACATCAATATAATTTGGTGGAGCAGAATGAATGTTTGTACACTCAGACTTGATAATTTCCTTTAATAACATGACAACATTGACATAATTATTAGTCAAGTCATTATAAATACCTCAAAATTTCTATATTGTTCAACAACGTGTCAATTTTGAATATGCCATAGGACAAACAACTTCTAACCTAATTCATCAAAAAAAAAAAAAAAGGAGGATTTACTATAAGAAAATGCTTGAAATTTTTATGAACAATTAGGGTTCTTTTTCTATGAGATATGTGGTAAATTTGTCATATATATATATAGATAAAAAGTGATTCAATTAGTTGATAAATATTAACCAATTATCATAAGTGGAGACATTATAGTAATTTATTTAAAACTCTGTAAGGCCAAATTAGTAAAAAGAGAAATTTCAGACATTTTAATATAATATATCTGCACGATACAGACTAATGTGAATTAATTTTATAAAATAATAATTTAATATGTAACTGTGACAAATTTACCACATGTCTCATAAAAAAAATTTCTGAACAACTATACAGAGATTCTAGACCAATAAAAGAACATTAAACTAATGAATGAAGAATTAAGTTGCTTTTTTTTATTTCAAAAATCACATATAATTTACTATTGCTACTAGATATTCTAACACACCATAGGCCAAAATGTGCTAACAAGTGGCCTATATTACTTGAGCCACACACACACGCAAATGGCTGGTCCTTTGTATAGGCACGTCATCAATACACCCCTGGGCCCCACTATCCTACTTGGCAACACTTTCTTTAGATAAGCCACCCCCACAATCAATCATATTCACATAGCATTAGGAGCTTGTATTTTTATTCCCAAAATACCCTTTCCATCACCACCCACTCAAACAATTCTCAACTTGTACAATGTAATCTAACGCAAACGACTCAAGCTTCACGTAAGCTAAAATCCACAAGATAAATATTCACATAATATAACTATAAAACAACAAAAATAATCAAAAAGAAATCAAAAATATTTTTAAAAATAAGCGATATTATATATATATATATATATATATATATATATATAAAACTCAGCTTGGCTGTTGTTAGTTGAATTATTGAAGAAGAGGGAGAACAATATCACACGGCTCCCAACTTACAAGAAACTCCCCAATAAATCTCTTTCTCCCTCTCCTCTCTCTATCTCTCTCTCAAAAACTATGTGAAAAAATAAGAAGAAAAAAAAATTGGGTATTGTATTTGATCAATATATATTCTTTTAAAGCAAAAGCTCTCTGCTCATCTCTGTTTGCCTTCAAAGGTATATATATGCATATATGTGTATGTTTGTTGGGTTGTTTAAGCTTTGAATCTTCAATAATATTCAAAATTTGAAAGATAAGGAAAGAACATGAGATGGGTTCTTTTTAGATACTTAAATAGAGACTTTTGAAGTGTTTTTCATTTGGGTTGATCATTTTTTTTTCCTTTAATTTTTGTTGATCATGTTATATGCTTTTTGTTTTGTGTATCTATTAAAAAGATTTGATTTTTATCACTTTATTATTTGTTTTCTATTATAAATTTGGTTAAAGAAGCTAGTGGCTTCTTGGTGGACTATAAAAATGAGTTTTTTTTTTTTTTTGGTTCATTTTTATCACCATTTTTTGGGTTTAATGCTGAATTTTGTTAGATTAGTTGAATTTTAGTGAATACCCAATTTAGTTTTTACCAAAGTATAGTCAAAGTCGAGCCTAGTTTTTTGGGTCTAATTGGATATACTCTTAAATTCTATTTTTAGGCCTATTTTTTTGGGCTTGTGTTTTTTTCTTGGCTGCCATTTTCTATTATTGCTCAGGTTAAATGTATTGAGACATGTTTAGTTGTTCAGTAGGATAAGAAAGAAATGGCATAGAATTTCAACTCCAAACATTCTATTTATTACTAAATCTTGCATAAGGCCTCTCCCATGTATTCTTTTATAGTAATATTATAGGCCACATAAGATAAAAATTCTTGATTTTTAAGGTGAAAGCTTCTCAAGGAGTCGACTTTTGTCTGTATTACTCCATTGCTATCAATGTTTATTTCTTGTTATTATATTTGACATTGTTTAGATACCTATGTTGATTATGATGTTCTGATATCAGTTTTGGTTCATTTCATTTATTTATGCAAAAGGAATAGATAAACAGTGCACTGATATCTGTTTTCATATATTCAGGCCAATAAGTGCATTGTATCTACCTGCATTTCCCAAAACTTCTGAGAAAAGACTCTGGGTTCTGCCAAGAATCGGAACAGTTTGAGGGTTTGGTTGATATGTCAATGGTGTTCACCCATTTCACGTGGTGGTTTCGAGGTGAAAAGAATCGAAGTCCTAATAATCCAAATGGGAATTCTTTAAATTCTGTGGCTGATTCAGGATTGTTGGAATTGGATACTGTAAAATTTCCTTTGGTGAATAGGAGGGCGGCTTCCTCTTCTAGACGGGCTAAACGAAAGTGGCATAGTCGAGAGCAGCGAAAGATTGACAAGGAGTATGATGTAATTCTTGTTCCATCAGATGGTGGATGTGTTTCAGGGTCTGAGTCTGATGATTCTGATTATTCAGTCGGTTGGTTGGAGCCTCATGGTCCAGGGTTCCATAGTGATAATGATTCAGATGATAGTTTTGCTGTAATTGTTCCTTGCTATGGTCGTTGCAGGGGGGATCTGGAAGATAATTCAAAGGATAAGTTTCTGGATGGTTTTGGAAACATTTCAGGCATATATGATGCTGGTAGGACTCATTCTTTTGGAAAATGTTGTTCTTCATGTTTTTTTGATTCTGCATTGTGCATTAGACTGTTCATCTCTTTGGTCTTCATCAATATGGAGGTAACTGCAGTAGGAATGTTGAAACTCAAGATAGAGAACTTGTCTGGCGAAAATACATAGGTGAAGTGAATCTTATGGTATACTCTAGCAGCTTTAACTATAACAACCTAGTAATCTTTGCAATGCCGAATGAGTTCAGATCTGAAAAGAATCATAGGACCAACTCATCCGTACCCCGTCCCCTCCCTTCTCCCAGTCTGAAGACATAAAGCACCAGATACCTTTAGATCCCAGTTTGAACTATCTCGAGGGAAAGAATTCTGAAGGAGGTTAATAATTTGAAACCTTTGAATGATTTTGATGTTAAGTAATTTATTCACATTGTCGGTCTTGTATTTAGATGTTAATTAATTGTATTTTGAACATCTTAGGTTAACACATTGCTGAAGTGGTTCTGTGTGCATGCTCATTTGATATTTCATGTTTAACTATATTTTCTTTTAAGTTTATTTGTCTCTTTCGCCTTGAGGTGTTCAAATTGTTCAAGAAGCTGAGAAAAGCTTATATGAAACCTTAATAGAAAGGGAGGAAGGAGACAGCCAATTTCACTCTTGATATTTGGCAACAATTACAATTACTCATATTGATTACTTCGTTCTGTATAAGTCCATGCTTGTCTCTGTGTTATAACAATCTCCACCTGCAAGACACATTAGCAGATAGTTCTAAAAGGTTTGGCCAAAGAAGGGCTGAAACAACTCTCCTCGTTCGGCGTGTTCTTTTTTTGAGTCATTTTTTCGCAAGGTCAAGTGACTTAAAGAATCATCTGGTGAAATGTAGCTTCAATTAGTAATGGATAGAGTTAAGTTATATGAAAATCTTTGTGTACATTACCATATTGCCAATCTTGATATGCATAGATTCGAGTAAGCAGTGACTTAACATATCAAGATGCTCCATCTCATGCAAGCCTACTATAGCAGGATAGCTTAGGTGTACCTATTACCTCATGTACCATGTGACTGAGATGGGAACCCCTGACTTTGAGCTTCTCACATGATAGACATCTAGTTACTTGTAGTTCCGACTTTCTGATAGTTGTGAAAGCTTTAGGTAATATATGGAGCTTGTCTGGTGTATCACCTCCTAAATTATTCTTACGAAAGGTTTCTCTATGGTTCCTTGGTATCTTTTTATTTCTTTCTACGATTCAGTAAGTTCAAATGGACTGTGTAATTAACATTATACTTGATTTGCAGATAGCAAGAGGTATATGGAACAGTGGCTCTCTTATCTCCAGAACAGCTGATATAAGGTGCTGCTGCTGCTTCACTGTAATAATAAGTGAACTTTGTTATATTATGAAAACCAATCCAAAACCAAAAAAGAAAAAAAAAATAGAAAAGGAAAATTAAAAGTGAATAGAAGCAGAATGGCTTATTTTGGGTTTGGGGCATAGTAAAGGATAAGAAGAAACGCAGAAGATTTAGGAATGACCATGCTTCCTGTGCTCCTCTTCTGGGGCCAAGCAACACTAAAAGGAAGAAAGAGGAACAGGGTTATATGCTATGAAGGAGGGTGATACATTTGCTTCCTTATCTCAACAAGGAGGTGTAATTTGTCATTCAAGTTATATCTATAAGGGAGAAGGGAAGGTAGAAGCTATCTGCTTCTGTATACTTGTGTATTCTATGATGTAAATAGAGCTGTACATATGTAAATAGGTCTGTGACTTATTGTTACTATGCTTCTTGTAAATAGATCGCATTGACCAATTTATGCGTCATTGTAAATAGTTGGACTTTGACTACTGATTGCTACTGCAAGTCTGCAGCAATACCTCTGCTAGTTGGTTGAAACTGCATTCGTGTATCAATCCACCTTTGCGCGATGGATGTGACGTCATTGCTATGGCTGTTAGGGAGTCGGGGAGGGGAAAATGTAAAGTCCCATTGTAAGATAGGTAGTACGCCTTTACCATATGTTGTTGATGTTGAAGCTCTAGGATTAAGAGTTGTCCATTGTTTGGATTCTTTCTGATTGCTGGTTTTCTGTTCCAATTTGTGTAAGATTCTTGAGAAACATGCTTTATTTGTTATGTGAATTGGTTATTGGTCGCTTTTGTGTATTCTCTTGTAAATTGGCTGTTTATATGAAAATTGTATATATAATACTCTATTAAATTAGATTTTCCTCCATTCTCTTTTTAAACTCAGGCAGCTTCACTCAAGCTCTTTTGAGGCTCGACCCTAAAATAATCGAGCCGAGCCCTCGAGCCTTGGGCCGGCAACCGAGCTCAACTGTGTCTCCTCGATTTCACATTCCTTTTTCTCACGTAAGCATTACAAGAAGGAATACAAGTTTTCAAGTTGTTTCATACACCTCTACTGCAATCACAAAAGAAAATTACTGTTTTCAAATACTCCCATTAATAGAAAAAGTTATTACTAATGAGACCTTCACTCAAGCTCTTTGAAGGCTCGACCCTAAAAAAATCGAGCCGAGCCCTTGGGCCTTGGGCCAGGCAACCAAGCTCAACTGTGTCTCGTTTATTTCACATTCCTTTTTTCTCACGTAAGCATTACAAGAAGGAATACAAGTTTTCGAGTTGTTTCATACACACAACTCTACTGCAATCACAAAAGAAAATAACATGTGAAGTCTCATTAGTAATAACTTTTTCTATTAATGGGAGTATTTGAAAACAGTTAATATCAAAGGATTTTCAAAGAAAACATATCTCTAGTGTACTGGATATTGCAAACAAGGCTCTTGAAAACTTCAGGCTGCATAGCATCATTGCTGAAACCCAGAACAGAGGAGCAGAGCGACATGCAGGTGTTACAAGGCACTGTCCAGGAATCTGGAAAATGCTTTGGTTTCAAACTCGTGAGCGAAACTAATGTTATAAGGTTAACAAATTAACTATTGCGAAAATTATAAGGATTCTGGAAATGCTTTGGTTTCTATCAATCTGCTGCACTCATTGTTAGGATTAAGGAAACAGTCAGCAATACCTGAAGAAAATAAAAGAGGGGATGGCATAAATAAACTGTGTTATAAGACAATACCAGATCACATTGATAGCAATTTACAGCCTTACGGGAAAGAGGATTTATACAATGATAAGTCTTTTACACCTAAAAAGCAGAATAAATAACACTTCCTGAAGAACTAGATACAAATCTGAAGAGTTTGGAGAAACAAGATAGTACAAGAACTGTTTGTAAAGCATTTGCATACAAGGTTAACTCAAGCTAACCATACTTTTCTCTATTTTCAGTTTCAACTTCCGATTTGCTCGGATCTCTATCGATATCATTCTCATCCACATCCATGTTTTGTAAGCCGTCTTGTCCTCCGCTCACACTTCGATCCCCACGCTTGAGTTCAGAATCATTATTATTAAGATCTTTAGCTGGCGAATTCAGCATCTTAACATCATCCTCGCTATCCTGGCTCCCATTAGTCATGGTATGATCACCGACAGCTGCATTTGCAATTGTTTGACAACTTAAATTCTTGTGATCCTCGGAGACTGGTAAAGCAACTTGACCTTCTGTATCTTGTTTGTTTAAAGCACTGATGGGAACAGAATGCCGATCTTCTTGAATACCTTCTTTCACTTCAGTCTCTAAAGACAAAGTTTGCTTATCATCAACTTGCCCATTTAAGGAGTTTCCTGAAAAAACAGCTTGATTGTCTTGGACTTGCTCTGTTGATGAACTGACTGAAGTTTGATTGCTATCGACCTCCATACTTGGCGCATTGCACAGAACACCAGCATGGTATTTTTGACCAAGACCTCTTGTAGAATTGTCCGAGCAAGAATTCAAAATCTCTCCCCCAGGTTTAACCTCAAGTTCACTGCTTGAATTAGAGGCAGCAGCATTTGTTGCTTGAGATGAAGCTCCCAATCCTAGAATTATGTCCTCTGCATTGGATTGAACTGCTGGTGTTGCAGGTTTTACAGGATTTCCATGCATTTGCGGAGTTGTACCAAGTCGTGAGGCATTTGGAGGAGCTGCAGAATAAGTGCAATGTGGTTTTGCTGCCAGCCCAGTTCGTATAAAGTGCACATTGCTCGGTAATTGGCTTGTTCCTGCAACTGATGATTTGATTAAAGGACCTCCTCCAGGCATGATATGTACAGCATTCTTAGACTGTGCAGCTTTAAACAGTGATGCAGCATCTGAGGGGGTGGCAATGCGAGCCCCAGCTGCAACTGCAGCAGCTTTGACCATTGAATCTGGACTGAGTGTTGTCTTTGTTGATGGTTTTTTTGTAGCTACCCGTGATTTTGAAGATCCAGCTGGTCCGGCACGCTGAACTGTTGCTAATGCGGGATCTTGTTGAGACAGAGACTGGGATTGTGTACCAGATGATGAAGTTTCAGCAGCAGCTGGCTGTGCAGTGTTCCCAGATGCGACATGTGAACTTGTCCCTGATCATCCAATACCAACCAAAGAGAAACAGAAGCTTATTAACAAATATTATTATTATTATTACTATTATCTCTTTTCGGGTAAGTTCACAGAGTATTCCAAGTCTTGAAGAATCCTTATGTCTAATAGATATTTAAGGATTCTTCAAAATCTTTATTTTAAAAGAAGGGAAAACTCCAGCTCGTTCTGCCCTTCTATTCTCCAAAGGTATTTTAAAAGACATGAAAACATGTAACCAACCAGAATATCAGACATTGCACCTCTTCTTCTGGGAATTACAAAAGAGAAGTTAAGTGGGATTGAGAAGCCCCACCTGTATTTACTAGAGAACTTCACATATTTAGAGATCAAGGATAGTGACTAGGAAACACAGTTCGAACTTAGTTCCATTACAATGACCCCCAAACAATCTTACATCGTGGCATATAAATGTTAACTGAAGTAAAAACTACTATAGTAGCAGAAATACTGCTGACAATAAGGAAAAGAGAAGAAGATTTAAGAATAAGATATAGATATTCTTTTACCACAGCCATCAAACAAAGTATATTGCCAGTAGAACTTCAACAGAGCACTCAAACAATAAATAATATCCACCACCTTTAATATGATGGACTTCCATAAACATAGTATACTTGTGGTTTTGCTACAGTACAGCACTTTCATACACTGAAAATAGTGATCTTAAAATAATGGTACTAACCAGCATTAACTGAAGAAGCTGACTTCAAGTTATCCCCCATCGGCATATTAAGGGCAAGTGACAAAACACGGCGAGTTGCCAGCTGAGCCTCAGAAAGTTGTGACCCAGTTCCTGCACTTATGGGGCCCTGTCGCTTCCTAATAATGGCCCACCTCTGCACATGGTCAATAGTCAATATAAATTAGTGAGAGCAATAAAAAAACAAAAGTGAAATTTTTTAATGGTCAAGAAAGAGATAAAGTTCACCAACATGATCAAACAATTAAAATTTTAAGCAGTATAGCTGAAATTGCCTTACATATGTAGTATATACAATTCATACTACTACTCCGTTGCCGGGAATTGAACCCGGGAAACCTGGGCAAGACCCAGACATCCTAACCATGCTAGATAACAACGGATCCCCATAATATAGTGGAAAAAGCTTCTTTGTAGAGCCAAGTAATGAAATTAAACTTTAATGAAGCCAGAGGAGACATGTATAGAATGAAATGATTTTATAACCACAGTTTCCTCGTCAAATTCGTGATGACCAAAATTTTCCACTCAAGTGTGAGGGGAAAAAAGAATGACTCAAAATCATAACATTAAAATGCATTACATGGTATCTTAGAAGGCTCGGTATATGAGTCAATTTTCAGCATACAGGTGGTTATTATATTTATATTAACCACTGTTTTATGTATCTGTTACCCAAGAAAATAAAAGTTAACTTAATTCCCTGTCTTTAAGTGAAGGGGTATGAAAAGGATCAAGCAAACACAAGAAAAATGCTCAAATCTGTAATTTTCCTTAACAATTACAAAAAGTAAATTAAATTAATAAGCGAGTACTCATTACCATCAAATTGACTTGTATGCCATGCATCCTTCAAAGGTTGAGGACCCCTTTTTATATCATCCGTATATCTGTGTTTATGTTTGTGTATGCATGTGCAATTCCTTCTTAAACTTCAGATTTAGAATTCCAAGTGAAGAAATCCAAAGAGGATCAGAAGTACGTTTGATAGGTTGTTTTCAAACACATCATCAAAACTTGATTAAAATCTGGATACCAAGCAGACATCAAACTGAGTTTTTATGCATCTCTTTCCTTGTGTGTTTGGTTTATTTCATCTCCAGCCCACACTAAAACGATAAGAAAGACTACTGTACTTACATATTTTCTTATTTTGGACAAAAACAAAATTCATAAAGTAACAGTATTAGGAAAAACAAAAAAGCACTGGATAACACTTTCTTCAACCAAAAGGCTGCAAGTATTCTTAAATAGCAAAGCCTAATCCAGATTATAGCAAATTTTACTGGGGAAAAATGAATAATGATAGTAAGCATCAATCATTCAGTCAGCAACAAATAAAATGCATGTGCAGCCAGTATGGTTATTATGCAAATCATACCAGAAACACTAAAAATAACCCTACTTCTTTCCTCCAAAGTAACATCAATGAGAAACTGGGGGACAAGCACAACAGTTGACCTGTTTGGTGCATTCTAGATGCTTTACTTTATTTCTGCATGTCCCGTTCTATCTGCTTGCACGAAAAGTTTGACATGCATATCGAGTAAAGAAGGTGGGAGAGAAAGAGAAATTATTCAACTTTTTCAATGAAGAGATAGAAGAGCAGTTCATTAAACATTTTAATTTTTACGACAAATTGACATTAAAATTCCTCAAAAAATCTATGATGTCCAGTTCATTGCAATGATTCATGGACAAAAAACCCACATTCTAGGAAAATAACATGTAAAAGAAAAGGGAAAAAGTTTCTCCAAGCAACTTTCTCCCCTGTGAGAGTGTTTGTATGTGTGCGCACGTGTTTTGTGTCACGGACTTTGTGCTTGTCTGGAGAGTTAGCACAGAATGCTACAAAAGGGTCATCTTATGACAAACAGAAAGACATAGGGATGGAAGGACAAAGGAAACAGAGGAACTAATGCATGAACAAGCCCATGGCTCGTATGCATAGATCACAAGGATGAGAGACTTCGATCATAAAATAGAAGATTATGGCACAGAGAAAAAGAACCTGCGATAGCTGGGAAGCTGTCCTATCACCCTTAAAATCCCCTTTCAAAATATTTGCCCAATTTCCTTCACCACATTTCTGCACAGCAGCAATGAGTTCCTCGTCTTCTGCTGCAGACCATGGTTTTCTTTTCCGTCGAGGAGGTAAATTGCCACTAGCTGTTCCATTGGTATCCAAATTTTCGGAACTCATAACAGAAGGCAAGGGCTGTTTTTGCACAGAAACTGGAACAGTTATGTTTGTCCCCTGCATGTAAGTAGCAAGATCAGAATTCTCTGAAGAAGCTCGGGATGCTTGACTGTTAGGTATATTTATAGTCAATGGAGCCTCCACCGTTGAGCCATTAGTCCCATTGGCATCACTTGATGAACCGGAAGCAATTAATACCTGTAAAAAATGCAGAAATTCCATGAAAATGGATAAAAGCCAAGTTAAGCACCCTAAATAGCATAAAAAAGAAGATGTACAGAAAATTAGGTCTCAGCGATATGCCAAAGAGCACCCAAAAAAGATCCATGCCTAAACAACTAGCAAATACAATTACAGCCACTCATCAGATGCCATTTCTGAAACCATAGAACACTGGTAGTCAGCAGCGCCTCATCAAACGGCATTTCTGAAGCCATAGAACATATATTTATTACTATTTATTTACATCATTGACAAGGACATTTATTGAGGGTAATATGTTGCCTGGCAACTCGATTTGAATTCTACTTCGTTGCTGTAACAACTTTATGATAACGTCTCCATAATCTAAAGATAATCAGAAGCACACTCTAACCACTACAACCCTTCTTCAAATTTCTATCCCCAAATAATTCCAAGGTTCTCCAGATGTTATTATACAAAGTATTATTAACTAAATTTTGTAAAAGTAGTGTGACTATAGTAAAAGTTCCGGAGAACATGGACTGGAATTGATAAGTGTTTAAAGGCATAACCTAAGCCAATATGAATGTCTTCACTTGACGAGACTTCTTAAAAAGAGGGCAAAGTAACTCAAAACACATACAACATATTCTAGAATATCCTCAACCTTACAGAATACAAACTTACTGATAATATTCATTTTGTCTTCGGTAAATAAAAGGTACCTTCACACATGCTGCAGCCTCCGCGGAAGCTTCAGTGCTTACAGCAGGAAAAGCTTCCAGTTCATACTCTAAATCACTATCATCATCCTGCCACCATGAAAGAACCAAAAACAAAGAGATAAGCTAAATACAGAATCAAGATGGATGCAATGAGAGTAACTCCAACGTATTCGAACAACCACAGAAATATAAATAGTTTGGTAACAAACAAAAGAAAGTAAGCAGTTCACACTATCCACCAAAAATATAGCACCTGAATATATTAGCTTATGCAGGAATTACAAAACCGTCCAATAAATTTGGATCATTCAATGCCCATTTCAATTTCTGCTTCCTAGATCAAAATACAACTTTTCACCACTCGTCAGTCATAAGCAACAGCTTGATTTATTTTCCTACCATTCTTCTCAACTCAAATATATACACACTACGGAGATATACAGTTGTATATATTAAAGCCCTGTAATCTAAAACTTACTTCAAATGACAGCATTCACTTATCTATGGATATGATTTCATCAAAAACAGTTGCTTCTCACAATTAAATTCATGTGCAAACAGACACAAAAAGACACACAAACTACGTGAAGTCAATCCACAATTTAAAATTTTAAGATCAACGATAGTATTCGCCTATCTATAATTACATCAAGTCCTCTGCTTCTCACAACAATACACACCCAAACACACACAAAAAAGTATACATATATGCATATCTAAATGCACGTATATACCACAAACACAATACGATATCCAAACCCGGATCATCTAGTAAAACTGAACATCCAGCAATATCAACTGCTTATTAATACATAAAATTTCCGGGTAGTAACATTCACAATTACAAACGCACACAACACACACTGTCGATAAGTAAATGTTCTCAAAGAAAAACTGACAACTGACCAGAGGTTCAGTGACATTTTCCAATCTATCGAGCAGTGAATTGCGATATGCCAAATGGCGCCACAGCATTTGGTACTCTCTGGCATTGGAAATCCCTGTCGCTGTCTTCTTCACCAGCGCATTCCAATCAATCTTCACACCCGGCACCTGTGCCACCTCTTGCAACAATGTCAACACCGTAGTCGCTGTATACCTAAAAATAAAATAAAATAAAATAAAGTAAAAAACACAAAAATTAATCAACAAACAAAAATAAAGAAAAAAAAACAATTTAAACGCCGAAAAAATCGAAAGCAATAAGAAGAAAATAAGGAAATTACCGTTGTAGAAGTGTGGAGATGTCTTCTTCGCTAACGAAGCCTTTTTTCTGCTTCTTTGATCTTTCAACCATTTCGATCTTTTAAAAATATTTTTGTTAAAGGAAATAAAATTGCATGTTCTTGAGTGAGGATTTTTTAGTGTTTTCAGTGATTTCAAGTGTAAAACCCTTGAGAGAGAAAGGGGAGGGTTTTAGGAGTGAAGAGAGAGAAAAGCCCTAGAAAGGAGACCGACGACGACGTTTTAATGAGGGGTGACCGACCGTTAAGAGCGTGGACAGCACGCGCACTTCGGAGAATGTGTGATGAAAGAGACGTGAGAAGAGAGAGATGAAAAGAAATAGAATGCGCGTCGAGAGTTGGGAAAAAAGACGGACGAACGAAACGGTGTTTGGGGGCTCAAGTTGTGCATCCAGTTGTTTTTATGATGTTCTTTTTTCTTATTATTGGTTTTTAGATCGTTTTTCGGAATTAGAATCTTAAATAATGTAATATTAGTTTATAAAAAAAAAATTAATAAAAAATAAAGACTCCATAGTAGTATTTCACTTGTTTCTCAACTAATTAACAATTAACTTGAGTAATTAAAAAGTAATTATATTTTGTTCAAATTATAAGTTAGATTTTATGTCACTATGATGATAACAAGCTCTATGTTAAAAGAATATCATGGAGAATCTTATGTCATTTTTTTTTTTATAAATTATTATGGGATAATTATGTTATTACGAGACAAATCTAACGACGAATTTTGAAAAAAGACAAACTTTTTGCAATTGATCTAGAAATTTTTCCTTTTTTGGGTCAAAAATTTCCTGAAAAACTTAGAAGTTATATAATATAAAGTGAGTCCATAGTATAATTCTAGTTTTGTAAGCATTTAAAAAGTTTATAATAACATACATGTGGGCCCAAGTATATACCCTGAATTGATTCTTGAGTTTTTTTTTTTTTTTGTCAAAAGATAAATTTATTAATAAATAAAAGAGTAGAAGAAGTTCAGTCGATACCAGATGTTAAACGAACATCTGAGATTACACGCAAAACCAGCAAAAAAAACACTACAAGAGGGATTAAAGAACCCAACATGAGAAAAGGAACCTATCTGAATTGCAAATACAACCCTGACTGCCATATAGGTAGCCCGTAGAAATAGGAGTCGGAAATGGCCAGACGAGGACGATAGGCAGTGAATATTGTGACGAGTAAAGAAAATGCTTCGAGCACAATTGGAGAAACCCCGAGAAGCATCCAAAACTAGGTAAGCGGTAGAGTCTGAACCAAACGTACTGAAAGTAGGCCAACACACCATAACCCAAAAAGAGAAACAAAATAGAAAATTGGGCTACACACCACTTAATAGCAAACCATAACCCTGTACAGCAACAGAAGGAGACCCAAATTTGTGGAGATCTGTAACTGCCACTAAGCCACGAACAGAAGACCAAACACTAACGGCATACACCAAACCACACCCAATTGGCTCAACCACAAAGATTTTTTTTTTTTTTAAAAGACTTACCAAGAATACCAGTATAGAGGGCTAGTAGCCTGGGAAGGAGAAGAAAATATAAATATCGTGAAACGAGAAGCTGTGAAAACCTCATATGGTAGCAAGCAGAAGAAGAAAACGAAAAGCTCACTTCAACACAATAAACAAACTCAAACTAACAACTAGTAGTAAGATATAAAAAAGAAAATAAGATCAACGGTAAGGAAATGGATGAAGAACGAAAAGAAGTTAAGAAGACAAGAAGGAAAAGATGGAAGCGGTGGAAGTTGAGATAATTTTTGAGGTGTATGTTTTATCTACCGCCTCAGCTTTACTTCCCCTAGTACTTGACGATTCTTGAGTTTGAGCCCCAAAAAAAATTGATTCTTGTGCACCAACCTTATTAGCTAGGCTCTTCCAATCACATTTCTACATTTTTTTGCTCAATCACCAAAGGAAAATTTTTGTTGCAACTTTGTAAAAAACATAGGAGTATATATGCTTTTCGATCTAAAAATTTACAGTGGTAAATACTTGCAAAATAATGTATTCATCAATGTTCCATGCTTTACAAATACAAATGTTAGTAACTATACGTCTAAATTTTGTTTTACTGTAAAAAATATCACAAACATCTACTCTAAATTTTGTTATAATCATATTTCTACATTTCTACTAGCATTACTATAGACGTCAAAATCCACAATTATGAATTTTGGGCCATCAGCAACCTGCAAAGACAGAAGGCGAAAGAGAGATGTAAGTCTTGGGACACCGGTGTGGTGCCGGCCGAAGACACTCTAACACTCAAATCAGTATTTTATCGAAAGAATAAGAATACGAGGAAAAGATAGAGATGATAGAGGAGTCTACCATAGTGCTGACGTTGATATAGGAAGTGTTGGCCAAAGTTATCTATGTTGTAGATATGTAAAGGGGAGAGAGAGAGTAATGCTAGGTGCGGCAAATACTCGATGCACTCTCCTTTTGTAGGCATGGGTAGGTCAAGAGTCACGAACCCTTGGGAGTTGTATGTTGAGCAGACTACCTTGGGTGAATAATCATCTATCCGTTAGGATAGATGATCTTATCCTGAGTTTGTCGATCGTCGTTCTCTTATGGTAGACTAGAAAATTGGAATGACTTTTTTGATCATTTATCCAGAGATATCCGATAAAGTTCAAGTTGAACTCGAGCTCGTCTCAAGTAGTTCGCATAGAATAGCGCCACCATGCAGGCTTGGTCATGGTTCTCAGGCCTTTAGCGGCCTATTACAGGAGTAGGCCACGATCCGTGGGCCTTGGCCCAAATCACAAGTCGATACGGGTCATTTGACCCATCACGGTATAACCATGGGTCCAAGCCCAATTTTGGTATCAATAATTACCAAATTTATTAAAAATTAAAATAATATAATTCAAACTTGGAATCTATAATTATAAGAGTTCGGTAACAGAGCATTCTATTCCATTTTTGGATGTAGACGTTTTGCAAGAAAGAAAAATAGAAAACAAAGGGTCCCACTCAAATAAAATAGCTTTCTCCACTCCCCTATCTTGCATCCTAACTCACTAACTTGGACAGCCACCACCTACTGGTAAAAACTAAACGTTAAATTTGTTAATAAATGACGAAACTTATAATCAGTTCTTTCATTGTGCTTTACACTGGGTTGGAACAAAAAAATTTGACTGGGTGCTCAATATTCTTTTTGACGGGCTGTAAATTGAAGCCCAAATCTAAGCTAAAAGGCAAGGCCCAATGACTGTAAATTAAGTTTGCGTTAAATAAATGCTTTCAACATAATCGGGCCGTGGCCCTGGGGGAGACTAAGTCAAAAATATTGACCAAGTCCAAGGCAATTAGGCTAACTCCAACAGTTTTCTTATTTTTTTCTCTACATGTAGAGAGTTTGGAATTGTTTCTTTAGTTTTAAGGGCCTTTATTTCAGTTTTATTCTAACAACCTTCCTACTTTTAAATTATCCTTATTTCAAGAACTCCTTATTTCAATTTTACTCCAACAACTTTCCTATTTTAGGGACTCCCTATTTTTATTTTACTCTAATATATCTCTATTTTGATTAAACACACTACTTTAATTTTTTTTTAAATTTACATTTTTCATTTGTTAAAGATAATTTTCTATTTTAATTAATAATATTATTTTTTATTATATTTTTATAATATTATTTTTATTAAAAAATTATAACAGATTAAAAATAAAACAAAAAATTTCATAGTATAATTAAAAGAAACATTACGTTAGAAATATAATTTACTAATTTCGCAACTTAAAAAAAAAAAAGAATCATTGAAAAAATTTTGCAAATACAAAGAGCCATTTTGGGCTTTCTATATTTAAAGAGCCAAGCAAAAAAAAGGCTCCCAATTTTAGGGAGTTCCTCATAAGGAGGTTGCTGGAGCACAATTTGAGCATTTGACTCCCTAAAATGGCTAAGGAGTCAGTTTAGGAAGGCTGTTGGAACTTACAACCAACTCAACTAATACAAGCAAACATGCTCGAAAAGCATAGGAAACAATCACACGTTCATCGTCCGAAAATCCCACTACCCCACAACAGAATTATAAGAAAAATTTCGCCTATAAAAAGGTGACAACAACATCCGAAGGTGGTATCCAACTCTCATTGAGCAATCATACATACTGTATTGGATTCTTAAGCTTTCTCTAAGCTCTCTTGTTCTCATAACCAACTTGAGCATCGGAAGAGGACTCTAAACATTGTCTTAGGCCCTTTGTTTTGCATGTAAACTATGATTCTCAATTGTTAGGGACATAAGAAGAGTTCCAGCCCAATCTATGAGACCCAACTCAAATCTGACCTTGACACTTCTAATAGTTTTGCATAAACTAATAGAAATGTGGAGTGATTTGGGAAATTGAGGGAGCAAATTGAGTTGGAATTAGCGATAGTGGGGGAATTGGAGACTACTAGAAGTTAGGCTGCTAACTCCAACAGTTTCTTTATTTTTTTCTCTACATATAGAGATTTTGGACTTCCCTTCTTAGCTTTAGGGGCCCCCTATTTCAGTTTCACTCCAAAAGTCTCCCTACTTTTAATCTATCTTTATTTCAGGAACTTCCTATTGCAGTTTTACTCCAACACCTTCTTTATTTTAGGGACTCCCTATTTCTATTTTACTCCAATATATCTTTATTTTGATCAAACATACTATTTTAATTTTTTTATTTACGTTTTGTATTTGTTATTGATGATTTTGATTTTTTTGTGATTTTGTTTTTTTCTTTCCTTCTTTTTTTTTTGTTGTACAAAGCCAGCTTTGCCAGCTTTTGGCTTTTTTGAAGAAGCTTTGGGATGTAGAGACATCCAGCGAGTGTGGGAATCAGAGAAGGGGGGCTCCCAATTCTAGAAAACCTCATATAAGGAGCCTGTTGGAGACTTTTTCACCAATTTGACTCCCTATAATGAATAAAAAACCATTATAGAGAGTTTATTGAAGAGAGTCTTATAGTGTTATTTGTCATATAATTAGAGAAGAGAGGTGGAACACAGTATAGTAAAGATTTGAAGTACTTTACACTTCGTACATTGTGTTGTTGAAAATAATATATGACAATTTATACCTAATGAAAGCGACTTCTATTTGACAACTGAAAGAATGAATTTCATTCAGTTTGAAACAAGTGAAACGTTAATTTATGAAGATTGTATGGTATTTCATTCGGTTTGAAACAAGTGAAGCATTAATTTATGAATGTTGTATGGTATTGTATTGTATTTTAACTTTGAAACTAAATGTAGTTCTCTAAACTATGTAAGTTATAATTAATCTGATATAAATATAGTAATTTCTCATAATTCTCTAATATTAGTATATTAAGAGCCATAATTTGTAGGGTCACGGACGTAATAGTTTCAATGTAAAAGATTGAGTAATATTAAAAGTTTATTGGGTTATTAAAGATTTACCCATGTATTCATATGATTTTGACTTCAACCTTTTTTTTTTGGTACAATAGAGGTCGAAGCTATGTTTTGAATTCAGAGTCTTTAATTACAACATATCACTATTTGACTATTCCGCTTTACAAACTCTTGAGTGTCACTTGAATTCATTTACTACTAAGTAACGAAGCAAATGGGGGAAAGGAATGGTTGCAGTGGCGGATGTAAGTTGGGCCAATGGGGGCTAAAAAATGTTCAAACAATTTACGTGTTTTTTAAAATATTTATGTATTTTTAGTTAATATAACTAATTAACACGCACTAAGAAAAAAAATATTCATATAGTTAAAAATTTATATGTTTTAGGCCATGATAAAAATTCCTAAATACCCCCAGCATGGTTGTGTTCTCCGATTGAAAGGATCATTTTAGCGGAGACCTTGCTGGCGAATATTGAAAGAGCAAGTAGAGCTTAATTTAGCAATAGTGAGATATGGGTGTTTTTTAGTATGAGGATTAGAATTCATTAATCCTTATGAATTTAGGAATTTAAATTCTCTTATAACGTTTTCAATAATAAAATTATGTTGAAATAATTTAGACTATTGGACATTACAAGAGAATTTAAATCCAAGACTTATAATGCGGTTCGATATCATGAGAGCTGAGAGGTGGAGCAAATATAGTTATAAGGATTTGAAGCGATGAGCTCTCCAGTACATCCTTTTGTTATCTTAGTAGTAAAAAGACTATTTGATAGCAAAAGTGAAATTATGTGTTAGAACAACTAAACAAAGTTAATGCATTTTAATTTGAAACAATAGAGTATTAATCATGTATGTCGTGTCGTTGTGCTTCGTTTGCTAAAACAAAATGATGGTAGTGTGTGATTGTTGTCTGACAAAAATTTTAAGTCTAATCCGCAAACCGCATCTCATTTTGATCCTCAAGCCGCTGATGAGTGCATTAACAATCGCGATGTTTATGTTCGAAGGCTCAATGCGAATGATAAACCTAACTATCGTATGTATTCGATTTAATATTTAGTATTGACCCAATCCTAAATGATTTCGTATTTAGGACTTATAATGGGTGAGAACTATGTTTCACAATTAGCGGCAACCTAATAAGATAAGATATTGAGCTCCGTGTCTGGATAAATGATAGCAGAAAATCTTGATATAGAGCTCAACATCTTACCTTATCAGTTGGTGCCATTTGCAAGAACATAGTTCCCACCCATTTACTAACGAAAATGACCTTCAACAGTTTCGATCTAATGGTTTTTCTTCAATATATGGTGGCATAGTGAGCAACATTAACTGGGTTTGAGAAGAGTTAAAGTGAATAGTAAACGCGTACAAGATGGAAAAGAATGAAGTGACTTCTACATGATCAACCGGTTCTGACAAAAAAAAAAAAACATGATCAGCCGACTGACTATACATAGAGGATGGTGTGTTATACCATTGACACCATCCTCAACACATGACAATGCTGAGGTGGAAATATAGCTGAAACAGAATGCAACAAGTTTGTTAAGGAGAGGTCACCGCACCAAAAAGATGCCACATCGCTTTGATGATTTCATAACTAACTTAGCTGCAAAAGACAAAGGGAAGCATTAGTATAAATATTACACAGTGAGGCTCAAAGATGTATCTCTAAATATTGTAATCAATTGCTTAGCAACTACTCTCTTCTTTCTTTCCCTTCTTAGGAGTTTCAACTGACTCGAATAGTTGGCCTATCTGTAATTTGTTTTCTGCAAATTCAATTCAATCAAAGAGCTATTAGCTCCACATACATTACATTGGTGCTTTCATTTTTTTCGAACCCATGGCAGAAGGTACCCGTCTGAAGATTGTCGATGAGACCCTCAAAACCCAATCCCAGATCCTCGATTCCTTACAATCTGATCTTGCTGTCCAACAACACTCCATGGAGCAACTGGCCATTCAATACACCACTCTCGGTGGCAAAGTGGATCAGCTCCTTCGTGTAAGTGATTCTTCCTCCCCTGTTCGCAACTTTGCTGGACCTAGCTCCGCCACTTCTTCTGGTGGCGCCACCTCATTTTCCCGTTCCTTAAAACTCGACTTTCCACGCTTTGATGGGTCAGACGGCAATGGCTGGCTTTTCAAAGCTGATAGGTTCTTCGAATAATATTCCATCGACGATTCTCAACGCCTTTCACTGGCCTCCTTTCACATGGATGGTCCAGCTCTCCATTGGTACCAATGGCTCATCCATAACACTCAACTCCTTTCCTGGTCCCAATTTTCTCAAGCCCTTCTTACCCGTTTTTCCCCTATTGAGTTTGAAAATCCTCACGGCTCTCTTGCCAAACTTACTCAAACCTCTACCGTCGCCGATTATCAATCCACCTTTGAATCCCTTGTCAATCGCACCACTGGATTGCCAGTGAATTTTTGCTTAATTGTTTCATCTCTCGGCTCTGGCCCGAAATCCGCACCGAGATCTTAGCTTTCCAACCTACAACCATGACTTAAGCCTTGGGCTTGGCTCGTCTTCAGGAAGCTAAGCTCTCTGAACTTCATCGTCTCTATTCTTGGCCCACTCCATCTCACCGAAGCCCACAATTCACTCCTCCTCATCTTGGCCCAAGCACTCCTCTTTCGTCCTTTCCTTCCAGCCCACATACTAAATCTCATTCCACCCCTTCAAGTCCATACACCATCCCCGTTTTCCATCTTCCTCGACCTCCATTGCTACCTTCGCCATCTCCAAACAATTTATCCCTTCCAATCAAACGACTTTCTCCTGCCGAAATCCAAGCCAAACATGAGAAAGGCTTATGCTACTCCTGCGATGAGAAGTGGTATGCTAATCATCGCTGTAAGACAACTCCTAAACTATTACTTCTAGATTTTGATCATGAACCTCCTGATACACCTATCTCTCCTCCGCATCTTGCAACTTCTGACAAAACCCCTTCACCACCCCTTACTAAAATATCTTACCACGCCTTGGTTGGCTATCACTTCCCTACTACTCTTTGTCTTAACGGCATAATTGTCGGAGTTCCTGTTCAATTGTTGATTGATGGAGGCAGAACTCACTCCTTTATCCAATCTCGTGTCGCATGACACTTATCCTCGCCCATTGAGCCTTCTCCGACCTTTGCCGTGGTGGTCGAAAGCGGCGAACATCTTCGGACCGAGGGTTGTATACGTCAAGCTTGCATCTCGGTTCAAGGGCATGACATTATCACATATCTATATGTCTTTCCCTTACATGGCTTAGACATTGTTTTGGGCATATCATGGTTGGAGACATTGGGCACTGTTCAGATGAATTATTCTACCTTGACAATGGGTTTTCAACATCAAAGCAAAAAGGTAGAACTGGTTGGTGATACTAAATCTTCCATCGAACACATACAGTTCAAAGGCTTCCGTCGCCTTCATGATACAGATGCTGCTACTGCATTTTTTTGTTTGGAATTTCTCCAACTGAGCTCTGAAAATTCTCCTGATCTTTCCCCAGCTTTGGACTTCATTTTAAGTCAATATGCAGCAGTCTTTACCAAACCTACGGGCTTACCACCTAAGCGAGCCCATGATCATGCCATTCCACTGCATACAGGGTCTTTTCCAGTCAATGTGCGTCCTTACCAATACCCTAATTTAAAAAAGGCTAAAATCGAGCATCTAGTTAATGAAATTCTCACTGACGGGATTATTTGCCCAAGCACAAGTCCGTATTCCTCTCCTGTGCTCTTGGTTCAGAAGAAAGACGGGACATGGAGATTTTGCATGGACTACCGGGCCTTAAATGCCATTACGATAAAAGATCATTTTCCTATTCCGACAATAGATGAACTATTTGATGAATTGTTCGGAGCATGTATTTTTTCAAAATTGGACCTGTTAGCCGGTTACCATCAGATTCTAGTCAAGGATGAAGACATTCATAAGGCTGCCTTCTGCACTCACGAAAGCCATTACGAGTACCTCGTGATGCCATTTGGTTTTACAAACGCCCCGACAACTTTTCAAGCTATCATGAACGAGGTTTTTAAACCTTATTTACGTAAATTTGTGCTTGTATTCTTTGATGATATTTTAATTTACAGTAACTCTCTGGAAGAGCATGTGGTCCATTTGGAACAGGTTTTTCAGGTTTTATTACAGCATCAGTTTGTGGCCAAACGATCAAAGTGCACTTTTGGAATCTGTTCAATACCTGGGCCACATTATTTCGGCCCAAGGTGTAGCCATGAATTCTCACAAAATACAGGCAATAATGGATTAGCCTACTCCACCTACAGTTAAGGCCCTTCGTGGATTTTTAGGCTTAACGGGATATTACCGTCGTTTCATACGCGGATATGCCCAAATCACCAGCCCTTTAACTGATCTGTTAAAGAAAGATGCATTTATATGGACTGAAGCAGCCCAGTCAGCCTTTGCTCGACTCAAGACATCTATGACTATTGCCCCAATTTTAACGAAAGGATATCTCTCTTTCGTTCATTATCGAGACCGATACTTCTGGTACCTGCATTGGCGTAGTCTTACAACAGCAGGGCCATCCTTTGGCGTATTTCAGCCAAAAGCTATCTACTCGTCTCCAATCTTCTTCAACTTATAACAAGAGATGCAAGCTATTATTGCAGCCATCAACAAGTGGCGACAGTATCTTTTGGGACGCAAATTTTTCATCAAGACGGACCAACACAGCCTCAAGAATCTCATGACTCAGGTTATTCAAACCCCTGAGCAACAAAAGTGGCTTTCTCGGCTATGATTTCGAGATTCTTTATCAGCCTGGGCGCGAGAACCAAGTTGTTGATGCTTTGTGTCGCGCGCCAACGGAATGCTTCTATGCTTTCTCTCAACCCTGTTTTGGTCTGCTCAATGAAATTCGTGGGGAAAATCAGTCACACCCGCAACTAATCTCTCTGCGACAACAATTGCAAGACGATCCCTCTCTGTTCTCAGATTATGCTTTGTGGGATGACATCTTGGTTTTCAAACGAAGAATTGTTATTGCTAGTGATTCAGCTCTCCGTCACAAATTACTACATGAGTACCACTCGTCTCCAATTGGCGGCCATGCTGGAGTTTTACGTACCTTTCAACGCCTGTCGACTGGGTTCTATTGGAAAAAAATGCGTGATGATGTGAAGCTTTTTGTGGCTCATTGTCGCATATGTCAGGAAATGAAGTCCTCCCATTTGACTCCCGCAGGACTTCTCCAACAACTCCCTATTCCTTCTTGAATTTGGGAAGATATCTCCATGGACTTTGTCATTGGCCTTCTTACTTCCGATGGCAAAACTATTATCATGGTGGTTATGGATCGTCTAAGCAAATACCCTCATTTTTTAGCTCTATCTCATCCTCTTTCAAGTGCCAAGGTAGCTGCTAAATTCACTGAAGAAATCATTCGACTTCATGGCACTCCTCGTACTATAGTCAGTGATAGAGACCCTCTTTTTCTCAGTCATTTTTGGCAAGAATTGTTTAGGCTGCAAGGAACTTTACTCTCTATGAGTAGTGCTTATCACCCACAGAGTGATGGTCAAACAGAAATCGTGAATTAGGGCCTAGAGCTTTACCTTCGCTGCTATGTTTCGGATACTCCAAATAAATGGAGTAAATTCTTATTATGGGCATAATACTGGTATAATACATCCTATCGCACATCCGCTGACATGAGTCCCTTCGAAGCCGTTTATGGCAGGCCTCCACCAGAATTGATCTGTTATTTTCCTGGGGAGTCCAAAAATGATTCAGTGGACTGTGAATTGCGCACAAGGGATAATATTTTACAACAATTGAAACGCAATTTACAACAAGCACAAGTTCGCATCAAACTTTATGCGGTTAAGAAACGACGTAAAGAAAACTTTGATGTTGGTGAGTTAGTACTTGTCAAGCTTCAACCTCATCGTCAGCTTTCGTTACGAGGTCCCTTCAATTCAAAACTGAGTAGACGTTTTTATGGCCCTTTCAAAGTGCTGGACAAGGTTGGTTATGTGGCATATAAATTGGACCTCCCTCCTACATCAAAGATTCACCCGGTCTTTCACGTTTCATTGTTGAAACGTTTCAAGGGTAATGCTCCCTCTGTCCCCACAACTCTGCCGACAACTCTACACATTCTTTTCCAGTTGTCCAGCCGGTGGCAATATTAGCAAATCGCACCATTCATCGCCAAGGATATCCTGTTGATCAGATTTTGGTGCAATGGGAGGATCAAACACATGTCCAGAACCTTGAGGACAAGGCTCCAGTCAACGAGGGAAGTATTGTCATACCATTGACACCATCCTCAACACGTGACAATGCTGAGGTGGAAATACAGCTGAAACAGAATACAACAAGTTTGTTAAGGAGAGGTCACCGCACCAAAAAGATGCCATATCGCTTTGATGATTTCGTAACTAACTCAGCTGCAAAAGACAAAGGGAAGCATTAGTATAAATATTACACAGTGAGGCTCAAAGATGTATCTCTGAAAATTGTAATCAACTGCTTAGCAATTACTCCCTTCTCTCTTTCCCTTCTTAGGAGTTCCAATTGACTCGAATAGTTGGCCTATCTGTAATTTGTTTTATGCAAATTCAATTCAATCAAAGAGCTATTAGCTCCGCATACATTACATGGTGGTAGGTTGTTTATTTTGGTAGATGGTAGTAGGTAAAAAAACTTGTTTTACCACATATGCAAATGGTTGGATGCATGGTTTTTGAGAGGGACATTTATCATCTCAAATAAATAACATTATGAAATTACAAGAGAGACAAACGAGAGATGTAATTGAAAATTACTATCAAACCTTTTTTTATTAACAAAGAACAATCACTTATGAAGATTGCCTGTTGCAAGCTCATAATAATTTACTTCATATGACCGTAGACATGTTAATGTTTTTGCTATTATCCTCATGGAAAACTAGTCAATCAGTCCGTACTAACATCAGTCCTCTCACAAGAAGTGGGTCCTATACACATGTGAGTCTCACTCTTTCTCTCATGGACTGATGTTAATCAAAATTGATTGAAGAGTTTTCTCATCCTCATTTAAGAATTACCAACCAACTACAGTACTGAGGCATGTTTGTCGTAATTGAATAGTGAAAATTAAAGTTCAACCCAACTATCCTCTACAGAGTTCAATGAGGTTTTAAATAAAGTTGATGAATAATTAGTAAATTATCAGTGTTTGTACACGAGAACGATGACCATATATACACCAAAAAATTATATATATGACAGTTTTTCGTGCTAAATTGATTAAGTTTCCGTAAAAAAGGCATCTACTCATATATATGATGTTATGAGGAAGGTTTAATAGTAATAAATGGATAATATAATTTTTTTATAAAAATGATTTGAATAGTCAACAAATATTATATCTCTTTTATATATAATTACACCAAGTTAACAATTTTTTAAAAACAATAGAAATATAATTTGAGTCATTTAAAATGATTAAGACTAACTTAGAAAAAATCAAAAACAATGAGGATTAATGGTAAAATTTTCCTTTTGAAGTACAATTCAATATCGATTAATGTACATTATACTATTAATGAAAGTTTTTGAATGTTTTATCGACCAAAAAAAAAAAATTCAATCCACGTCAAACTATTGGTGACTTTATTCTATTTGTAAAACCATAATCCTGATGTCAACAACTATTTATTTAATTTTCGGTGCCATGTTTCTTTTTCTCCCTACTACCAACGTTTTCAAAATAATTTTTTAAAATTTAGCCAATCTTTAAATTCATTTTCAACATCTCTATATATGGAGAAGAACACATAATCTCCCATCTCATCCCCTAACTCTCCATATTTTTTGCTAAACTTATTACTTAATCATCCTTCTTTTATCCTTTACATTTAATTTTTAACTATTATATTCTAACAAAAGTTGTAAGATTAATATAATTAAAGTTTTAAAATTTTATTATTATTGATATTATTCTAATACTTACTATTCTTGACTACAATAAAAAAAGTTCAATCATGTACAAAAGTGAACTTACCAGAGATAATGAGTGTGGGCCGCACATGTCATTAAGTGGGTGGTTTTGGGAGATGGGAGGATTAAAGATTAACTCCAAAGTCCATTTTGTTTCTATCATGTCCATCTATTCTAACATCTTCATCAACCACTTTTTTTTTTATACGAGAAGTTATTAAATTCTGTTACCTCAACTCGCTTGCTAAAAATGACGTTCCTTCATCCCGCTAATGCCACGGTTTTGAATAAATATTACTCATTGGGTGAGCATATCCTTTGCCAAAAAAGGAAATAAAAAAATGTTGGTATATCGAAATGAACGAATCTAGTGGCACATCCTTTATAAATACAAGGTTCTCTGGTCTACAACAATAGAAAAATCTGATAACTCCTTAATTATTCGCATAAAACCCCTCTTTTTACAAGCACTTCATACTTGAATTTGTAGGAATTTGACACTTTTTGGAATATTTTGGTGCAATGTAGGTTTCGAGTAATGAAGAAACAATTTGAATGCAAAACGGACAAAAATAAGCAAAATCAAGTGAACGAAGGATAATGAGCGATACATACTCAATATCTTGAAATTAAAAGATGCTCAATTGATGACAAATGTTTCACCAATATAATCTTCTCTTCAAGACGAATCTAATGCCATTGATGGTGCTAAAATCCGACTTCAAAAGCTCAATATATGGCCCTTACAAGTTTGTTGCATAGAACAAAAGCCGAAATCTGCTCAAGCACGTTACTAACCTGCTCGAGTAGCTGAAGTCCAAAAATGTTCAGCCATTAGCCTGCTCAAGCAGGATAGGCGTTTTTCTCAGAAATTGCACCATTTTTTTAGTAGGTCATACCACAACTTTGACCAAACATCTTTACCTATGTTTTGATTTGGGATTTTATATCATAAATTCGTATTTGAATTCCTTGCAATTGATCATCCATATTCATGTTAGTTGTGGTTTTTTCATTCAACAATCATACATTTTCTTATATGAATCTTGTTAAGATAAGTGTATAATAATCTATGTCTTAGTGATAGGTTATGCTCTAATATCCTTAGTTAATTAATCTTGTACAATTAGAACTTGTAGCCCAATTAATCCATGCTTAGATGGACAATTCCAAATCTATTAGCATGAGTAGAGTAATCAAAACTAGTTATCATCCCAAATAGCCTTATTCCCGTAAGATCCCCAAATCTTGTTTAGTTATGAGTACGAGTCATTAGTCGATTCTTAGTTTTTTTTAAATATTAATCAAGACAACTCCAGTTCAATTTCTTTATCTATTTTCTTTTGAATTCTCATACGATAATCTCAATTCCCAGAGGATGACCCTTGAGTAGCCATTCATTTAACTTTACTGTCGTTGTTTAATTTTACATCTTATTATTGATCGTACAACCACACAATAAAAATCCTCAAACAATCTACAACAACACTTCACAAAGAAATCCTCAAACAAACAACCATGCAAGGCCAAGACCAACGATGGACATCCCGTTTCAGAAGAGAGTCGCCGCATTTTAGAAGTAAGTTCACAAGTCTATTCTCTACTTATAAGTTTATAAGACTCCAACATTTCTGAAATGAGCACCGACAGCCTCAAATATTTCAAAAATAGGTTTACAAGCCTATTCTCTACTTATAAGTTTATAAGACACAAACACTTTTGAAATGCTTAAACATGAAAATAATTAAACAAGCACCGACAAACTCAAACGCTTTAGAAGTAAGTTTACAAGTCTATTATCTACTTATAAGTTTATAAGATTTAAAACATTTCTGAAATGAGCACCGACAGACTCAAACATTTCATAAGTAAGTTTACCAGTCTATTCTCTACTTATAAGTTTATAAGACTCAAAATTCAGAACATTTCAGAAAACTCCATAAACTTACTTCTGAAATGTTTGAATCTGTCGGTGCTTGTTTAATTATTTTCAATGACTCTCTCCGGAAAAGGGATCTCCATCGTTGGCCTTGCCCTTGCATGGTAGATTGTTTGAGGATTTTTTATGTTGTTGTGAACCAAAGAACATTGTATTTATATAGGAGGTGTCACTAGCTTCATTCATTTTACAAACCTCATTTTCAGCAAGCGGATTGATGTAACAGAATTTACTAACTTCTCGTATACCAACTTGTATCCATGCATCAGAGAAATGTTTTCATGGCAATGGGAAGTCGGGTACCATTTGTAATAACTATTGTGTCAAAGAATTAAAGATTGATCAGAAAAAACACTGATCAGAGAAAACAGAACCGCGCATTGTCAAGAATTAAAGAAAAGCATAAGTGGGACACATTAAAAAATTAAAAGAAGATTAGAAAAAGCATTGTGAAAAAACAGTACAAAAATTAAAGGAAGATCAGAAAAAATAGAAGCCAGACACTATTAAGAACTAAAAAAAGATAAGAATAAAAAGCAAACACTATTAAAATTTTCATCTATAACACGACAATTCTGCCGCTGGTGACAAGACGGGCCATTGTTTATGAGGATTGTGGCAACATCAAAGAGGAAGAAAGAGGAAGAGAGAGACCTGCGTGCGTGAAAGATTTGTTTTAGGCACTGATGGAGACGTGACTACGTAACATGATGGAATTAAAGCGAGGTCAACATGCGTGGCTGTGAAAGCTGGTTCATCGATAGAAAAAATAGAGACGGAATTGATTTGTGCAACAGAGAGAGATAGGCTAAGGAGATATTTTCTAACAAAATATTTTCTCCTAAAAATATTTCCCTCAACAAGTTATTTTACGACAAACAAACGGACGGAGCTCGAAAGTACATGCCACTAGAGTTTGAAAAACAAATTAGTAAGAAACTTTCTATTAAAAGAAAAATCTGTAAGAAGCTTTCTATTTTAAACATGGGATTAGTGTACTGTGCTGAATCAGAGACAATAGACTTCCGCATCTCTCATTTTTGCCTTGCTATATAGTAGGCCATCCTGTTCCCTTCTTTATATACGAATGAAAACTTAAAACACCAAACGTGGCAACACATATCTTCTTCAATTTCTTACAAGTGAACATTCACATAATTTTTGTCAACAACCAAAAAAGTTGAAATAAACTACTTTAAACTAAATATCTTCTAACAAAAAGTTGTTACTAAACGTTTGATTGAACTCTGACAGATGATAGGATCTATTTATCATGTACTTCACTAGCTGATCGTTACTACAACATGAACCTTGTCTTCCACAAAATTCAATCAAAATTCCACTATACCAAATTGACCATAAATTTCAACTCTATGATAGGCTTGACAACTAGGCTAAAACATCCATGAACTATCACTCAGTATTTCCCCTTTCAAATCTATTAATACTGCAAATTATGCTATTGTAATGATGTCGTCTGTTTTACCCTGAGAAAAACATATATAAAGAACATAAGTGCTCTTTGGTGGAAGAATATTAATGATTGTTTGAATAGTTTTGGACAAGATCAAAATAGGTCGCCATCTATGTCCAGTAGGAAACATACTAGTGTCAGTGTCTTCAACATAAATGCATCGTGTCCTCATTCTATTGTCCATAGACTCCTTTAACATTAGTGGGACACTAATATCCTATAAAACATAATCTCGTTGACTAATGATCATCACTAAATATTTCCCATTTCAAATCTACTAATACTGCAAAATATGCTATTGTAATGATGTCGTTCGTTTTACTCTGAAAAAAACCTAAAAAATATTATAAAGAACATAAGCGCTTTTTGGTGAAAAAATATTATAAAGAACATAAGCGCTTTTTGGTGGAAAAATATTAATGATTGTTTGAATAGGTTTGGACAAGATCAAAGTGGATCGCCATAAAGTAGGTAGTCATCTATGTCCAGAAGGTAACATATTAGTATTCGTGTGTTCAACACAAATGCATCGTGTCCTCACTCTATTGTCCATATACTCCTTTAACGGAAGTGGGACGCTAATATTCCATAAAACATAATCCCGTTGGCTAATGATCATACTTGGGAGTTACGAAAAAATACTATATAAAATTTTCAAGTACGACTTTCGAGTATTACAATACGCTGTAAAATTACCAGAGTCGTAGAAGAATTGACAAGCAAGGATATTAAAATATAAAATCATTATTTTGCTATATTATAATATTTGAAAGCCGTACTTAAAAATTTTATGTAGTATTTTTTTGTAACTCTCAAGGATGATCATTAACCAACGGGATTATGTTTTATTGAATATTAGCGTCCCACTTCCGTTATTTAATTATTGAAGATAAGGGACCAAAGTATTAATGAGATCAAAGACAAATGACCAAAAGTGGTATTTAACCCTTTAAATTATTGGCAACTATATTCTAACAACAATTGTAAGGTCAGCGCCGGAGTTAGCCATCTCTACCACAACTGCTGGTTACTAAGCTCGTGCTAACTTCGAGGTTAGAGTCTTTTTTCTGTGCAGCTGTTGTAGGTCAACATGGTATTTTTTTGGTTAGAGTAGAAACCCGCTGCTAACATTACGTTTGGC
Source organism: Ehretia macrophylla (assembly GCA_037974665.1). Taxonomy (NCBI): domain Eukaryota; kingdom Viridiplantae; phylum Streptophyta; class Magnoliopsida; order Boraginales; family Ehretiaceae; genus Ehretia; species Ehretia macrophylla. Next base: position 35,722,871 of record CM075779.1, on the reverse strand, counting down.
ATAAACACAAAAAATATTTTTTAGTATTCTATTTTCTAACAAAATATTTTCTTCTGAAAATATTTTTTCCCAACAACTTATTTTACGGCAAATAAACGAAGCCCAAAAGTACATGCCATTGCAGTTTGAAGAAAAAAATTAGTAAGAAACTTTATATTAAAAGAAAAATTTGTAAGGAGCTTTCTATTTTAAATCCGGGATTAGTGTACTGTGGTGAATCATAGACAGTAGACTTCTGCATCTCTCGTTTTCGTCTTGCTATATAGTAGGTCATCTTGTTCCCATATCTGTATACGAATGAAAACTTAAAACACCAAATGTGACAGGACATATTTTCTTCAATTTCCTACAAGTGAACATTCACATAATTTTTGTCAACAACCAAAAAAGTTGAAATAAATTACTTTAAGCTAAATATCTTCTAACAAAAAGTTATTATCAATTGTTTGATTCGAACTCTGACAGAGGATATGATCTATTTATCATGTACTTCACTAGTTGATCGTTAGTACAACAAACTTCCACATCTGGATATTTCGAAACATCCCCAACATGAATCTTGTCTTCCACAAAATTCAATTCAAATTCCACTACACCAAATTGACCATAAATTTCAACTCTATAATAGTCTTGACAACTAGAGTAAAACATCCTTGAACCATCACTCAATATTTCCCCTTTCGAATCTACTAATACTGCAAAGTATGCTATTGTAATGATGTCGTGCATTTTGCCCTGAGAAAAAACTTATACAGAGAACATAAGCGCTCTTTGGTGAAAGAATATTAATGATTGTTTGAATATGTTTGGACAAGATCAAAGTAGGTCGCCATAAAGTAGGTAGTCATCTATGTCCAGGAGGTAACATACTAGTATCCGTGTGTTCAACACAAATGCGTCGTGTCCTCACTCTATTGTCCATATACTCCTTTAACAGAAGTGGGACGCTAATATTCCATAAAACATAATCCTGTTGGCAAATGATCATCGTTGAGAGTTACAAAAAAATACTACATAAAACTTTCAAGTATGACTTTCGAGTATTATAATACGTTGTAATATTACCAGTGTCGTACAAGATTTAATAAGCAAGGATATTAAAATATAAAATCATTATTGTTGTTGACTTCCTTGTTAATTCTTCTAGGACCCTGGCAATTTTATAACGTATTATAATACTCGAAAGTTGTACTTAAAAGTTTTATGTAATATTTTTTCGTAACTTCCAAGGATGATCATTAACCAACGGGATTATGTTTTATAGAATATTAGCGTCCCACTTTCGTTAAAGGAGTATATGGACAATAGAGGGAGGACACGACGCATTTGTGTTGAACACACGGATACTATTATGTTACCTCCTGGACATAGATGACTACCTACTTTATGGCGACCTACTTTGATCTTGTCCAAACCTATTCAAACAATCATTAATATTCTTCCACCCAAAAGCGCTTATGTTCTTTATATAGGTTTTTCTCAGAGTAAAACGAATAACATCATTACAATAACATACTTTGCAGTATTAGTAAATTGGAAAGGAAAAATATTGAGTGATTGTTCAAGGATGTTTTACTCTAGTTGTCAAGACTATCATAGAGTTGAAATTTATGGTCAATTTGGTGTAGTGGAATTTGAATTGAATTTTGTGGAAGACAAGATTCATGTTGGGGAGGTTCCAAAATATCCAGATGTGGAAGTTCGTTGTAGTAACAATCAGCTAGTGAAATAAATGATAAATAGATCATATCCTCTGTCAGAGTTCGAATCAAATGTTTGATAATAACTTTTTGTTAGAAGATATTTAGCTTAAAGTAGTTTATTTCAACTTTTTTGGTTATTGATAAAAATTATGTGAATGTTCACTTGTAGGAAATTGAAGAAAATATGTCCCGTCACATTTGGTGTTTTAAGTTTTCAATCGTATACAGAAAAAGAAACAGGATGACCTACTATATAGGAAGACGAAAATGATATATGCATAAGTCTACTGTCTATGATTGAACACAGTACACTAATTTTTACAAAGCTTTTCTTTTACAAATTTTTCTTTTAATAGAAATTTTCTTACTAATTTTTTTTCTTCAAATTGCAACGGCATGTACTTTTGGGCTCTGTTTTTTTTTCTTTTCTGACCCCCAGCAACTCTTGGCCGTCTCTCTACCTATACTCTTTCTCTCTCGGATGGTTTGACAGAAAATAATACATTTCATGTGTAAGAATGACTAAAAGATAACAACATTACTAACAATGCTCTCTACTTTGACTTTTTAATCATAAGTAGAGAGTCAAATCCAAAATGTAAGCTCCAACAGATTAGCTGTCAATTTTGACAATTTGGTGAGCTAGCTATTATCTAAGCTAATCTCACTGCTTTTTTTTTCTTTGTTTTGTTTTGCTGTAAGCTGTCAAACCTGACTTGGCTTTAGTCAGGTTTGAGAGTTGAAATGTCAAGTCCGCATGTGTTTTGTTTTATGCTACAAGCAGCCGAATAAAAGTGTTGTGTTTGTGTGTGTGTGTGTGTGTTTTTTTTTTAATAATAACATTTAACAACTTTAATTATATTATCCTTAGAATTGTTATTAGAATATAGTTGTCAATAATTTAAAGGATTAAATATTATTTTTGATTTTCTATCTTTGACTTTATTGACACTTTGATATCTTATCTTCAAATAGCTTATTTATTAAAGTTGGGACACCGCTAGTCCTTGTCGCTGATTCTGTTAAAAAAAAATAAAAAAAATACGTGATTGACCAAAATACCCTTACCACCACCACTGCTACCACCACCAAATTGCAAGGGTATTTTGCTCAACCACAAGTTTTTTTCTTTTTTTTAACCGAATCAGCGACAAGAACTAACGGTATTCCAACTTTAAAAGATAAGAGACTGAAATATCTCACTTTTGAAGATAAAGGACCAAAGTGTCAATGAAGTCAAAGATAAAGAACCAAAAATGATATTATAAAAGATAAAAAAATTTATTAAGTAATGAGTTTGGATAAAATATGGAGAGTTATTGGAATGAAATGAAATAGAGAGTGTTGTTGGGATAAATTTAAAATAGAGAATTTATAAAATTAAAAAATTATCAATTTGACGCTCTATTATAGAAAAAAAATAAAGAAATTGTTAGAATTAATCTAACAATAGAGAAAAACTCTTGAAAAGAAAAAAGAGTGGACAACCTCTTGGGATGACAATGCAAGGATAATTTTGGATGTGACCTCAAAAACCTAGTACGCATCATTTATTAAACTTTAATACACATGGCAAAATTGGGTTCGCTATTTATTTATTTTTGTTAACCTAGGAAATACATACATATAATTTAGTTCACGATACATAAATTGAATTAAACATTACTATTATTGGAACTTTCGATTCTTTCATAAATTAATAATTAGTTAAAAAGTACATAATAAATTAACTATAAAGTTATTTCAAAATATGAATCAACAGTAACTTGTCTTTTGTTAAACTTTAAATCTAACTGAATCGTATCTTTAATTGTGCGCAATGCGCGTAAAAAATCTAATCCTACCAAATTAATTTTTATCTTCTATTCTTACTAGACTTTTCTACTTATATTTTAAAATTTGCCGAAAAAATATGAGTCGTTTTTCAAACAAGTTAACATAAATATCATATATTTACTATAAAACCAAAAAAAATTCAAATATCTCAATAAATCAATAGTTATTAATTTATCGATAAATTGATATCTTGTTAAATTAGTAGAATTTAGGAGTGCCAACGGTATTAATTTAAAGAGGTTACAGTGTATAAAATGATATTAAATTTACAAAAATATTAAATTATTTTTCCTATAAGTGTTCTAATATATTATTCTATGTAGTTTAAATTAGCCAATGGTATAGATGTAAGCTAGAATTCCTCATTTTCATTTTCATTTCCCTCTCATTTCGTTTCACCAAAAAAGTGGACGATAGATATGTTAGAATTTGACTCTCATTTCATTTCATTTTCATTTCCCTACCTTTTCTCTCTAATCCACTCTAACTAAAAAACATCATCTCTCAAACTTTTCCTACCGTCGAGAGAGACCATATGTGAAGGGAAAAGTGTTGAGAGAAAGATACAATAGAGACATACATATGTTAGGTCTTGTATTTTTTAACATGGACGAAAGAGATGTTAGAATTGATAAATACAATAAAGACAAAATAGAGTTTGAAGTTCATCTTTAATCCTCCCATGTTCCAAAACCAACTTCATGACATGGGAGGATTAAAAATGAACTTCAAACTCCATCTTGTCTTTATCGTGTTCATCAATTTTAACATCTCCAACTTAATGACATATGGGGCCCACATGTCAGTGGGGCCCACATGATTGAACTTTTTTAGCTATACTCAAGAATAATAACAATAATAATAAAATTTAACAACTTTAACTACATAAATCTTACAATTTTGTTAGAATATAATTGTTAATAATTAAATGCAAAAGATAAAATAAGGATGATTAAATAATAAGTTCAGAAAAAAATATGAAGAATTATTTGAGTGAAATAAAATAGAGAGTCGAAAATAGATAATATTGTTAGAATAAAAATGAAATAGAAAATTTATAAAGGTAGAAAGTCAATATAGAGAGTCTGTTGGAGTTGCTCTAAGGTAGGTAGCGAAAGATATTGATGAAGTAACAATATTGGAGAATCTCTAATTGCTTTTTTTTTTCAATACAAGTAAAGTATTGGAATAATTCTTTTATATTTAGGATTCATAATTTTAGTTTTACTATAACAATTTTTCTATTTTAAACAATTCCTTATTTTAGTTTTATATTTACACCTTTTCTAAATTTTGATATTTTAACCATTGGAGATTTTAGGGGATGAGATGAAAGATTATGTGTTCTTCTCCATATATAGAGATATTGAAAATGAGTTTAAAATTTGCTAAAATTTAAAAAAGTTGGTAGTAGAGAGAAAAAAAAAAACAATGCACCAAAAATTAAATAAGTAATTGTTGACATTAGGATTATACTTTTACAAATAGAATAAAGTCATATGTCTCCAATAGTTTGACGTGGATTGAATTTATTTTTTGTGGTCGATAAAATATTTAAAAACTTTCATTAATAATATAATGTACATCGATTGATACTGGATTGTACTTGAGAAGAAAAATTTTACCATTAATCCTCATTGTTTCCGATTTTTTCTAAGTTAGTCTCAATCATTTTAAATGACTCAAATTATATTTCTATTGTTTTTTAAAAATTGTCAATTTGGTGTAATTACATATAAAGGAGATATAATATTTGTTGACTATTCATATCATTTTTATAAAAAAATTATATTATCCATTTATTACTATTAAACCTTACTCATAACATCATATATATAATTTTTTAGTGTATATATGGTCATCATTCTCGCGTACAAACACTGAAGTAACGATTGATACATTCGAATGAATTTAGACACGAATAGAATAAGCCAAGGAATTGAATGAAACTTAAAATAAAATTAACTTGGGAATGAAAATAACATACTTGGTATTCTCTTAGAATGAAGAGTAGTAATGTGAATGTCTTGTATAATATAACAAGATTGTCCTTTTATTATTATAAGATATTATTATTATTATTATCATTATTATTATATTGATATAATTATTATTTATATTTTTGTTTTTATTATTATTTTACTCAATATTATTATTTTTTATTTTTTTATTTTTTTATTTTTATTATTATTATTTTTTTTATTATTATTGATTTTTTATTATTTTTATTTTTAAAATTATTATTTTTATTTTACTCAATATTATTTTAATTTTATTTTAGTATTTATCTATTTATCATTATTATTATTATTATTATTATTTTTTTATTTTTTAGGTTCCGTTTGTTTTCCGTAAAATAACTTAAAAGTTTTTCAAGAAAATAAAATATTTTTTAAGGGTCCGTTTGTTTGCTGTAAAATAACTTGTTGGAGGAAAATATTTTTCTGAAAAATAAATTACTGAAAAATATTTTCTGATGTTTGAATGAATCGTGAATTCCGTAAAATGTTTTCTTCTCCCAAAGTCCCGTAAAACATTTTACAAAATTTTATATTAGCAGCAATTGTTGACCGGAAAACATTTTACGGTTGACTAATTTTACGGTGTTATCAAACACCGTAAAATTAAGAAAAAGCAACCTCAATTTTTGACCGTAAAATACTTTACGGTTGACCAATTTTTCGGTGTTATCAAATACCGTAAAAGTTGAAAAATATTTTCCGAAAAAATATTTTACGACAAACAAACGAAGCCTTACTGTTGTTTTATTTTTTTATTATTTTTATAATAACAACTATTATTAATATTATTATTAATTTTATATTTATTTTTATTATTATTTTTATAATAATAATTGCTAATATTTTTTTTTTAAAAATTATTTTTATTATTATTAATTTTATTATTATTCTTTTTAAAAAATATATATAATAATAATAATAGTAAAATATTATAATATATATAAAAATTATGTTACACGAAAATATATTAGTCAAGTTTATTCCCAAACACATAAAAATAGACTAATCCCATGTGTTTGCTCTTGAATGGTTATTCCCAATGTACGCGAGAATGAGATTTCAAGTTCAGGTGTACCAAACATGAAAATTGAAAAGAATTGAAAATGTCATTTCATTCTCAACTTCATTTTAGTGTACCAATCACACCTGGTAATTTATTAATTATTCATCAACTTTATTTAAAGTCTCATAATACAGAGAATAATTGAATTGAGCCTTAATTTTCACTATTCAATGACGACCAATTATCCTTTATTTACCATCTATAGTAAATATCTCAGTACAGGTGGTTGGGAATTCTTAAATGAGGATAATAGCAAAACCATTAATATGTTTACGGTCACATGAATTTATTATTATGAGTCTGACCTCCGCAATCTCTATAAGTTAGTATTTCTGATAATAAAATAAAGTTTGATAATTATAATTATTTATAATTATTAAATCTCGATCATAACAAAATAAGAAACGGATTTATTCACCGATCTGCACCTAGACGTTGTTTGTCATGGAAACTTTTTCCAATAGAAGTACCAACACAAGGCCGAAGAAGTGGAGTCTTCTTTTTTCTGTTGTTTTTGTTTGTACAGCATGTTTTGGATCATGCCGTGCAAAAGGGTTCGTTGTACCATAGTTATAGCTGTTGAAATAAATGGTCGTCTTTACCAAAAAAACAGAAATAAATGGTCATCTCACATTAAAATACCACGTGTCCACACAAATCCAACAAACGCCCATAGAACACTCACATATGAAGATTGTATGTGACAAGCCCATAATAATTTACTTCGTATGATAGTAGGTATGTTAATATTTTTGTTATTATCCTCGTGGAAAACAAGTCAATCAGCCCGTACCTCGTTGAAATTACCAACCAACTGCATTACCGAGTCACTTACTGTAGATGGTAATTAAAAGGAAGTTTGTCGTAATTAAATAATAAAAAGTAAGGCTCAAGCCAATTATCTTCTGCAAAGGTCAACGAGACTTTAAATGAAGTTAATGAATAAATAATAAATTATTAATGTTTGTACGCAAGAATGATGACTATACATATATACCTAAAAATTATATATATGACAATTTTTCGTGCTAAATTGATTAAGTTTCCGTCAAAAAGGCATCTACTTATATATATAATGTTACGAGGAAGGTTAATAGTAATAAATGGATAATATAATTTTTTTATTAAATGATTTGAATAGTCAACAAATATTATATATCTTTTATATGTAATTACACCAAGTTAACAATTTTTTAAAAACAATAGAAATATAATTTGAATCATTTAAAATGATTGAGACTAACTTAGAAAAAATCGAAAATAATGAAAATTAATGGTAAAATTTTCATTTTCAAGTACAATTCAACATCTATTGATGTACATTATATTATTAATAAAAGTTTTTGAATGTTTTATCGACCTAAAAAAAAAATCAAATTATTAGAGACATGACTTTATTATATTTGTAAAACCATAATCCTAATTGGGAAAATGGTAACAATGGTCTCCATTGTTTTATTTTTATTCAAAATAGTCTCCATTGTTTAAAAGTATTTAAATTAATCCTCATTGTTTCATTAAAGTTAAAATCAATCCTTGTTTAAAATGATTCAGTTTAATCTCCAATGTTTCTTAAAAGGTTCAAAAAAAATCCTCAATATTTTTCAAAAAATTCAAACCAATCCTCACTGTCAAAACAACCATTAACTTTGATAAAATAGTAACCATGTACATGTCACATGACCAGTCTTTGAAGGACAATTTCGATAAAAGAAATATTTTTTTAAAAAATAATTGAATCACGTAACCATTATAAATTTTGAATTCTCTTTGAAATATATCGATTCTAACGGACCAAATTTTATGAAATTTGAACAAAAATTGTAATTACGATTTTTTAAATATTATGCATAATCTGTAATTTTTTTACGCATGGCATGAGAATGAAAGAATAATCTGTAAATTTTTTTCGCATGGCATAAGAAAGAAGATTAACCCATATAACATTGTTTTTCATATTAGTAGCGAACCATAAATTATACATCGTGTCAAACTATATTATAAAAAAGTGTTTGTCAATGTTTATGTCAAAATTTATGATTGTTTTGACGGTGATGACCGATTGTTTTGACGGTGATGACCAATTTGAATCTTTTGAAAAACATTGAGGACCTTTTTAAACCTTTTGAAATAATGTGGGCTAGTCAAATCTTTTAAAAAATATTGGGGACATTTTTTAACCTTTTGAAAAACATTGAGAATCTTTTTAAATCTTTTGAAATAATAGGGACTAAACAGAATCTTTTGAAAAATATTAAGGACCTTTTTGAACATTTTAAAATAATGGGGACTAAACTGAATTTTTTAGTAACAATAGAGACTATTCATGCTATTCCCCCACTAATTCAACAACTATTTATTTAATTCTCGATGCCTTGTTTCTTTTTCTCCCTACTTCTAACTTTTTTAAATTTTAATCGATCTTTAAATTCATTTTCAACATCTCTATATATGAAAAAGAATACATAATCTCTCATCTCATCCCCTAAAATCTCTAATGGTTAAAAGAACAAAATTTATTAAATTTAGAAAAAAATGTAAAAATGAAACTAAAATAATGAATTGTATAAAATAAAAAAATTGTTAAAGTAAGACTAAAATTAAAAATCTCTAAATATAAAAGAATTACTCCAATACCTTACATGTATTAGAAAAAAAAAAGAAGCTATTGGAGGTTCTCCAATATTGTTTACTTCACCAATATCCTTCGTCACCTATCTTAGAGAAACTCTAAGAGACTACTTATAGTGATTCTTTACTTTTATAAATGTTGAAAACATGCATGCTATTTAAAATTTCAATTGAATAAAACGCAGCAAATATAATTAATACACATGCATCATATTCATGGCTATTTACGTAGATTACATACATGCATAACAATTGACATTAATTTCGCATAGCATGATTTTAGGATCACATTTAATGATGTCGAATCCATCCTAGAGATTGAATCGATTCAGAGCTCCCCAAGTGTAAAGCATCCGAAAGTATCCACACGAGATCCGAACCAACAATCAGCAAAAACCTTTACTATCAGTTTTAGAAAAAAGTATTTGTTATTAAATAGATAAAATTTGTGCTAGTTTTTCTGTCTGTGACCGTGAAAGCTGGTTCATTGCTAGAAAAAAACAGAGACGGAATTGATTTGTGCGACAGTGGGAGATAGGCTAAAGAGAAAGGTCGCTAGTCATAATTTTACGACAGACGAAAACGTTACAATTATTGTTAGAATATAATTATTAATAATTTAAAATATAAAATAAAAAAATTTTAGGTAATGAGTTTAGATAAAATATAATAAGTTATTAGAATGAAATTAAATAAAGAGTTTGAAATAAAAAATATTATACGGGTAAAATTAAAATAAAGAATTTATAAAATTAAACAATTACCAACTTAACTCTCTATTAAATAGAAAAAATAGAGAGCCTATTAGAATTGTTCTAATAATACATAAAAGAGTTACGTTTTAAATAATAATGTAAATTGGTTTAAGTCTCTCTTAAATAAAAATAATCATAAATGTCATATAAAAAGATAATTTGAATTTGAGAAGTTCAATTATTTTTCTGTTGTTTTTGCTCATTATAGAAAAAAGGTTAACACATGTTTACTGCTTAATTTCCTGTAATGTGATAAGGCTAGCATTAAATGTGACTAAAACCAGGAAAATGCAATGCAAAGTTGTTGTTTGCATGTGAATTCATTATTACATGAAGAATGGATTCTTTGCCAAACCAACGGAAATGTTTTCGTAAAGACAATCATAGTAATTTGTATGGCTTGTGACTTGAACCTGCAGTTCTTGTCCACGATAATCATAGAATATGAGAAAGAACAAGCCAATTGAGCAAGAAAGCTAGATTTTTGGACAAAGAGAGAAAAAATTCATTAAGCAAAACAAAAGGTTCATTCTACACCCAAGGTGAGGAGCTCATACAAAATAGGTGGAATGGTTGACATCCAATCGTGGGGCAAGCAACCCCTATTTATAATTCTAACTACTCAATCACATGTCTTGTTAGCAGTTGTTCTAACGCAATAAAGTCTCAAGCCTGGGACCCCAACAATAATCTTTTCTGTGTCCTTGACAATCTGTCTAATCCTCCCGTGGAAATCAGACCAGGAAAAACTGATTGCCTTAAAAATTACTTATGCATCACTTGGACGCTTGAAAGAAGTGAAAGAAGTTTTTTGTCGAAGAAATTCCTTTTTGTTATTCAAGATAATTACTTGGTGTTGTTTGTTTTTGTTTTTCTCCGTATGTAGAGTAGTTAAAATTTGAAAGCTCTGCAAATGCCAGAAGAAGCGCACAGACAAGCTGCGTAAAGCGATTCAGTGGTAGAAAAAAAAAAGGGAAATAGGACTTTAGTCGTTAACTTCTGATAAATGCGTCTAATTCATTTTATGTCCTTTTTTACGCTTCTTAAGTTATCTTCAATGTACTATCTATAATGGGTATTCATTCATTATTTTAGAGATTTATATAGAGATTAAAATTAATTTTAGAGACCCACTTAAAGATTAAAATAAAAAAACTATTTTAGAAACTCATTGAGAGACCAAGATAAAAAAAATTTTCTAGTGACGATCTCTATAAAATTGAGTCACTATATCGTATTAATTTTAATTTTACATAATAATTTGATTATGTATTATTTTTTTTCATGTTACTTTTTTTTAATTAATTGTTATTTAGATTATCAAAACTTTTTTAACGAATATTTCAAGCAAAAAATAAATAATTTGCGACGAAGATAACATTTAAAAAATTAGGATTACGTTTAATTACATAATTGCATTTTGAAAAAAACTAATTAAAAATCTCTAATTAAAAAAAAAAAAAACCCCCTATGTTTAATTACTCCACAAATTTTGTGTATTTTTTGTTTATTTGCGTCCATTGGGATTTAAGGTTCTTTGTTGTTTTTTTTTCACTTGAATTTTTGGGGGGTGTAACTCTTCATATTTTTGTAGACCTCGATTCCACATTGTTTCTGATGTTTGGTTTATCCAATCAAAGGATATTCGCTAATCGCGATATAAGTCTGGCATAAAGCCTTATCATCTTCATGCGTGAAATTACGACCCCTAAAAATTCTGTTTGTACATTCCATAACTGCTAATCCATAAATAAAAAAAAAGAGTTAAAAAATAAAATACAAAACCATAATTAAATATATTATAAAACTTAATTAAAAAATATAATTAAAAAAATAACCTAAACTAAATATAATTAAAAACATAACCTAAACTAAAAAAACATAAAAAAAACCTAAACTAAAATAACATTAAAAAATAAAATACAAAACCCTAATTGTATATATTATAAAACTTAATTAAAAAATATAACATAAACTAAATATAATTAAAAAAATAACCTAAACTAAAATTTGAATAAAATTTGAGTTTTTTGTTTCAAATCTGTGGTATGTTGAAAGATTTGTGATATATGGACTCAGATTTGTGAATTTGTTGATGGTTTTTTGTTTTCTAGATCTGCTTGCATATATACCAAAATTGCAACGGTTCAATTTTTTTTTTCAGCTTTGCAGCACGTTCAAACGGCTCTATTGTCAAATTGTGTTGGGTTTTTTTTTTGGTTTTCTTGTCTGATGAAAAAAAAAATTCTGTAATTTTTTTTTTTTCAGATCTGTTGTCAGAATGTCAAATCGTCACATGCAAGAAACAGATACTCGTTTTTGTCTTCTTGTATAGTCTCTATTTTCTTCAACAAATTCTTCAACAAAAACTAGAGACTAGGTGCTATTTTAGAGACTCAATACTGTTGTGATGTCATTATTTTGCCAAAAAGTGTTAAATAGTATTTTAGATACTCCTATTGGTGTTGGTTTTACCTCAATAGTCTCTAAAAATAGCAATCATTATTGTTTAGAGACTCCATTGAGGATACTCTTATAAGATACTATTTTCATATTTTTATTATTGTTTAGAGACTCCATTAAGGATACCCTTACAAGATACTATTTTCATATATTAGCACCTAGAGGCTATAACAAGTGTCTTATATTACCTTATTCATAGTCTTGTCTTCTTAATTTTGTTTACTCATCCATCATAATATTTTTATCTCTACCGCATGTACATCTCAACACTGCCTTCTCATATTACGCAATTTTTACTGCTAATTCAAGTTTACTTAGATTTTTCAAATAGTTTTCAATGTTGTAAAAAGTTGTTATACGAGTTCTCAGTGTTCACTCAAAGTATAAAAAACAATACCTACAATTATTTCCTCTGAAAATATGATGAAAAACAATCAGTTGATCAATTTTTTTGTGTAACAAATACTAGAAAATTAAGTAAAAACAGTCACAATTGTTAACTAAAAAATATTTTTAAATTGACTAATTTTTTGATATTACCAAATACTAAAAAATTTAAAAAATATTTTTGACCAATTTTTTTGTGTTACTAATATCAACAAATTAAGCAAAAACAATTGTAATAGTTAACTAACAAATATTTTTAAAATTAACCAATTTTTTGATATTATTAAAAACTAAAAAATTAAAAAAATATTTTTCAAAAAAACATTTTTCGGCAAACAAACGAAACTTTAGTGGTGACTGACGAGGGGTTCCCGAGCTGAGCTAAATGAGCCGACCCTCTGATCAGAGATGGGCCAATCCGCGCTCCATCAGCAGTTCGCTCAGCCCAATGTCCAACCCCAGATGACTGACCCGACCCCGTAACCCCGACCTCAGTTCCAGCTGTTCCGATGGGACATAAAGCACTGATGGGACATAAAGCTGCATCGCATTAAATGCTGTCAGACCCGAACTTAGTATAAATAGAGCTCCACCCTCTTCATTTAAGGGGGATCTCGCTATTAAATACTCTCAGCTACTTTATCAGCTCGGGCATACTAATCATTCGCACGCTTGAGGGGAAAATTCAGGTCGTCACCCCGCCTTTTCCTTACTTTCCTTGTGCAGGTCCGATAGCCGACCAAGAAAGTGCATCTCGGAGGCGGGCCTTAGAAGTCCAGCTCGGCTAAAGCAGCTCCCAAATTCAACTGTGAGATTTTCAACCTCGACAGTTTGGCGCCGTCTGTGGGAACCGACGAGTTCTTTTATAGCTCTCTTCGCCACTCATTGAGAAACCATCATGGTACAAACGAGAAGTCACAACATACCGGTAGAGGATTCGCCCAACTTGGAAGGGGACCTCGAAGCCGTGCAGGCGCCCAGCCAGAACCTGACCCAAGCCGACGTTGGAACGAGCCAACGTATACACTTAGCCACACAAACCGACCCCACACCAGAAGGAGACCCAAACTCCGGCCTATCACCGGAGATAAGGATGATGCTGAGGATGTTTGAAGAACTTAAGGAGCAGGTGGCCCGGCTGGCTGAGGGCCCCCTGGCACCGCAAGAGGCCGCGCCGCGGCCATCGCGCCCCCAGTTCCACATCCCGGAGTCTAGACGAAAACGGACGCAGGAAGAGGAGGGCTTTTTGGAGCCGACGCCGAGATCCGACCCGGCGAGAAGTAAAAGGGCGGTTCAAGCCGACCCCGAGCAAGCAAAGACCGCGGCTGCCATAGCTAAGGTCATCAACCAACTCGGTGTAAGCCCACTCTCTCCCGAGGTATTGGCCACGCCCCTACCCACCGGCAATCGCATGCCCAGCCTGGCCGTCTACAATGGAGACGGAGACCCTGCCAGCTACCTGCTCAATTTTGATCACCACATGACTCTGTACGACATGCCGGATCTCATGAAGGTGAAGACATTCCCGACCACCCTGGTTGGCAATGCCTTGGACTGGTTCCAAAAACTTCGTCCTGGATCAATTGGAAGCTTTTACCAGCTGGCGGAGGCCTTCCTGTCCCGCTTCGCAGGAAGCCGCCGAGCCACCCGCCATACTTCTACATTGCTGTTGGTGAAGCAGCATAGAGGGGAAACTTTGAGGGCTTACACGGCTAGGTTCAATGAAGAGTCCCTCCGAATTCCTAACTTGGAGGATTCCATGGCTCTGATGGCTTACCAGAGCGGGCTCAGGTCGGGCCCCCTCACTTCTTCTTTGGCGATCGACCCTGTGGATACTGTGTCTGAGTTGATGGTGCGAGCAGAAGGATACATACACTCGGAGGAGATCCATCAGGCAAAAAGGGACGATGACAAAGAGAAGGAGGCTGGGAAGAAAGGAGAGGCCTCCCGAGCCCCATCCGGGGCCAAAGCCCAGAACGACCGAGGCAAACAGCCACAACAGCCGAAGCCGAACCCCCGGTTCACTATGTTCACTCCCCTTAATACCTCGAGGGAACAGATTTTGATGGAGATCCAACACCAGAACCACCTGCCTCCGGCTCCGAGAATGAAAGGCCGGCCCGATAAGCGCAATAAGACCAAATATTGCCGCTACCACATGGACTATGGCCATACCACCGAGGAGTGTAAAGACTTGAAGCAGGAGATCGAGGCACTTATAGCCCGAGGCCACCTCCGGAGATATGTAGATCAACAGCTGATCCGGAATCCGGAGCAGAGGGATAGGGAGAGGAGTCCGCCGAGGCGCCAGGTTGGGGGCGGGCGTTTGGCCGTGATTGAAACCATAGCGGGAGGATTGGCGTCAGGAGGCGAGACCTCGGCGGGCAGAAAAGGTTATGTTCGCGCAGGGAGGGAATATGGACCAGTGAGGGGATCGGCCCCGGGGATGCAAGAGCTCACCTTCTCTTCAGAAGACTTGGAGGGGGTCATATTGCCTCATGACGACCCCCTGGTGATCAGCGCAGAGATAGCCAACTTCACCGTCAAAAGGCTGATGGTGGACACCGGAAGCTCGGCAGAAGTCTTATTCCTCAGCGCTTTTGAGCAGATGGGGTTGGACAGGAGCCGACTCAGGCCATTGCGTGGTACTTTAGCAGGTTTCACCGGGCAGTCCCACCGAGCCGAGTGAGTCATCAACCTCCAGCTGAAGTGGGAGGATGGGGATAAGTGGGTGTCGATGCAGGCCAACTTCATTGTAATGAATTGTAACTCCACCTACAACGGGATCTTAGGTCGGGTGGCGCTTAATCATTTCAGGGCCGTCCCCTCAACGTACCACCAGGCCCAGAAGTTCCCGACCCCGTCTGGGGTAGCCACCATTCGCGGAGCCCAGCTCTCAGCTCGGGAGTGCTATGAAAACTCACTCCGACCCAAATATCAAATCGGCTGGGGACCGGACCTGCCCGAAGAGAAGAGAGACGCTAAGAGAGGAAGCCCGGCTGAAGACCTTCAGGAGTTGGAGCTCTCCGATGAAGCAAAGAGAGCAAAGATTGGGAGTGAACTATCTGCCAACCTCAAGAAAGGTATAAGCCGATTTCTTTTAAAGAATGAGCATATATTTGCCTGGTCTGCTTCTGACATGACAGGAATTGACCCGAATGTAATTGAGCATCACCTGAATGCCGACCCAAATCACTATCCAGTAAAACAAAAGCGCCGGCACTTTCATTATGATAAGCAACAAATCATAACGGAAGAAGTGGACAAGTTGGTGGACGCCGGCCACATAAAGGAAATACAATACCCAACCTGGCTGTCCAATGTGGTGCTGGTGACGAAGTCTTCGGGTGGATGGAGACTATGTATTGATTTCACCGACCTCAACAAAGCTTGCCCCAAGGATTGCTTCCCCCTACCACGGATTGACCAAATGGTGGACGCCACCTCCGGGTTCGAGCTGCTCTCCTTCATGGATGCCTTCAAAGGTTATAATCAGATCAAGATGGCTCCTGGGGACAAAGAGAAGACCGCCTTCACCACCGATAAAGGACTCTACTACTATGAGGTCATGCCCTTTGGCCTCAAGAATGCTGGAGCCACATATACTCGGATGGTGAACAAGGTCTTCAAGAACCAGATTGGCCGGAATATGGAGATCTATGTAGATGACATGTTGGTCAAGAGTAGGAGGGCGGAAGATCATGTAACCGACCTGGCTGAGGCCTTCGCTGTGATGGAGCACTTTGGGATAAAGTTGAACCCGGAAAAGTGCGCATTCGGCGTCAAGGCAGTCAAGTTCCTGGGCTTCATGGTAACAGCCCGCGGAATAGAAGCCAACCCGGAGAAAGTCCAGGCGATCCTAGACCTAGCGCCCCCTACCTGCGTGAAGGACGTCCAGGTGTTGGCAGGAAAAGTCGCGGCGCTGAGCAGATTCATGTCCAGGTCGGCTGACAAGTGCGCTCCCCTATTCAAAATATTGAGGAACCCTAAGAACTTTGAATGGACTGAGGAATGTCAAAACGCCTTCCAGGAACTGAAAAGGTACTTAGCCTCGCCACCTCTGTTATCCCGACCTGAGGTGGGGGAGGAGCTGCTAGTATACTTGGCATGCTCGGGAACAGCGGTTGCGGCGGCGTTAGTCCGAGAAGAAGGCAAGGAGCAGAAGCCAGTCTACTACATTAGTAAAACCTTGCAGGGAGCCGAGGCGAGATACTCCTCCTTGGAAAAACTCGCCCTCGCGCTCATCACGACGGCTAGAAAGTTGAAGCCATACTTCGATGCTCATCCGATTAAAGTCATGACTGATGCTCTGCTCAAATCCATCATGCACAAGCCAGAGGCGTCGGGCAGGCTACTGAAATGGGCAGTTGAGCTGAGTCAATTCGACATCACCTACCAGCCCAGGACAGCCATCAAAGCCCAAGCCATTGCTGACTTTGTCGTAGAGTGCACTGGCCGAGCAGAGTGTGACCCGGAGGACGTGTGGAAGGTCCATGTGGATGGGGCCTCAGGGAAGTCTGGCAGCGGAGCTGGGGTGGTCATCCTCGACCCAAACCGGCATGAGCACCAGTACTCCCTCAAGTTCACCTTCTCGGCGTCCAACAATGAAGCAGAGTATGAAGCGGTGATTGCAGGGCTAAAAATTGCTGCTCAGCTCGGGGCACAGACAATCGACCTAAGCACCGACTCTCAGTTGGTTTCTAGTCAGATATCAGGGGAGTTCGAAGCCAAGGACAGAGCTATGCTAGCCTACCTCAACAGAGTCAAGGATTTGACCTCAACACTCAGAAGGTTCACGATACAGCAGATTCCCAGGGAAGAGAATATGAAGGCTGACGCCCTATCCAGGCTAGCCTTGGGCGAGAGCCGACCTGCCCTTGTCCACGTGGAAGAAGTATCTGAACCTAGTATCCAGTTGGGGGTACGAGCGGTAGCCGAGCTTAACTTAAATCCAGATTGGACCAAACCAATCATGGACTACTTGGAAGGGGGTATGACCCCGGAGGATGAAAAAGCCGCTCGGAAACTCATGAAGCAGGCCTCAAGGTTTGTCATAATCGCCGGGCAGCTCTACAAACGAGCCTACACCTGGCCTCTTTTGAAATGTGTTACACCCGAGGAAGGAAACTATGTACTCCGGGAGATTCATGAAGGGGTGTGTGGAAACCACTTGGGGGGTAAAGCTCTGGCTCGGAAGGCGTTAAGGTACGGCTATTTTTGGCCAACCTTAGAGCAAGATGCCAAAGAGTATGTAAGAAAGTGCGACACCTTCCAGAGGTTCGCCAACGTGCAACGGAAGCCTGCTGTGGACCTCACAGTGATGGTAAGCCCTTGGCCATTCTATCAGTGGGGTCTAGACATCATCGGCCCCTTGCCGACCAGTGTCGGCCAAAAGAAACACGCCTTCGTGGCCGTAGACTACTTCACTAAATGGCCCGAGGCTGAAGGTGTTGCCAGAATAACAGAAAAGGCAGCTTGGGATTTCGTATGGAAGAACATCATATGCCGATTTGGGGTACCAAAGGTCATTGTCACCGACCACGGCAAGCAATTCGACAGTGCATACTTTCGAGGCAAATGTGCTGAGATTGGGATCGACCTCAGATTCTCGTCTATTGCTCACCCTCAAAGTAATGGCCAAGTTGAAAGGACTAACCAAATCATTTTGCAGGGTCTGAAAACCAAGCTGGAGGAAGCAGAGGGCCAATGGGCATCGGTTCTCCCAGAAGTGATGTGGGCTCAGCGGACCAATATCAGCTCGACGACGGGAGAATCGCCCTTCGAACTGACCTTCGGCACTCAAGCGGTGCTGCCAGTGGAGATCGGATCTCCGACCAGTAGGACCGTCCACCATGACCCAGAATTAAACGGAGCACGGATCCGAGAAGAGCTCGACCTCGCCGAAGAGCTCCGAGCTAAAGCTCAAATCAGAATGCTGGCCAGCAAAGCCGCAATGAAAAGAGCCTTCTCCAAACAGGTCAAACCTAAGCCTATTAAGGTCGGCGACCTCGTACTCAGAAAGGCCATCTTTTTGCCGCGCTCCATTAACAAGCTTTCCCCGACCTGGGAGGGACCCTACGAAGTCATGAAAGAAGTCTGGCCCGGGACCTTCTACCTTCGAGACAAGAACGGAAAACTGTTAAAAAATGCATGGCATTCAGAACATTTGAAGCGGTATTTTGTATAAAAGCGGCCCCGAGCCGGAATATTCTGTCCACGGCCACGAGCCGTAATATTTTGTAAATGGCCCTGAGCCAAGGTATTTTGCAAAGGCCCCGGGCCGAAACATTGCTTGTACGAATTCAATACAATGCGATTTTGTAAACTAGTGCAATTCCCGACTTGGGAATAAGTACACGAATCAGCTCAATACCCGACCCGGGCGTAAATGCTGCAACTGTGAAATGAATCGAACTCAGATTAACGCGGTGGCCACGCTTAATCACGAGCAAACGACAAGGTATACCAGCTCGGACTATGTTCCAGCTCGGGCATAATTGATAACAATTTGATTAGTTTCGCCAGTTCGGATTAAGTTCCAACTCGGTGCATTCCGGCCTCAGGTCGGTATATTAGCTTGGGTATAAACTCGAGCTCAATACTTGTCGACATTAGTTTGACCATTTTTATAACGGACTGACGAGTTCGAATTGGTAACCATTATGAGTTGCCCTTATTATGCCAGCTCGGATTAGGATGTTAAAACATTAGTCGCGTCCAGCTCGGATTATAACACCTAAGTATGTGCGGACCATTAAAAATTGGTCCGACCACACTAACTTGGGGAAAAATTTGCGAAGAGAAAAGTGCACGTGTGCGAACTCAATTAAAACGTAAATAAAGCCGAAGTAAATATTTCATTAAAAACCGGAAAGTTTTTACAAAGGCCCAGCTCGGGCAAGATTACAATAGCCCTACTAGGGAAGCATTGCTAAATCTATTTTGGCGCGGCAGCGGATGTGGTGGCCTCAGCTTCATCCCCAACCTGGTCCAGGCCCTTCTGGACAAACTCAGTAACCTCCTTGGCCTGGGATATCAGGTCGGACGGAAGCTCGGGGATCTCCCAGAATTCTGGCGGTGGGACCTCCAAGACCTCGATGTAGTCGTTCTTGGAGGATGGAAAGAAAGTCTTCGCTCTCTCCCGAGCCGCAACTTGACCCCGGAAGTAGAACTCCATTTCCGCGTATTTCGCCATGGCCCCGCCTTCCGTGGCCAACCAGTCCACCGCCGCGTCGCTGGATTTGAAGGCCTCCACTGCCTTCTCCCCGTGGACGCCGACCCGCTCCGCCAATTCCTTAAACTTTGCCTCCGCCTCCCGCTTCTCTCGCTTGTAGCGATCGACGTCCTTGGCCGCGGCTTCGCGTCGGCCCTTCTCTAGGTCTAGCTCCTTCCTTAGGCGCTCGACCTCCGCCGTATCAGCCCTCTGCCTCTGAGCGGCCTCCTCTCTCACTGTTTCAAGCTCGGCTCGGGCATCCACATACCGTTGCTCGAGCTCAACGCAGTGAGTTTGGGCCTTGATCAAGAAGCTGGGGGCAGAGAGGATGTGAGACTCGGCCTGTTTAGCAGAAGGTAAAGCAATTAGCCGAGCTAAGAATGCGACCTTTACATAAGATGGTTAAGGACTTACCGTAACAATGGCCGTCCTCAAGTCCAGCGAGAGTTGCTCGGCTGGGACCGTCGCCAGTTTGGGGTCGCGATCCACCTTGGACGCCTCCATGATGTGCTGGTCGGGAGTGCTGAACTCCGTGTCTTTGCGCTTACCCGAGTGCCCTGGCCGAGGCCGCTTTCTGTTCTCGGATCGGGGGGAGGAGCGCTCCGGAATCGTTAGGCTCGACCCTGATTTCTTCGGCAAAGGGGACCCCGAAGCCCTTTTGAAGAGACCTCAGGACCGACCTCACGCCCTTGGCCGCTGGGGCGTTGCCTTTGGCCTTGTCCAGTGCCGCCCGGTCCTGACCGAACAGAAGCATCACCACTGACTTCACCCTTCCTCCGCACCTGGGCGTACGCGAGCTTCCTCATATCCGCCATATCTGCAAAAGGTAGAGCAAAGGGGGTTAAAAGTGAGTCGAAGACCCAGCTAAAGCGAAGCTAAGAGAACGGGACGGGAGGTTGGACGCCAATCCTGCAAACTGACCCTCTTCCGAGCCAGCCCCGTCATCTCCTTCCGGGTCGGGAATCAGATGGGGATGATCCCTCGAGAGGTCGGGCTCCCGACCAAATAACTTAGAATCCCAGATTCGCTCCCAATTCAGCACACTGTCAATGTCTATCAGCATCCCAGGCGTGGGCTTGAGCACTGCAACTTCTCTACGCTCCTCCTCTGAGAGTTTAGGGTCATCATTGACGGTTTTCCTCAGGCTCGGGAGCCAGTCCAGCCTACATCCCGGATTCACAGACGACTCCACCCAGTAATAATCATTATGCCAGCCCTTGTTAGATGAGTGCCACTTGGTGAATACTGAGTGGCCGACCCGAGCTGCGAAGTGGAACCACCCTGGCTGCTTCGGGTTGGGCTTACATACGAAGAAATGCCTGAATCGACGCAAGGTCGGCTCCACTCCCTTCTCCAAACAGAACACGTAGAAAGCCACCATTATGGCCCAACCGTTCGGTGACATCTGACCCGGGCTGAGCTCGAAATGGTTCAGGATTCCAACGATGAAGCCAGGGAGGGGGAGCTGGATGACGTCGAAGGCCAGATCATATATGGTGTAGTGGTTGGCTGGGGGGTAGCACGCCGATTCTTGCCGACCTGGAACCTTCAACTTGTGATGCCGGTCAACCGACCAGTTCCTCAGTTTTGCGTTCGCCATCTGCACGGTGGAATGGCACTCTCGCTTGCAGCAGGCAAACAACTGCTCGATCCTCTTCCCTCGAATTGAAGAAGCGCTAGCTGAAGCCGAGCTCCGAGGTCGAACAGCACTGACTGGAACAGCCTCGATCGGCTCGGTGGCAGACACCCCGGCTAAGAACTCTTGCGGTATCTCGATGCCCTCCAGTCGATTCAGCGGCTCCTCATCCTCCCCGACATCGAATTCTCCCAGGTCGGCCAAAGGGTCCTCCTCTGCCTCTTCTCGCACCAGTCTAACCCCAATGACTTGGCAGTCGTCGTCGCTCTCTTCGCGTTTAGATTTCCGAGCTGGCCCTGAGGACGAGCTGGTGCTCTCTCCGCCATGGATCCTGTTCGAGGTAGATGCCGAGCTCGGCGGACTTTCGTCTCCACCATAAGACCTTACTTCCATTGCCTGAGAATCTTCTGATTCCGACCTCCCCATCCTGTCTACAGCAAATACAAATGTACAGGAATGACTAAAGGGAGTCGGGACGTACCTAATGCTCTCAAACGGCGGAGTGTGGCCGACTATTCTGGTCCGAGCTGAAGAGTCCTGAGAATATTTTTTCCGAGCTAGCTGCGTCCGACCACTCTTGCGTCCGATCTAAAATCCTTGAGAAATAGAAGGTGAAGTATGCAGTGAAATCTCGGAGGAAGTTGCCCTATTTATAGGCGCCCGTGAAATTTGCCTCGGGAAGGCCAAACGTCGCGTCTCGTCAGAACCGCCAGGTGACGTGGCAGCCATCCGTTGGGCGTGCACTGCTGACGTGGCCATCCCTACTCTATCGGGGTCGGGCACCTACAGCTCGGGATTAGCTCCTATCTCTAGACCTCGCCCGCTCGATCTCGACTCGGGGGGGGGGGGGGGGGGGGGAATTGACGAGGGGTTCCCGAGCTGAGCTAAATGAGCCGACCCTTTGATCAGAGATGGGCCAATCCGCGCTCCATCAGCAGTTCGCTCAGCCCAATGTCCAACCCCAGATGACTGACCCGACCCCGTAACCCCGACCTCAGTTTCAGCTGTTCCGATGGGACATAAAGCACTGATGGGACATAAAGCTGCATCACATTAAATGCTGTCAGACCCGAACTTAGTATAAATAGAGCTCCACCCTCTTCATTTAAGGGGGATCTCGCTATTAAATACTCTCAGCTACTTTATCAGCTCGGGCATACTAATCATTCGCACGCTTGAGGGGAAAATTCGGGTCGTCACCCTGCCTTTTCCTTACTTTCCTTGTGCAGGTCCGATAGCCGACCAAGAAAGTGCATCTCGGAGGCGGGCATTAGAAGTCCAGCTCGGCTAAAGCAGCTCCCAAATTCAACTGTGAGATTTTCAACCTCGACAGTGACAAAAATTTCAATCTAGCTACATATGTTAGGACTTAATGAAGGTAGTTTCGTCGTCATTAAATTTTAAATAATTAATGCTAAACCCAATTACCCCTGCATCTCGTTCAGTGAAGACAGCTGTGTTACAACATGAAAGTTGTTATTCAGTAAATTGGATAAATGTGACAGCCACAGGCCAGATTTTAAGCGCTTGAATTTTATTTATATCATAGGGAATTGGTTGTATTCAGTTATTGACCATAACGTTAAAAAAGAGATGTTAAGCACTTATGGTGTTTTTTACACGACGAAAATGGTTTTTTTTTTTTTTTTTTTTTTTTTTTTTTTTTTAAAGAACGACCCCTTTCTTTAATTCTTGACAGCTCCGGACTTCTGTTTTTTCTGATTTTTCTTTAATTCTTGCACTGTTTCTTGACAACAGTTTTTTCTGATATTTCTTTAATTCTTTCACACAATGGTAATTCCAAACTACATATATGACCGCAAAACCTTTGGTACTCGGTTTCCCATTGCCAAGAAAGACTCCTTGATTACATGGATACGGCTAGAATACAAAAAGTTGGTGAATTTTATCACATCAAGGCTCCATTTGTTTGCCGTAAAATAATTTATTTGTGAAAATATTTTCAGTAGAAAATATTTTTTTAGAAAATAAAATATTTTCCTTCGTTTATTTACCATAAAATAACTTGCTTGTGAAAAATATTTTCAGTGAAAAATATTTTCTTGGAAAATAATTTCAGAAGAAAATATTTTACTGAGCTCCGTTTATTTGTCGTAAAATAACTTGTTAGAGAAAAATGTTTTTCTAGAAAATAGAATACTGGAAAATATTTTCTGGTGTTTGGATGTACAATAAAAGATATTTTCCGACATGAGATTTATATAAAAAAAAATATACACATAAAATAGGGGTGGTTAAGTTCAGGAAAATATTTTTATCTCCCAAAGAAATGAAAATATTTTTTCAAATTTTGAACTAGCCGTCATTTTTGACTGAAAAATATTTTTCAGTTGACCAATTTTTCGGTGTTACCAAACACCAGAAAATCTCCAAAAATTAGCCTATTATTTTTGATCAGAAAATGTTTTTCGGTTGACCAATTTTTCGGTGTTACCAAATACTGGAAAATCTCCAAAAAGTAGCCCACCATTTTTGACTGAAAAATGTTTTTCAGTTGACCAATTTTTCGTGTTATCAAATACCGTAAAAGTAAAAAAATATTTTTTAAAAAAATATTTTACGGCAAACAAACGGAGCCCAACTCACTTCATCATACAAAAAAGCTAAAAATCGGGTTCTCTCATCCTTCTCATGCCACGGTTGTGACAGTGTTGGACAAAAAAGTTGATATATCCTTTGCAAAAAAAAAAAATTGATATATCAAAATAATTGAAACTATGACAGAAGTAGAAAATGGAGTTAAGACTTACAGTCTGAGAACACTTTATTTTTTCATATTTATAGTACAGATGTAAATGCTTCCGTTCATTGATTGAAGGCTTGAAGCTAAACCAACTAGCTGATTTACAGCGGATGGTAAATTAAAGTAGTTGGTCGTCATTGAATTTTGAATCATTAAGGTTAAATCCAATTATTCTCTGAATCTTGTTTAGTGAGACTTTAAACGCAGTAGATAAAAAGTAAATTATCACTGTTCATACACAAAAATGATAACCAATATATATAAATAGAAATTATAAGTATGACATTTTTTGAGATAGATTTAAACAATCCAATTTCTTTTATACGTAACGAGGAAATTCAAATTCTATGATCATGCCACAAACAATCTCCAACTGTGAACTTCAATAGCTTTTTCAGTTAGTGAGATGACACCTCAAGCTGCACCAGTGGCAGAATTGACGTGTTATAGAAGAAAATTTTAGTAATGTAATCAATTTGTTTTGTCTTCTGATTTTTTTTAGTTCTTAATAGTACATGGCTTCTAGTTTTTCGGATCTTCCTTTAATTCTAGTACTGTTTCTTCACAATACTTTTTCTGATCTTCCTTTAATTTTTTATTGCTTCTGGCTTGTGTTTTAATTTAATTCTTGACAGTGCCAGGTTTTGTTTTCTTTGATCAGTGCTTTTTCTGATCTATCTTTAATTCTTTGACACAATAGTTATTACAAATGGTACCCGACTTCTCATTACCAAGAAATCACGTCCTTGATGCATGGATACCAGCTGCTATACGAGAAGTTAATAAATTCTGTTACATTAATCCGCTCGCTGAAAATGAGGTTCTTTCATCCCTCTAATGCCTCGGTTTTGAATAAATATCACTCATTGGGTGACCATACCCTTTGCCAAGAAAGGAAATAAAAAAAATATTCGTATATCGAAATGAACGAAGTTAATGACAGAATTAGAAAATAGAGTAAAGATTTGCAATGTGAGGACGAGTCTGAGGTTGCACTTAAAAATGGTAGTGGCACCTCCTTTATAAATACAAAGATGTTTGGTTTATAACAACAGAAAAATTCTCAAATAATCCACAACACTTTACAAAAAAATCTTCAAACAAACAACCATCCAAGGTCAAGACCAACAACGGAGATCCCGTTTCAAGACCCCGCTGATAATAAAACAGACTCAAACATTTTAGAAGAAAGTTTATAAGTCTATTCTCTACTTTTACTTTGTTTGTTTGTACATCTATTTTGGTCAATACATCTGCACTCAAAACAGTATCAAATTGTGATAGATTTGCCAACATCTTTCTTTTTTACTCCTTTTCTTTTAGGCTCTACGGTGAAACAATTCATTTTCTGAGATCTTCTACTGATGGCTTGCATGGCATGTGGAGTCTGATCGTAATAACGGGCTGATTGTCATTTATGAATATATTCAGCTGCGGCTCTCTCTTGAAACGGGATCCCCATCGTTAGCCTTAGTCTTGTATGGTTGTTTGTTTGAGGATTTTTTTGTGAAGGATTGTTGTAAGACCATTTCTAAGAGACTCCCTTAAGTGGCTCCTTAGCTATACAGACTCCCTATGCATAGTTCCCTAAAATGTGGAGCTCCTTTTTTTTTTATTATGCTCCATAGATGTAGAGAGCCAAATTGGCTCTCTATATCCAAAAAATAACATGATTTAGTAAAAAAAAAAAAAGGATAGATTAAAAGTAGGGAGGCTGTTGGAGTGAAATTGGAATAGGGAGCCCCTAAAAATAAGGAGGTAAACATAAACTCTCTACATGTAGAGAAAAAAATAGGGAGACTGTTGGAGTTAGTCTAAGATTGTTTGTCGATTTTTCTGTTTTTGTAAACTAGGGAACCTTGTATTTATAGAGCAGATGTCACTAGTTTCATTCATTTCGATATACCAAACATCTCCTCATTTCGTTATGTATGTTATTTTATGCGATAATTTATGATGTGGATTAATGTTCCCTTGTCTTAATTAAAATTGGGGTCTTTATTTTACTTTTTCTTTTTGCTCAAATTGAGCGTTTTGGAGGGAAAAATGAATCCTTGCCGAATTTTATTGAAAACTATTAATGGAACTCAAAAACTAGAAAGGAATACTATGAAGAGAATGTGCAATTTAATTTTTATTAGAAAAATTAAATGCATATTATGAGAAACGAATATTGACTGGAGTAGAGGAGATCATTTAAAAAAGAAAAAAGAAAAGAAAACTAATTCCAAAATTTTGGTTTGTTTAATATTGATATGGGTATCTAAAATGGAAGTAAGCTTGTGATAAATTACTTATGCTTTAACAAAAGGAAAAAAGAAATGGAAACTACTTAGTGAAAAAGAAAGACAAAATAAAATGCAAGAGTCTATATTTGCAAAGTATTTTTTATCTTTTTAAGTTCAAAGAACATGAAGAAGCCGAATAACATGCCCAATCGAACATAGTTCATAATAGCATGATCTCATAATATCTAATTGCTTAAGTCCATGATGATCTAGTTAAGAGTTGGGTTAGGAAGGCAATTTCTCTGCTACCTATGGAATTCTAAGAATTTTCATAAGTCAACAAAATTGACCCCAAAAAAAAAAAAAAACAAGAATGAAGTGAATGAATGCTATAACCCCTATCTATGACTAAATTTATCCATTACTTGTATGTTTGATTTTTGAACTCTAGAATTTTATTTGGATAAGATAACGTCAAGAACGTGATTTTGAGTACCAAAATTGATAACAGGATTTGCAATTAAGAATTTTAAAAATACAAAGCCTGTTATCAAAAATTAATTATGTTATTTTTTGAACAAAAGATAGACATAACTTGAATCACTTTATGAGGTCAGCAGGAGTTGCCACCCCATTGGTCCCAATATTAACCCTAGGGGCAAAAATCATTTTAGTCTTTGAAGTTTGCTCTAAATACCAAATTAGTCCCTCAGGTTTGTAAAAAGACCAAAGAGGTCCTTCCAGTTAACTTTTGTTAACCAAATGTTAACAGTCAAAGGGTTGACTAAATTAAAAGACCATTATATCCTTATACAACATATATTATAAAAGAAAATTACAATAAAAGTCTAAATCAATCTCAAAAAACATAATTCACATCATTCGTGCAGGAAAAAAAAACAAAAACTAAAAAATATTCGTTTAAACATAAACAAATTAAAGTCAGTAATATATCATTAAAAAATAAACAATCATTATCGACATAATTAGCAGCGAGGGTACCGGCCAGAGAAGAGGATAAATCATGATTGTTTATTTTTTAACGATATATTACTGACTTTAATTTATTTATGTTTGAACTGATATTTTTTAGTTTTTGCTTTTTTTTCCTACGCGAATGATGTGAATTATATTTTTTTAGACTGATTTAGACTTTTATTGTAATTTTCTTTTATAATATATATTGCATAAGGATATAATGGTCTTTTAATTCAGTCAACCCTTTGACTATTAACATTTGGCTAATAGAAATTAATTGAAGGGACCTCTTTGATCTTTTTATAAATTTAAGAAATCAATTCAATTTTTAAGACAAATCTCAGGGACTAAAATAATTTTTACCCTTAACCCTAAGGCTGAAATGCTGCAAGAATATTTTATTTGATCTCTTTCCTAGTCAATGGTCAGTGGCCATCCAATTTTTTTCACGTTACTTTCTGTCTTCTTTCCTTTGGACAAGACTTTTATAGATATTTTACTATTAATATTTTTTTCTATCAATAATAACATAAATCTTAGGGGATTGTCAATTCAAAAATGTTTAAACTGTTTGCAACGCTTCACAATCTCTATACATTACTAGAATCCTGCCATATACAAACTACACACGTGAACATGCAATCTCCAACAGTGAACTCTAATAGCTTTTTCAGGAAAAACATTTCAAAAAATCTATACTAATAGGTCAATTTGATTTTTATTGACATGAGATGATCCTCATATATGTAGAATCCCATACTTTTAAGAGATATGTGAGTTAATCTGAATTTTTTGAAAGGTATGTGAATCAGTTTAAATTTTTTGAAAATTTTTATTTTCCAAATGTTGAGATGACACCTCAAGCTGCACCATCAATCAAAAAAAGTTGATGGAAAGCTGATAGTACTGAACATGAGTACTCTGTAAAACATGCTAACATGAATGGAGAAACAATTTTAAAAAATTTGAACAGTAAAATTAACAATGACTAAATAGGACAGAAAGCTTTTACGATGATGGGACAACTGGGAAAAAAGAAACAACATATAGCTTTTATGTTTCGAGAATTTTTTTTATCAATTCCGATTAATTATCAATCCATTTACGTACAAAAGTAAACCTCACAATATGTCAGGTCATCGGCGTACAAGTGAACTCCAGTGTATCTGAGAACCCCTCATTCTTTTTAAAGTTAATAATCAATTCAGACTGATCAAAAAATTTTCAATACACATCAATATGTGGTCACCTATCTTATGGGGTGAAAAATATGATACTGGTCCTAGTGGTGACAAAAATTTCAGTCTAGCTACATATGCTAGGACTTAATTTTAGACATTTTAAAAAAGAATTCTTCACAAAAAAGCAGCAATCCACAAGAAGCTATGGCTTTGACCCAAAAAAAAAAAGCGCTATGGCAATGTTGTGTGGTCTCTAATGGGTTAAAGGATATTTTATTATTTATCCAAAGTTTTCCCTTAAAACTTTACCGAAATATATTTAACTTAAACTAGCGAAAGATACGATGCAAAAACAATCCCATGGAGTATCTGTGGCCTAATGAAATGCTTGAACTTGTACTTAGTGCGAGCGGCATAAATCTTATAACAACGCCGCAATGGCGCAACGCAACAATACTAATAAGATTTATCACATTGAATTTCTCTCCAAAAAAATTATTGTATCAATTCAAATTACTAAGGCTCCGTTTGTTTGCTGAGAAAATATTTTCTGAATTTTTTGATATTTGGTAATATCGAAAAATTGATCAATCGTAAAATATTTTTGGATCAACAATTGCGGCTGCTTTTTCTTAATTTTACGGTATTTGGTAACACCGAAAAATTAGTCAACTGTAAAATGTTTTGCGATCAATAATTACAGCTAGTACAAAATTCTAAAAAATGTTAACATTTTACGGAACTCACAGTACATCCAAACGCTAGAAAATATTTCCAGTATTCTATTTTTCAGAAAAATATTTTCTCCTACAAGTTATTTTACGGCAAAGAAACAGAGTCTTGTAAAATATTTTATTTTTCACAAGCAAATTTTTTTTACGAAAAACAAACGAAGCCAAAGTCAACATCTAAGATTATTGGTAAGATTTATGTGTATAAATTATGAGTTAATTTTTTATTAGATCACTTTCTACTTATAAATATATGGGCTATACGTACTTTTTTATTATACGGCCTCGCATTAAATTAACAATTTCCATTTAGTTTAACATTATTCCGGACAACCTTGATTGTCGTGTCCCTATTTCCATGAAAGAAAACTTTTTAAAAAATTTAAACTGGCCGATCAGTTAAATTTTTATTTACAAAACATAGGGGTCACACACATATAAAGACCATTTAATATGAGTAAATTCTTGATTGATCGTTTAATCTGAATATTTTAAAGAGTTTTCCCTCCATAAGCTATCATGCCGCCTCAGACAACCTCGGCTGTCGTGTCACCTCTACCCCTTACCTGGCTGACGGTCAAACATGCCATATCTTCCTAAGGGAAAGTTATTCTATCAGGACATATACTATTGAAGTGACAAGCAATTTGACCAATGTATGACACGTGGCTTGTAATAATGCATGTCATGTCATTATTTTGAGTAGAGAAGACATATTTAACCTTCGTTGGTTTTGTTGCAAAGGACATGCATTTAAAAAGAATAAATGTCAAATGACAAAAATAGATAAGCAAGTCAAAACAAAAACTTTGCAAAATTACTAGATTAGGTCTATTGTATAGAGTTAGATTTTAAACATTTCTTTTACAGTGGATTTATATTTAAATTTTGTTTTGCAAAACTTGTTGCCATGTGTTGCGTTAGGATGAGCATTTTTATTGATTGTATGTGCGTTAAAGTGCTTCTCCAAATTGCATGCCAATTGCGTGCCATCCATGAGCTTAAATTTGCATGGGATTCAAGAGTCACTCTACAAACCAATCGCTCACAATTTATGATAAGTCTTTCACCAAATATTTAAATCATGATCGAATCATTGTTGAAATATAATTGATAATTATTTTATCGTATTTTTAAAATATAGGAATGCACATGTGAGTATCTATAAATTAGTCAAAATAGAAAACATTAAGATGCACGTAAGTATTTAAAAGAATCTAAATACTACGAATATCAAGGAAATAAATTATGAAGCATTGTTTTAGATCTTCATAACAAAGGAATATTAATGTAAGTTGATGATCGTCCTATTTTGTAGAAAAGGGAAGATATTGGATTGAATTATAATAGGGAGACCCATGTTTGGTTTAGTGTAATTTTTTTAATTTGCTAAAAATGTGCAATATACAAACAACTCAAAATAGATTTTATTGTGTTATAAATGTCATATTTAATGTAAATAAGAATGTGAAAATTAGTACAACAATGATACTAACGATTAAATGAGAAATATTTATTATTTTGGCACTACGTGATGCACAACCTCATGAAAAAAAAAATTATAAAGGAACTTCAACTATCGGTATTGATGATAAGAACTTCAACAATTGGAATTGATGATAAGAAATAACAAATCAATATCAAAATCTACGAATATGCATGTCAAGGTTCCTCTAAATAACCAAAAATATATATATAGATGTGCATGTAAGTCTCTACAAATAACTAAAATCTACAAATATAAATAAAATAAATTACGTAGCATCATAATTAGATCCTTTTAATACACGAATAAGCATGTAAGATTTAGATTATTTTATTTCTTAATTTTTATTTATTTCTAAATAAAGTAATGTATGAAGCATCATATCTAATATTTTTATATGATCTCAATGATTACATTATCTCATATTTAAAAATAAAAGAACCAAGAAAAGTCGAAAGTATCACAACAATCATCATATTATTATGTAAAACATATACATAATTGTTGTCAAAAAATCATATTTATATTTAAATGAAGTATGTATTTAGTAAGTTGGGAAAAAAATATTGTTGAATTAGTTGTTATTGAGCAAATATGACATGCTAACTATATATTATTGTTCAAAAAAATATTGTTGAAGTAGTCTAAAAAATTAATTAATTTTTATCAAAAAAATAATCATATTGGAATAGTTGTGAAATTATATATTATAATTTTCACTAGAAAAATATTTTAAATCCGTGCTTGTATGTTAATGAAATCCATAAGAAATGAAATACTTACCTCAATATTGCCTGTTCACGTAAAAAACACCCAAGGGCTCATATCATCACTCCAAATGGGATCGTTATTGTCTAAATTCACACTGTTAAATTGGGCAAAAATTTAAAGTAAGTTTCAACATGAGAATGTTGGCATGAGTAACGAGAAATCTTGCGAAAAATACAATTGTCTATCAGTGAAATTTTTTTTACGTTCAGTTAATTTACGCAGAGTGAAAGACTAGTCTAATTATAAATGTAATTCTATTTGAGAAGCTGATTTATATACATTACCTAGTCGTGTACCATAAGTTTGGAAATTGAAGTGTCCATTGGCACTCTTATGTTGAGGATATTTTATTACTTCTTTTCTTTTTCTCTTGTGCTTTTAAGCATTTTGGATAATCTATCAGGTTCAGATTATGTTAATAATAGCAGTCAGGTTTTCCAAAAAAACTTATAGCTTTTGAATCAATATTGGGCCCTCTCGGTGACATCTACTTGTTTTCAAATCACGTTGAACTATGTGTAGCTAACCCAAAAAGGGGCCAGTAACAAATCCACAAAGCTGGGTAGCTTGGAATTGGTTAGATCTGTGAAGGAGTGTGGACCAATGATCACAGGCCCAAAAGCACTACCCAATGGTTAATTTTTCCATGGCCTCTGTGTGTGTGTGTGTATATATATATATTGCTCCAATTTATGCCTTGGAAAATAAAGGAATGAAATTCACCTTTGCTATTCCACCCTAACAATTTTCACCCTTCACATCAATTGATTTTCTTAAACACCACTTTTTATTATTGTGATATTGCATATTATTATTAAACATGATAATTATATATGTGTGAAAAGGATATATATATGTGTTTATTGGGCCAAGTAGGCTGAATATGCAATGTTACATCAAAAAGGTTCATTACGAACTAATATATGTGTATGACCATATCTTGAATAAATAAATAAGCTTAAAAAAGAGTTCAAAAGGAAAGGAAAAGGTCATTAAGCACGATTTTTTTTTTCTATTTTGAATATGATTATATTTTATTGGTCCAAATATTTCAATAGTAGATACAAACTATTAATTAATGATATGTGTGTGTAAGTATATATATACTCTTGCAATGTTATGGTAAAGATTTTATTTAATTTCATCGAATTGTGTGGAAGTGTGGGCAAGGATAGTAAGGGGAAAAGAGGGAGAGTATTTGTTAATGTATTAATACTCATGACTCTTCCTGTAACACCCTGATCCCTCTCGAGACCGGGAGTTCTATCAATCAATCTAATCACAACCCAATTTCAAACCCGGGTAAAATTTTAGGAAAAACAGACGGAGTCTCTCCTGTTTCTAGGCAAAAAGCAAACATGCGACAGCATATAAGTGGACCAATACCATGTCCAAACATTCAACCACCTCAAGGCCATCCGAGTCTTGTTCTCAACAAGCAATCACAAGCAAATATACATTTCCAGTTTATAGGCTAACCTACCTCTTCACATCTTTTACAGGTCCATTCATGCTTGACAATTAAACCATTCTAACTTATTTCATAAGTTAAACTATCAAACCATCCTAACTCTTTTCCTTTGGACATTACAAACATGCATTAAAATTAAGCTATACTAACTAGATACATAATCTAACTTATCAAACTACTTCAACAATCTAATGAAACTTAAATTACATTCCTTTTGACAATAAATACATACAATACATGAAAGCATACATCTATACAACTTCGACAACTCAAGCCACATAGGCACGCAAGACAACTCTTCGAGCACGAACTTTCACGAAATCACGAACTTCCCAGCTAACATGACATTTCCTGAAATGTGGTGGTGAGGAGTGAGTATACACAACACGTATACTCAGTGAGGGCGAGACAGATATCGAGGTGGAGAGAAAGAAAGTCGTGCAATGCAAATAGACACAGTTAAGCAATAAAGTCAATAAGAAAGCATTCAATACAAACGACAATATAATAAACATTCAAGAAAGCATTAACACAACCATTCAAAGCTATACCACACTCTGAAGGCTATGGTTCACTCATACGAGCAATATACCATTTCACGAGCAATACATCAATCTCGAGCTTGATGTTGACAACGATGACAATAAGCGCGCAACCACCTTATAACTTCAGTTTGGAATACCCCGGAAGTATCCATCAATTCTACGACCCAAATCTCCCTGGGAGGCAACCCAAGTGAGAAAAGGGAATAGGACACGGAGCTAGAGCAACCAACACTGGTAACCCGAGGCTACCCAGAGAGGCCCATCACTCACGCGCCTGACACTATGCAATGCAAGACACGATACAAGGCGATAATCGAGATAACAAGCATTTACATTCAATAAAGTATCAAGAACAGCACTAACTAGCATTATCAGCAATTTATATACAAATTCAAGAACAAGAACAACACTATAAAGTAACAAGAATAAGATATCAAACATTTACAATCTATAAAGTAACAAGAACAACACTAACAAGCATTATCAACAATTGATATACATATTCAATCATAATCAACTTTAACAGGCATATCAAGCAATATTAAGCATTCTATAGGCACTACACCATGAAAACACACAAAATCACAAAATAACCCCTACTTTCAAAACGCTACTACTTTCAAACGAGCCACGAGTTTTGGAAACCGACTTTACCAATCCTTCTAGGTCACCATAAGGCACATCTAAAGACCCCGAAACCATACTTAACCCTAGAATTCACATAAAGCCCCGATTTTTTCCTTTGCTCGTTTGAACTACAACTATCTCAACCGATTACCTAACCAATGTCACAAATGCACCAAAAGTGCTTCCATGACGTACCTCGACAATGTCTTCACGCAAATCGAGAAAATTCCAAACTTGACCGAAACGACCCCAATTTTCACTAAGCCTTTTTCTCCGCTTTTTTCGTTACACAATCTAATTAAATCATACATTTAGGCGTTTTGGTATATATCTAGCACCTTCCTACATCAACAGAATACGTAACGGAGTAACTTCATAGAAACAAGGGTTTACTATTCATAATTTACTATTCATTAATCAATTTAAATTACAATTTCGATTTTCAACCGCAGAAAATGCTAAAAAGCTATAAATACATGTTCTACAATCAATAAGGAACATTCTTTAAGCAACAAAACGGATAAAATAACAATCTACGCATAATTTCTAAAAATTAAAGTTTAAACAAAATTATTTCAAATGCGCAAATAACGATGAAACCCTCACTTTAGACGTTCCTAGACGGTAGGAAAACCTCGTAGGACGCCTCAAAAACCACCCCGTGCAAGCTCACGCGAAGATTTGATGATTTGATGTTGAAATGTTTTTTTTTTCTTCACCTATGGTTTCGGCCAGCCCTTGCTCTTTTTTTCTGATTTTTTGTTGTTTTATTTTCTATTTTATGCTTATTTAAAAGGATGACAACAAGTCAAATGGTCAAGGTCTTGGTCAAAGCTCTCTTAAGTTGGTCAATCTAGCTTATTTTATACATTTTAAAGCTAAAACAACTAGCATAAATCCAATTCTAGTTAAATACAACTTAAAACACTAAAATTAAAACACTAAATGCTAGTTTTCACTATTTGCTGAGGACTAGAAACCACTCCCTAATTATTGCTCTCAAAATACAATGCACTTTGCGACAATAAAAGAATAACAATTAATCTCAAAGAATTCAAGAAAATATAATTTTTGAAGAGTAATCATGGTTGAAAATTTACTCCGGCTCGGAGCTACTCTTCATTTAATTGAAAACCTAGCATTAAGATGCAAGAAAAATAAAACCGTTTAACATAAATATGAAAATAAAGCTACAAATGAATGTTTAACTAAAAATAAACATAGAATTCAATGCTAACATTTAAGATGACACTTAATTAAATGTAATTTAAATGCCATTAAATGCATGCCTGGTTCGGGTTATCATATCCTTCCCCCCTTAAAACAATTGCGTCCTCACAATTCTTCTTCTAATAGAACTCTGCATCCACTGAAATCAAACTCTGACTAATCTTCATCAGTTGTTGAGCAAGATAGTGAATAATAATTCTCGTAGAAAAACCCGAATAGAAATCCTAACCAACAATGCCGAGAAAATATCAACTAAAGACTGAAGCAAAGATACTCATACAGTGCTTATTACCATAAGTAGACCCAGCTGAAAATTCTGTAATGGAATATGGAGAAGAATGCCAAAGGCCAATCTCTAAATGAAATCCTCCAATCACTGAGTTCCTACCGCAACATCTTAGTAAAACAGCAAATATAGATTTTCCCCAGTGTGGAAAAGGCCGAAGAAGAAGCCCGAGTAGTACCGCTCGAAAATTCCAAAATAATAAGGCCAAATAAAGGCTCTAGAGAATACCAAATAGATCCCCAAATAAAAATTTTACTAGACATGAATGCCATAATAGAATCCCAACTAAAAGTACCGAGAACATACCAATAAACAATCTGAAGCAGAGTCTAGACAAGAATCTCAAGTACTGCTCAGGAAGACTCCAGACAAGAAATCCAATCAGTCATATTACAGAAGTTTCAAGAAAGTCTTTCAAAATATATAGCTCAAGAAGCATCTGAATAGGGAATCCATAATGTACGTCAACATATATATAATCATCAAAAGTCCATGAATGAACACCAAGCTAAATAGCCAAGTAGATTTCCCCAAAATAATACTGCCACCGAATATTGGGTAAAATATTAGAGGAAATGCCGTGTAGGTGCAACATATACTATTGAGGAATTCCAATCACGATTTCCAATAAAATATCAAGAAGGACTAGAGCAAAGATATTGTAGACAATATTATGTAGCAAGTCCAATAAAAACTCTGATTGCCAAATCCACTAAGAAATGTCCACAAGGAATACCAAAGTAGTACGCCTCACACAAAACTGATCATTGTAAGCAGACTCAAATCAAAGTTCCCCATAAGAATGTAGAAAGAACACCAAAGGTTGATTAAAATCCCAACCAAGTCTCCCACGAAATGCCAATATAAAAATACCAGATGAATGCCCAATCAAGAAGACATTAAGAAAATGCTCCAAAGAATAATCATGTAAAACTCCAAAGGAAGTCATTTACACAAAGCATAGAAGATAACCTTCAAAGAACCCCAATAAACAAACTCCAGCTGTGAATGTCAACTCCCAAATAAAGGCCTAGTTAAGCACTGCTCGTTTCCGTCAATCCAAATAACTTGGGGCTTGCTACTAACCACTTCTCTTCAGAGGAGGAAGAAGTCTTTCTTACCATTTCAATAGGACATGTATGAATGCCAATATATCACAGTTATACACATGCCTTAAACTATTATGCAAGCAAGTTTACAAAACAGTTTATTCAACAAAGTCACTCAAGCACGACAATCAAGTCAAGCACAACATAATCAATTTAAATCACGGCATAACAAAGTCAAGACATTTCAATACACACACTACAAGCAGTACTTCGAGCAAATAACAATTCACGAGGTCGATTCAATTCACGATGCCAATTCGATACACGAGTAGTCACTTCAATTCACGTAACACACATTTAGCACATAACACATAACTATATCACATAGGTGCACACATTCAAGTCAAGTCACAAAATCTCACATACAAGCATACACTTTCAAGACACACTTAACAAGCACACATTCAAGGATCACTACCCACCAGACCGAGGACCCTGTCCCGACTTATGAGCTAGACAAGCTCTGATACCACCTGTAACACCTCGATCCCTCTCGAGACCGGGAGTTCTATCAATCAATCTAATCACAACCCAATTCCAAACCCGGGTAAAATTTTAGGGAAAACGGACGGAGTCTCCCCTATTTCTAGGCAAAAAGCAAACATGCGACAGCATATAAGTGGACCAATACCATGTCCAAACATTCAACCACCTCAAGGCCATCCGAGCCTTGTTCTCAACAACCAATCACAAGCAAATATACATTTCCAGTTTACAGGCTAACCTACCTCTTCACATCTTTTACAGGTACATTCATGCTTGACAATTAAACCATTCTAACTTATTTCATAAGTTAAACTATCAAACCATCCTAACTCTTTTCCTTTGGACATTACAAACATGAATTAAAGTTAAGCTATACTAACTAGATACATAATCTAACTTATCAAACTACTTCAACAATCTAATGAAACTTAAATTACATTCCTTTTGACATTAAATACATACAATACATGAAAGCATACATCTATACAACTTCGACAACTCAAGCCACATAGGCACGCAAGACAACTCTTCGAGCACGAACTTTTACGAAATCACGAACTTCCCAGCTAACATGACATTTCCTGAAATGTGGTGGTGAGGAGTGAGTATACACAACACGTATACTCAGTGAGGGCGAGACAGATATCAAGGTGGAGAGAAAGAAAGTCGTGCAATGCAAATAGACACAGTTAAGCAATAAAGTCAATAAGAAAGCATTCAATACAAACGACAATATAATAAACATTCAAGAAAGCATTAACACAACCATTCAAAGCTATACCACACTCTGAAGGCTATGGTTCACTCATACGAGCAATATACCATTTCACGAGCGATACATCAATCTCGAGCTTGATGTTGACAATGATGACAATAAGCGCGCAACTACCTTATAATTTCAGTTTGGAATACCCCGGAAGTATCCATCAATTCTACGACCCAAATCTCCCTGGGAGGCAACCCAAGCGAGAAAAGGGAATAGGACACGGAGCTAAAACAACCAACACTGGCAACCCGAGGCTACCCAGAGAGGCCCATCACTCACGCGCCTGACACTATGCAATGCAAGACACGATACAAGGCGATAAACGAGATAACAAGCATTTACATTCAATAAAGTATCAAGAACAGCACTAACTAGCATTATCAGCAATTTATATACAAATTCAAGAACAAGAACAACACTATAAAGTAACAAGAATAAGATATCAAACATTTACAATCTATAAAGTAACAAGAACAACACTAACAAGCATTATCAACAATTGACATACATATTCAATCATAATCAACTTTAACAGGCATATCAAGCAATATTAAGCATTCTATAGGCACTACACC
Organism: Ehretia macrophylla; assembly: GCA_037974665.1. Taxonomy (NCBI): domain Eukaryota; kingdom Viridiplantae; phylum Streptophyta; class Magnoliopsida; order Boraginales; family Ehretiaceae; genus Ehretia; species Ehretia macrophylla. The sequence continues at coordinate 35,683,929 of CM075779.1, read as the reverse complement.
ATGAAAACACACAAAATCACAAAATAACCCCTACTTTCAAAACGCTACTACTTTCAAACGAGCCACGAGTTTTGGAAACCGACTTTACCAATCCTTCTAGGTCACCATAAGGCACATCTAAAGACCCCGAAACCCTACTTAACCCTAGAATTCACGCAAAGTCCCGATTTTTTCCTTTGCTCGTTTGAACTACAACTATCTCAACCGATTACCCAACCAATGTCACAACTGCACCAAAAGTACTTCCATGATGTACCTCGACAATGCCTTCACGCAAATCGAGAAAATTTCAAACTTGACCGAAACGACCCCAATTTTCACTATGCCTTTTTCTCTGATTTTTCCGTTACACAATCTAATTAAATCATACATTTAGGCGTTCTGGCATATCTAGCACCTTCCTACATCAACAGAACACGTAACGGAGTAACTTCATAGAAACAAGGGTTTACTATTCATAATTACTATTCATTAATGAATTTAAATTGCAATTTCGATTTTCAACCGCAGAAAATGCTAAAAAGCTATAAATACATGTTCTACAATCAACAAGGAACATTCTTTAAGAAACAAAACGGATAAAATAACAATCTACGCATAATTTCTAAAAATTAAAGTTTAAACGAAATTATTTCAAATGCGCAAATAACGATGAAACCCTCACCTTAGATGTTCCTAGACGCTAGGAAAACCTCGTAGGACGCCTCAGAAACCACCCCGTGCAAGCTCACGCGAAGATTTGATGATTTGATGTTGAAATGTTTTTTTTTTCTTCACCTATGGTTTCGGCCAGCCCTTGCTCTTTTTTTTCTGATTTTTTGTTGTTTTGTTTTCTATTTTATGCTTATTTAAAAGGATGACAACAAGTCAAATGGTCAAGGTCTTGGTCAAAGCTCTCTTAAGTTGGTCAATCTAGCTTATTTTATGCATTTTAAAGCTAAAACAACTAACATAAATCCAATTCTAGTTAAATACAACTTAAAACACTAAAATTAAAACACTAAATGCTAGTTTTCACTATTTGCTGAGGACTAGAAACCACTCCCTAATTATTGCTCTCAAAATACAATGCACTTTGCGACAATAAAAGAATAACAATTAATCTCAAAGAATTCAAGAAAATATAATTTTTGAAGAGTAATCATGGTTGAAAATTTACTCCGGCTCGGAGCTACTTTTCATTTAATTGAAAACCTAGCATTAAGATGCAAGAAAAATAAAACCGTTTAACATAAATATGAAAATAAAGCTACAAATGAATGTTTAACTTAAAATAAACACAGAATTCAATGCTAACATTTAAGATGACACTTAATTAAATGTAATTTAAATGCCATTAAATGCATGCCTGGTTCGGGTTATCACATCCTTCCCCCCTTAAAACAATTACGTCCTCCCAATTCTTCTTCTAATAGAACTCTGTATCCACTGAAATCCAACTCTGACTAATCTTTATCAGTTGCTGAGCAAGATAGTGAATAAGGATGCTCGTAGAAAAACCCGAATAGAAATCCCAACCAACAATGCCGAGAAAATATCAACTAAAGACTGAGGCAAAGATACTCATGCAGTGCTTATTACCATAAGTAGACCCAGCTAAAAATTCTGTAAAGGAATATGGAGAAGAATGCCAAAGGCCAATCTCTAAATGAAATCCTCCAATCATTGAGTTCCTACCGCAACATCTTAGTAAAACAGCAAATATAGATTTTCCCCTGTGTGGAAAAGGCCGAAGAAGAAGCCCGAGTAGTATCACTCGAAAATTCCAAAATAATAAGGCCAAATAAAGGCTCTAGAGAATACCAAATAGATCCCAAAATAAAAATATTACTAGACATGAATGCCATAATAGAATCCCAACTAAAAGTACCGAGAACATACCAATAAACAATTTGAAGCAGAGTCTAGACAAGAATCTCAAGTACTGCTCAGGAAGACTCCAGACAAGAAATCCAATCAGTCATATTACAGAAGTTTCAAGAAAGTCTTTCAAAATATATAGCTCAAGAAGTATCTGAATAGGGAATCCATAATGTACGTCAACATATATATAATCATCAAAAGTCCATGAATGAACACCAAGCTAAATAGACAAGTAGATTTCCCCAAAATAATACTGCCACCGAATATTGGGTAAAATATTAGAGGAAATGCCGTGCAGGTGCACCATATACTATTGAGGAATTCCAATCACGATTGCCAATAAAATATCAAGAAGGACTAGAGCAAAGATATTGTAGACAATATTATGCAGGAAGTCCAATAAGAACTCCGATTGCCAAATCCACTGAGAAATGTCCACAAGGAATACCAAAGTAGTACGCCTCACACAAAACTGATCATTGTAAGCAGACTCAAATCAAAGTTCCCCATAAGAATGTAGAAAGAACACCAAAGGTTGATTAAAATCCCAACCAAGTCTCCCACGAAATGCCAATATAAAAATACCCGATGAATGCCCAATCAAGAAGACATTAAGAAAATGCTCCAAAGAATAATCATGTAAAACTCCAAAGGAAGTCATTTACACAAAGCATAGAAGATAACCTTCAAAGAACCCCAATAAACAAACTCCAGCTGTGAATGTCAACTCCCAAATAAAGGCCTAGTTAAGCACTGCTCGTTTCCGTCAATTCAAATAACTTGGGGCTTGCTACTAACCACTTCTCTTCAGAGGAGGAAGAAGTCTTTCTTACCATTTCAATATGATATGTATGAATGCCAATATATCACAGTTATACACATGCCTTAAACTATTATGCAAGCAAGTTTACAAAACAGTTTATTCAACAAAGTCACTCAAGCACGACAATCAAGTCAAGCACAACATAATCAATTTAAATCACGGCATAACAAAGTCAAGACATTTCAATACACACACTACAAGCAGTACTTCGAGCAACTAACAATTCACGAGGTCGATTCAATTCACGATGCCAATTCGATACACGAGTAGTCACTTCAATTCACGTAACACACATTTAGCACATAACACATAACTATATAACATAGGTGCACACATTCAAGTCAAGTCACACAATCTCACATACAAGCATACACTTTCAAGACACACTTAACAAGCATACATTCAAGGATCACTACCCACCAGACCGAGGACCCTGTCCCGACTTATGAGCTAGACAAGCTCTGATACCACCTGTAACACCCCGATCCCTCTCGAGACCGGGAGTTCTATCAATCAATCTAATCACAACCCAATTCCAAACCCGGGTAAAATTTTAGGGAAAACGGACGGAGTCTCCCCTGTTTCTAGGCAAAAAGCAAACCTGCGACAGCATATAAGTGGACCAATATCATGTCCAAACATTCAACCACCTCAAGGTCATCCGAGCCTTGTTCTCAACAAGCAATCACAAGCAAATATACATTTCCAGTTTATAGGCTAACCTACTTCTTCACATCTTTTACAGGTACATTCATGCTTGCCAATTAAACCATTCTAACTTATTTCATAAGTTAAACTATCAAACTATCCTAACTCTTTTCCTTTGGATATTACAAACATGCATTAACGTTAAGCTATACTAACTAGATACATAATCTAACTTATCAAACTACTTCAACAATCTAATGAAACTTAAATTACATTCCTTTTGACATTAAATACATACAATACATGAAAGCATACATCAATACAACTTCGACAACTCAAGCCACATAGGCACGCAAGACAACTCTTCGAGCACGAACTTTCACGAAATCACGAACTTCCCAGCTAACATGACATTTCCTAAAATGTGGTGGTGAGGAGTGAGTATACACAACACGTATACTCAGTGAGGGCGAGACAGATATCGAGGTGGAGAGAAAGAAAGTCGTGCAATGCAAATAGACACAGTTAAGCAATAAAGTCAATAAGAAAGCATTCAATACAAACGACAATATAATAAACATTCAAGAAAGCATTAACACAACCATTCAAAGCTATACCACACTCTGAAGGCTATGGTTCACTCATACGAGCAATATACCATTTCACGAGCGATACATCAATCTCGAGCTTGATGTTGACAACGATGACAATAAGCGCGCAACCACCTTATAACTTCAGTTTGGAATACCCCGGAAGTATCCATCAATTCTACGACCCAAATCTCCCTGGGAGGCAACCCAAGCTAGAAAAGCGAATAGGACACGGAGCTAGAGCAACCAACACTGGCAACCCGAGGCTACCCAGAGAGGCCCATCACTCACGCACCTGACACTATGCAATGTAAGACACGATACAAGGCGATAAACGAGATAACAAGCATTTACATTCAATAAAGTATCAAGAACAGCACTAACTAGCATTATCAGCAATTTATATACAAATTCAAGAACAAGAACAACACTATAAAGTAACAAGAATAAGATATCAAACATTTACAATCTATAAAGTAACAAGAACAACACTAACAAGCATTATCAACAATTGACATACGTATTCAATCATAATCAACTTTAACAGGCATATCAAGTAATATTAAGCATTCTATAGGCACTACACCATGAAAACACACAAAATCATAAAATAACCCCTACTTTCAAACGCTACTACTTTCAAACGAGCCACGAGTTTTGGAAACCGACTTCACCAATCCTTCTAGGTCACCATAAGGCACGTCTAAAGACCCCGAAACCCTACTTAACCCTAGAATTCACGCAAAGCCCCGATTTTTTCCTTTGCTCGTTTGAACTACAACTACCTCAACAGATTACCCAACCAATGTCACAACTGCACCAAAAGTGCTTCCATGACGTACCTCGACAATGCCTTCACGCAAATCAAAAAAATTCCAAACTTGACCGAAACGACCCCAACTTTCACTAAGCCTTTTTCTCCGCTTTTTCCGTTACACAATTTAATTAAATCATACATTTAGGCGTTCTGGCATATCTAGCACCTTCCTACATCAACAGAACATGTAACGGAGTAACTTCATCGAAACAAGGGTTTACTATTCATAATTTACTATTCATTAATCAATTTAAATTGCAATTTCGATTTTCAACCGCAGAAAATGCTAAAAATATAAATACATGTTCTACAATCAACAAGGAACATTCTTTAAGCAACAAAACAGATAAAATAACAATCTACGCATAATTTCTAAAAATTAAAGTTTAAACAAAATTATTTCAAATGCGCAAATAACGATGAAACCCTCACCTTAGACGCTCCTAGATGCTAGGAAAACCTCGTAGGACGCCTCAAAAACCACCCCGTGTAAGCTCACGTGAAGATTTGATGATTTGATGTTGAAATGTTTTTTTTTCTTCACCTATGGTTTCGGCCAGCCCTTGCTCTTTTTTTCTGATTTTTTGTTGTTTTGTTTTCTATTTTATGCTTATTTAAAAGGATGACAACAAGTCAAATGGTCAAGGTCTTGGTCAAAGCTCTTTTAAGTTGGTCAATCTAGCTTATTTTATGCATTTTAAAGCTAAAACAACTAACATAAATCCAATTCTAGTTAAATACAACTTAAAACACTAAAATTAAAACACTAAATGCTAGTTTTCACTATTTACTGAGGACTAGAAATCACTCCCTAACTATTGCTCTCGAAATGCAATGCACTTTGCGACAATAAAAGAATAACAATTAATCTCAAAGAATTCAAGAAAATATAATTTTTGAAGAGTAATCATGGTTGAAAATTTACTCCAGCTCGGAGCTACTTTTCATTTAATTGAAAACCTAGCATTACGATGCAAGAAAAATAAAACCGTTTAACATAAATATGAAAATAAAGCTACAAATTAATGTTTAACTAAAAATAAACACAGAATTCAATGCTAACATTTAAGATGACACTTAATTAAATGTAATTTAAATGCCATTAAATGCATGCCTGGTTCGGGTTATCACACTTCCCTTTAGTGAGAGCGACCTAATTATAGTTGGTGTTAGGCCAAATATTCATGAATTTTGATAACTTGTATCACTGCATACTTCCGATAATATATAAGTGTTTAGATATTTAGACTCAAGTACCAATCTAATATAATAATTCAATAATTATAATATCATATGTATCACTCACTTATCACCTAATTTTAATTACACGTTTAGCAAGTGCTATATGTATGGTTATTTGATATGGCAATAGAAGATGTAAAATTATCAAAGATATTTCTATATGCATGTAGACTAGGCATATATACACATTAAAAATTTAAGCAAAGATGAATAGCGATAATACTATCAACAATTGATACCTAAATACTCCTTTTCAATTTCCATGCTTTTTATGGGAGAATGAACGTAGGATTTCTTTTCCTAAGGTAATTCAAGTTTTTTCATACATGAGATAAGCATATTTTCATGTGTCTTGGAGGGTATGAAGTTATTTCTCAAATGAATACATAACGCCATTAAAACATTACATTTTATTAGAAGTATGTCCCTTGTATGTGTAGATTCTTGTGGAAAAATTAATAATACTACTAATAAAATAACAGCATTAATAACAATAATAATAAATTATTATTATTGTTAATGATATAAATAATCATAATCATTATTATTATTTTTATTATTACTATTATTATTACTACTATTATTATTTATCATGTTCTTGTTAATTACAATTATGTTAGTATTTATTATTATTTTTAACCCTACAATGATACATATTAAAAGTCATTTCCATTATTACTTTTGATAGTAACACAGACATGGGTATGAAATCAATATACTTGTATTTGTATCTTATTCATTGAGAATGCCAAGAGTGTCATTCCAATTGTCATGTCCATTTCATTTCCAGTCACATTTCATTCCTCAACTCATTCTATTTACGTCCAATTTTTTATTTTTTTTTATTGTATCAATAGCTACCTTTAATTAATAGGTATATATACCAAATCGATTCCTTTAATGAAAAGGGTATATAGTGTTTTACTCGTTCATATGTTATGGTAAAGGTTATTCTTGTTTCATTGAATAGTGTTGAGTTATGGGGTAGGATAGTAAGGGGAAAAGGGATATCATTTTTTAGGCCAACTACAACACATTCCCTATATTTTACTATACATGTAGATAATTTAGACTATTTCTCCACATATAGAGATTTCATATCTTAGTTTCACTGTAACTGTTTCCCTACATCATATAAATCATCTATTTCAATGACAAAAAATTTAAGTGTCACTCTAACAGTTTTATGACATTTTTAAAAAAAATTCACATGCAGAGATGTAAAAATGGATTTAGGGAATTGTTATTGCATATTTATATGTGGAGGTGGTTAAATTTGAATCAAGGAATTCTTAATATGTGAGTATATGCATAAGATATTGGATACCAATATCCCTAAAACTTTCCTACATGTAAAGTAAAATGAAAAATAGAAAATGGGATAGGTCAACTCCAACAGATGCCCTATCTAATATTTTACTTTACGTGTAGGGTGCATTTGTTACAAGTCATTTCCATTATTTGAATTGGCAAAAGAATATGAAAAATTTATAGGCATACATACACATTAACAATTAACGTTGTTAAGGCAGGTAGTTGTATCATGTTGTTAACCTAAATTTATGATCTGATATGAATTTGAATATTTTTCAATTTCGGTTCATTTTTCGTTAAAGCGGGAAATTAATTTTTCATACTAATTTGAAATTCATTTAAGGGAGAATTATACTTTTAATTGTATTTCAACATTATGCAAGAGGAATTTTCAATTTTGATTTATACTACAATTATGTTATAGAGTGTTGATATATTACTTATTCAAGGAATAAGCAAACATAAAAATGTAATCATTATAATATTGATAGTGTCACTCAGTTATCCCCTAATTAATCCTAATCACATTTCTTACCTAATTCTGATTTTGGCAGCATATGAAACTAGTTAAAAAGTTAAAAACTATGTGCATAAATATATTAGTATTATTATAATTATTCTTTGAAATTTGACTTCGTCTTAAATTTTCCTTGTGAAAATATAACCTAAACTATTATTTTTTATCCCAAAAAAAATGTAACTGGCTGTTTGCGTTTTGTTAAGGCGGCAACTTCAACTTTGTAATTGGATTTGAACACAAAACAATAGGCACGTGACTCCTAACCCCAATAGCTAATCTAATTTCGTGGATTTCCTACATGTCTCGTCACATCACATGTCTCATCTTTTCCTCTTTTCCATTCGTACTTTTCACCAGAAGCAATAATTAATTTGAAAATTATTTATTTCTTCTACGCATGAGTACCACCTTTTTTATTTTAAGTTATATTTTGTACTTACAAAATTAAAATTTTATGCATTAAATGTAACTGTCCAACATAGGATATAAGAGCAGTATATGTAATAATTTCTTCAGCTAATTTAATGCATTCGGGTAATAATGGGAAATGGTTATATTTCCAATCATAATAAATTTGCCTTGGTAGACGTGCCTCATGCTAGAATTTATTATAGGTAATGTTGGATATTTCTTATTTTATTTTAGTGACAAATTAAAATTTAAATTGTATTTCAACATTGTACAAGTACGATCTTTAACAATAAATTATTATGTTATGGCGGGATATTGATTTTAAAATTTGAACCTGACTTAGATATAATTAAAGTTTATAAAACAAGTTATACATACATAATGAAGAAATACATAATGGCGGGAGATTAGTACCTGGATGCCACAAATTTTATATACTGTTTTATTTTAATTTTTTATAAAACAAGTTCCCACTAATTTTTCTCCTTAAGGTTTAATATGTTAGCCTTTTTTCATGTAATTATTGCTATTAATGTGTAGTAAAGTAAAGTGTGGGTTGCCTACATCTTAATCGTTGAAAACGAACCAGGAAATGATAGGACCAACAATAATGAGATAATTAACAATAATTTTAAAATCGTTGTCTTAATCTCATTAATGTAGCACATTATTGCACCTAGGAACTTTTTCCTTAGACATCATCATCGTCATAATAAATGAATTGTTTTTTAAATATATTGAATTCGGATTTAGTGTGCTCTTCCAGCAATGCCGATTAATGCATGCATGTTGATTGTATCAGGAGAATGTCAATGTCTCATAAATGTTATGCTCAACTACATGGAATGAAATTGAGTGCTATCTATAAATAATCTCGTGTCTAATGAAAATAAATATGAACAAATACATTGGGGATTTTAAGTTATAGTTTGTTTAGTGAAGGAAATTTTGTTTATCAGGTTAGTACGACTCGTCTATTGTTTGCCTTTTTTTATGATATATATAAAGTACCTGAAATATTAACACTAAGAGATGCAATTATTTGTCTTGCTCACAAAACTCAAATATTATTATATATTCTGCCGTGAAATTTATCATGCATGTGAAATGCCGATCTGCCCCTTTTAAAAAAATAATTTAAATAATTTTACACGGCATATGGTAAGTAATAGTGAATAATATAATTAATGGAAAATGATCGTTAAAGTTATTAGCTTATTTAGCTCATATATGCTTTATAACATCACACCCTATTATCAGTACATACTTGTTATTTAAATTATAAAATTTTGTGTCCTATGGCCAAATGATGGCATATTATGCACCAATTATTTTGTTCCTCATCATCTATACGTTATTTTGGAAATTTTACATATCACATAGAGTGACTATCAATTTTTTCTTTGTAGATTTAAGAAGATGGACAACAACGTGGTTTCAACTAACGTGATCAACAACTACTCATCTAATTTGCGACAGTTAACTGAAGATGAAATATGGCAATTGACATTTTCCTCCGAGGATGATGCATATAGGTTTTATAATGACTATGCACATGCAATGGGATTTAGTATTAGGAAAGACACGGTCCACAAAGATAAAGATACTGACGAAGTGTTAAATCGTCAGTACGTCTGTTATCGTGAGGGTGCTCGGTATGACAAACACGTGGAAATGCCCAACCGTCAACGTGAACATCGTGCGTTAACAAGATGCAATTGTAAGGCACGACTTCGTATTAAACTTAACAAATTAACTATGGTTTATGTTGTCACAACTTTCGTTGAACAACACAATCATGAGTTGGTACCTGCGTACGGCGTCTCACACCTTCGTTCACATAGAAACGTCGACGACGGGCGCAGGAAATTAGCTCACGCAATGATGAGATCAGGCATAAAGACCAATAAAGTAATGGATTTCTTTCACCTTGTATCCGGAGGATATCAACACGTTGGGTTCTTAAGGAGGGATCTGTACAATCAAATGAATCGTGATCGATCTAAGGAAGTCGCCGATGGGGACGCTAAAGTTACTTTGGTTTATCTTCACAGGAAGTTGGAGAGCGATCGAAGGTTCTTTTTCCATTACACAGTCAATGATAAAGGTCAGCTAGACAAGCTATTCTGGACAGACGGGAGGTCTAGGGATGAGTACGCAGTGTTCGGTGATGTGCTAGTTTTCGACGCGACTTACAAAACAAATGCGTACAGATTTCCTCTCGTCATCTTGGCCGGGGCGAACAACCACCGTCAGACATGTATCTTTGGAGCTGCTCTGATTGAAAACGAGATGACAGATTCGTATATCTGGGCACTAAGCACGTTTTTTACAGCGATGGAAGGCAAGACATCGACATCAGTTGTAACCGATGGTGACAAATCAATGCAAGCAGCGATTTCATTAGTTTTCCCGAATGCCAATCATAGGCTATGCCGGTGGCATCTACAAAAGAACGCAAGTTCAAATGTGCGAATAAAAAAGTTCAATAATATTTTCAACTATTACGTGGCACTAAGATGTTCCGTTGATGAGTTTGAGAATCTGTGGAGGGATATGGTTGTTCGACATGGCCTTCAAAACCACAAGTGGATCAATGATGTATATGAGAAAAGACCTTTGTGGGCAGAGGCATATTTGCGGGGATATTTCTTCGCTGGAGTGAAGAGCACTCAGCGGTGTGAGGGCATGAATGCGTTCCTGAACAGTTATCTCGGGACTGACAGGAAGCTTATAGACTTTGTAAGAGACTATCATCGAGGTTTGGAACACGTACGAATTAATGTCATTGATGAAGAAGTAAAAACGAACTATACAATTCCAGTTTTGACCACACAACTATTAGATATTGAGCGCCAAGCATGTAATATCTATACTCGTGTTGTGTTCATGAAGATCAAGAAGTACATTGAGATGCAATCAACGCTTTGGCACGAAAGAGTAATTTCGCACAATACCGATTCTCGTACCTATGTCATTGCTGACTATAATCATGAAGGGTTACCATGTCATGTTTTGTTCAATGGAGTCACATTGCATATAAATTGCGAATGCAGGAGGGTAGAATCGTCTGGGATGCCGTATAAGCACATAATATATGTGCTTAAGTGTGAGAGAGTCAATAAGATCCCATAAACATGCATCAACCCGCGCTGGACTGCTGACATTAGCAAGGAGTTCTATGATAAGAATCTTTTATTTGCTACAACAGAGGAAATTGAGATGGCTCGACATGCGTTCGTATTGTCGAAATGCAACGACCTATGTTTATATGCCAGCAAGACAAGCTAGGGGTACAAGGAAGTAACTGAAGGCATTGTGCATCTAACTGCTCGTGCAAGGGAGTTGTGGATTTTAGAGGCACAAGGTGATGATCCTGTTCCGGTCCAACCCGTTAACATTGATGTTTTGGATCCGAACAAAGCAAAGCCAAAAGGCTCAAGACCCAAAAGTCAAGACACAAACAGAGCACCTAGACGATGCAGGCGATGCAGGTTAGTCATTTAAATATCAAATTATTCTTTTTAATGTTTGGTAAAATTATTAATTTATTTAGTTTTATAGCTTTTATTATGTAAATTTTTTATTATTTAATAAATTGTCAACCTGGTGATGTATCCATGATATGTTTCATTTTAGAATTATTGGACACCAAGCGAATAATTGTCCGAAAGTGCGTCGTGACGATGGATCGAACGATGGTCAATCACCGCGCCATAATTTCCACGACATTTCAAGCCAATCTAATGTGCCAAATTTTGATGAAAGAAGACATGGACGTGGGATTGCAACTAGCTCGTTAGAGTTCGGAGATCCTAATAATAGTGTTGGACAACAAATTTTTGGAGATCAATATGACTACGGTGCAGCGATCTCTTTACTGTATTCAAATAAATCCGGGTCGTAATAATTTACGCCAATGCTGGCCTATGTTTAGCATTTTGTTATATGACGTGTGTCATGTTATTATCTCGTGTTTTTCCTAGTTTCCATGGAAATAATCGAAGTATATTGTAAGAGGTTTTATCTGTGTGAACGTGATTTTCATCAATGTTTTACCCCAACATATTTTTTCTTTATTGGGCAATCCTAACGCCATTTAATGTGGTAATATTTGAAACATGTCATAAATGTACCCATTGTGAAACCACATCCTATGCATACATAAATCGTAACATGATATACATAGCATTCATCGTCATCTTTCTCCATCACTATCTCTTTTCCATTTCTCTTTATCTCTCACATCTCTCCCTCTCTTGTTTTCCAAGCCATTAGGTTTGTGGCTTTATATTTTAAATATATAGTAATAACATTATTATTATTATTATTATTATTATTTTTCAAAATGTCGAGTTCGACCACCAGAGCCCGAAAAATACAAATCCAGCCCTTGACCTGCGATACGTGAATCAGGCATGTAGATGCAGTTACAAGGCAGACATTATGGTTGTGACCAACCCAAATAAGAGGAACATAGGCCGTTTATTTTACACTTGCGATAAATGTCAGTATTTTCGATGGTACGAGCCAACTTTTGCATCGTGGTTCGACACTGAGCTCGATGTGCGAAAGCGATTACGTGATAACGATGATGATGATAGAGGATATGGTGAAGAGGTAACATCTTCTATGAGAAGAAGGATTACGGATAATGATAACGCTTCAAAGGTGAACAATTTGCTTCTAGGTATGGGTGTTACTTGTTGCATTCTCTTGTTATCTCTCGTTATTGTAGCAATATTTAAGTGAGTAGTTAAGTTTAGTTACCTTCAGTAAAAAATAAGTATCAAGATTGTTACTATCTAGACTTACAATATATAAGTATCGATATTGTAAGAAGCTGTACCTGAATATGTTTTTCAGATTGTGAGTTTGTCTACGTGTTTTTAATAATTGCAGTAAGTCATTTTAATTTCATGGTTAGCAATCACCTTAGCTCACGTTCCAATTTAATAAACATCCGCTAATTACTATGTTGGCGAGCGCTGTGAGAAAAACAGTTACACGCTTAACTCTAAAACAGAACTTCAACGCGTAACTAAATGCTACATTAAAAGACGATTATGTGGTTATATAAATACACGTCAAGTATAGATTTTGCGTACTCAATTTTTATGTTAAGGTATTTTCAATAGGATATAATATTCACAAAAATTAATTATTTTTAAAAAAATTTAGAGACTCGAATTTTTATTTTAACACAAATTTTCAAATAGAACCCGCTACTTTTTAGCGATTTACACCAATTTGGATATCCAATTTACTTTTTTTTACTAAATTTAGAGACTCAAAAAATAATTAAGTCTTTATTTTAACAAAAATATCTAAAAATTAAATCTCTAAAAAAATCTCATAAATACCTTAAGTTAGAAGTATGAGTCACAAGAACAAGCAAAGAGCACAACTATGACCTACTGGCCCACGTGATAGTTACGACACATGTAAAAAAAAAACATAAATTATATCTGGAGCCACCCGCCAAGGCTAGCAGGGCAACACATGGTGTCATCATCATGAAAAAATAGGTGCAATTATGTACTATATAGCCATATAATAGCGGTGCCAAAAAATGGAAAACATGTTATGTGGATATAAACTCCCCTGGATGCACGGCAATCGAAGGTGTCTTGGAAAATGAAAGAAAAAGGTCAACTCTTACTGTACCCTACCCTTTACCCTTTTTACGCACGACAATCAAAGGTGTCTTGGAAAATGGAAGAATAAAGTCAACTACTACTGTACCCTACACCTTTTGGGAATCACATTATTTATATTTATATTCGAATTTTATGCGTAATTTGAATTATTTTTTAATGAGATCGACGTACTTAATAAAAATAAAGTCAATTTGAGTGTGTACACTTGATTTTACATATTTGTAAATAATTTAATGTACTAATATGATTGATTACAACTATATTAATAAAAAATAAATCAGGGTGTTAAATATTTATTAAATGACAATCTGGGATAGATATCCTAAATGAACAGAGAATTCTTATTTCACTTTCACTCCAACAGTGTTTCTATTTTAGGAAATCCTTTTTTTTTAATTCCAATACCTCTCCTTATTTTAATTAAATATATTATTTTAATTTAAAAAATTTTTAATTTATATTTATTACTTGTTTATGTTGATTTTTTTATTTTTAATTACTAATATTTTTTAATTACAATTGTTTTTATTTTATATGTGGCAGTTGGTTTAAAGATGCTTGTAGAGATAATTTTATCATCTCTACATGTAGAGATGATGAAAGTTTAAAGTAGAGAAAACTACATGTAGAGATGATTGTAAGGATCATCAAGATGAACATCTCCAACAATATTCCTACATATAGAGATAATGGGAATGTAGGAATTAGGTTTGAGTTGGCCTTATCCTCTAAATTGTAGAGAATCTTTATACAAATTTACATATTATTTTCACGTTGGAAAAGAATCTTCATTTCCTACTCCAATGTTTAATTATATTTTAGTGTTTTTATTCATATATACGAGCCTTCTTCACATATATATGTATATATGCACGAGTTTATAAAAAAAATAAGTTTAATAATTTTGGGTAGAATATCCCTTCAGACATGTAATTAGTGATTGATTAGGTTTTTAGGAACCCAAGTGGCCATCATAAGGAGGTCACATCGGTTCTAATCAAATTAATGAAGATGTCATTTTGGTTATGTTTTATAAGGATGTTTAGTGGTGCAAAGAATACAAACATCGTGTATTTCCTGTTCTATAGTTTTGGCAAGCAGCTCTTATTCATTCCACCATAACCACCACCTTTTAGAGTTGGCCTGAAGCATACGATCCCACAATGTAAGTTCCCTCCTTTTTTTATTTTATTTTTTATTTTTTCATTTTTTCATTTTTTTGTGTTAGCATGTAAGTACATCTGTAATCCCATAATATTTGTTGTATAAATATTTAATCGTTTATTGTTTCATGTATATATATATATGAAATGCAAATGCATTAAATTTTTTGTCAATAATTAGGGTGCTCGACGCATAATCTTTAGGCCTAATGAGAGTATATTTTAAATGAATAACAACACTTTGAGAGTATATAATACTTTTTGATTTTATTGGGCAATATCGCTAAACTGAAATCATATTAAATTACGTGTATAGAAAATGATAGAACCTACATTTTAGTTTCTTTAGTATTTATATATGTATTTATTATAGTATTCAAATTTGTATCTTACGATAATGTCTTTTAGGGACGCCGAAAATGATAATGGGCGAAATTGCAACGGATCATTTATGACGTCCCATGAATATCAGGTTTCAATCTAATATACAATATCCACGTGTAAACAATTATCACTGAATGTTTAAAATATAGATTGTCCAAATATGTTAAGGATATTAAATTTTATACGTGTAGATAATGAAAAATGTACCAGCTAAACTCAATTTGGAAGTAGAGGAAATGAAGAACGATTTAATGAATTTCACCACAACTAAATGGCTTCACATGAAAGTGCAACTGAAGAACTTCATGGATAAATGTTCCCAACCGTCTACATGTGCATCAAGATACAAGGTTTGACATATCTTAACCATTCTTAAACTTATAAATTCAGATGTGAAACTCCATTTGATGCACACATATAAAGTAGTCGTTGTATGTCAAATTATTACGAGTGATGTTTTTTTCTTTTTTCCTTAAAATGGACGTGTAGGTCTTGAATAAGTCGTTGGGAAACGTGGAAACCAATATTGAAAGCATGAAGGGGGATTTTCAAAAAGCTACTGCTCAAATGAACAATGTCACCGACAAATTGAATGTTTTAATGGGTTCAATTAATGATAATGGGGGGCATAAGGTTGGACCTATCTATGAGGGTTAGATTGTGAAAGACAATGACTGTAATAAGGTTGATCCCAGTGGTACCAAGAAGGATAAAGGCAAAGGAAAGTGCGAAAAGGCGGATGACTTAACCTCCATCACATCCCCCCCGCCCCGCAAGAGTAACGCTCAGAAAAGTCTCTTTTCGGACATGACCGCCCATTTTAACAATCCATCAGCAAATGTTGGTATCAAATCCATTAACATTAGTAGCGACACGAATCCAACTTTTCGGAATCGTAATTTCGTTCCATTACGGGAGGCTTCCAAGATGATGGTGGAAGATGAAATTTTATGTGACCATTTGTTCTCATCTGAGAAAGATCCAAGGTGAGTTGTCTGAATTTGGGTTGTGTCTTTGTTGATTAGTGCTTATTCTTGTAATACATAAATATGTGTTATTATGTGGTTGTAGAGAACAGTTGGTGATTACGGACAACTCACATATCAATAGATTTCACATGCGGCATCTCCTGCCAGAATATTACATCGATGCATGCGTGAGTAATTAAATAATAGTTTTGGTTTATATAGATTTAATTGGTGTATAACACTGAAATTGTTTTGTTAATATGATTGATTGTTACGTGGCCCAATTGGCGAAACAAATGAAACGCGAGAATGAGAGGATGCCGAAGTGGTATCTACCATATACATTGTCGGTACGAGTCATGACGGAAAACATGATTAAAACTGTGACATTTAGGAAAATTTTGTACCTTATATAATAACTATATTATACATATGTACGTGAAATATATGAAATATGCAGATGCATATTCTCGCCGCATCAGCCGAGGCGCCTTATGAGGTTGAAAAATGTGTTAGAAGCTACTTTGGGAGGAGATACGTAGGGAATTTCCTAGATTGCAAGCGGTGCTGTTTAAATGAAGCTATTTTTATTGGAATGGTGGAATAAGTTTGTTTTAGTTTCGTGTAAGCTGATAACATCGCTTAACATATTTCAGATGTTTGTGCCTATGAATTATATCAATTCACACTGGTACCTTTATGTCTTGGACTTCGAAATGATGGTGGTAAATATATGCGACACCCTCCCATGTCCCACAACACGATGGTCCATACTTCATCAAGTGATGACATTGGTAATAGTTGTTTGACGAAGTTAAAAAAATAAATTTCACAAGCATTCTAGAATCACTAGTTTTGCGAAAGTTTTATGTAGTTGACGTATCTGGATGGGGTCTTTCGCCATCTTGACGCTGTGGGGTATGGATTGATGCCCAATGTCTCAACTTGGGATATTTCATACCCAGCCTGGACGCCCATTCAAGCCGGGTATTTTGATTGTGGTCTATATGTTTGCAATATGATGAAAGAGTACACTGAAATGAAGGCTTTTAAGGTGGAAGAGTCGGCTGCTAAACGCCTAGAGTTGGCATTTGAATTATGGCGTCACTGAGCAAACAACTGCAACACAGCTGCGTACTATGTCTATTGATTAAAAGTTCTTGAACATTATATGTTTCATGTCATTGGTCTATGCTTGTATAATGCATGTTATTTTAATCTTAAATTTAGGAGTTAATGTAATTAAGATTGTATTAAATGGAATTCAAATTACAGCCACCTGAACAAGTCCCATCTCCATATTTTGATATTTTGGAATGTAATAGATAGCATCAAGTTATGAGGAGAAGGGACATGTTCATTTTGTTGGGGCTGTAATATAGATTAGGTAGAAATATTCTGGGGGTGGAGTTGTGGCACCCCCAGTGACTACGGCTAATGCTTCAATGTATCCCATTTTCATATTTTGTTTTTTTTTTTGGACGGTGGTACGTAGAATCGTTCACCAAATGAAGACGGGACAGTTCAATTTGTAAAATATTAAATGTTTATAGTAGTAATGCTACTTTCTGGGGTGGAGTTATGGCACTACCAGCAACCATGTGCTATGCATTATACGTTCAATTTTATCTTCATATTCTTATACGGAGTTTCTTTAGTAACAATTTATGTAGGTCAACTAGAATCCACAACCATGTTTGATTAACAGGCTATCGTTTTGTCAATAAGCGATGTAAACATAGATTATTCCCTTGAGCTTTTGCCGTGAGGTCAAAACTTCTTATCATTCAATGATGTCTACATATAACAAATGCATAGCAAGAGTAATCCACTAACCAACAACAAATTACAAGTAACGGTTCATATTATCATAAAACCTATATAAGAAAGCTAGCTTCAAACATGTATGGTAAAATTATAACGACAGAAAGATACAAACATACATGATTATAACAAAACTTGAAGAATTCTTATCAGTCAATTATATATAAATACATATAACCAACGCATATCAACTGTTTCAACCACAATCACGGACATTTGAAAAAGACATCTAGAATCAATAGTTCATTAAGCATTAATTTTCAGTTGATCAATGAATGAGCATTAAGCATCAAGCATCAATTTTCAGTTGATCTCCGAAATCAATAAACTAAAAGCAGCTAGCCTTTCCATGATATTAAATTACAAGGAAATACACAGTGGAAGAATGAAAAATATATCCCAAAGATGGGTGTTTTAAGTAAGGTAAGCTGGCATTCCAGGGGTTAAATTCGAAACGAGGATAGTCAATTGGAGATGGAGTAGCTGTCTTTCTTGGTTGCGGAAGGTCAGTGTTTTTCATCGACCAGCTCTTATTCTTTCAGGACTCCACTGTTCCATCAAGGATGCATAATTTCCAAGGCTTCTGAGTTTTAGTATCTTATTTAACAGCTTTTCCATCTCTATCACCACATTAGTATTGAAAACCAATTTCAACTGTTTCTGCAGTCATGTTTCTTACATCACAACCAATTAAAAGTGGAGGTTGCATTAAATTATAACATTGAGCTCATGAACAAATAAAAAAGGTATGTCCATAGACCTCAACAGAATGGATTGTTGTTCCTTGTATAGAGATTAAAAGGGTTTTTACCCAATAAACAACAATCTAAGCTCAACTAGCACTAAGATTCCAATATCAAGGTAGTGAAGTGGTTTTCGATGTTTAAACATGAGAAGTCATGCAATAACTCTGAACATAAAAATGGTTTAAACAAACATATATGGAGTCATCTCAGCACTGAGAAAGGGAAGATAACTGGAAGGGGGGCAAGAATTCTCAGCACTGAGAACCGGATTTTTTCCCAATGCTTTAGTTGTCTTCCAAGAATCCTCTTCTTTCCTTTGGTTGTCAATTTGCTAAACGTAAGTGATGACGCTTGGCTTCAAGCTTTGTTCACAACATCGCCAATTATTCAATAGGTGTACACGGAATTCATTGTGATTCACTTTTTTGTTCCAAGAATATTTATAAAGATACTAGAAAATATTCCATAAGACTTAACAGTTCATATATTAAAGACTTATAATTCTCTTCCATACAATACCAACTAAGAGGTAAGGACAAAGAATTGTGAACTTTGCCCATGTATCATTGATGTCGTCTGTTGTGCGCCAACTATTTCCAACCTTGCCAGCCCACATAGCAGGATCATCAACCCCCTGCCACATTTGAAAAGAAAAGCCAAATAATGTTTTGAATTTGCAACTCAAGGAGCAAGAAATAAAACAAAATGTTGGAAGAAACTGAAAGTTACCATTCACAAAGTCAATAGAATATTGTAAGTCCAGTTTCATTTAAGGCCTCCTGCATTGGTCGGTATCTGGAAGCAGGGAATGAATTGATCAATGTATTTGTACCTGTCTATGAAGTACAATCTTAAACACAATGTAATGGAGGCAATACCTTTCTTTTGGTGGGATTCCCATATTGAAATAGTTTTCATATTTCAGGTAATCCACACCCTGCCAAATAAAAAGGACTAGGGTATTAGGCTTTTTTTTTCTTTTTTTTTTCGGAGGTCTACAACTATTGTGTGGCATAGGGGTCACGTCAGTAAGCTGTTCAAATAAAAAGAAAGGAGTTGGCTTGCTCAAGAAAAATAATGAAAAAAAAGTACAATGGAAGGAAGCAGATAGTACATCCAACATATATAAAACCATGCATTATATAACACAATGTGTTTTTGTCAGGACAAACACCATTCATAACCAAGGTGAAGCCAGAGGACAAGATTGAACTTCACACACATTCTTTTCTATTTTTACTTTAAAGAATATCTTTACATTTCCAAAAGCCATTAACTATTGAGAGGATTCTTGAGAAATTTTGTCCAAGCACATCAGAATATAAGTCAAAACCAAAAGGGAGCTAAAAATAAGCAAAACATAGCAGGAAAACAAAAATGAATACTTATGTTGACATAGATATATCCTAAGCTGGCCAAACCAGTTGAGATCAGAGCATCAGTTGTCAAAGTGACTAAAGAGTCGATACCAGAGGGGCAAATTCAACGAAATAATTTAAGAGCAAGTGCAAACTGTCACCAACGAACCACCCCTTCCCCTTCTTTCCTCACCCCCCACGAAGGAAACAGAGAAGAAAAAAAATATAGAAAACTCAACAAGAACACTGAAATAAAAATCTAAGCATTATATGGAGATTTTTAATTAGAAAAATTATAGAAGGAGCAGAAAAAAAAACTCTTACGCAAGGACCATAAGCCAATAAAAAAAGGGAAAAAGAAGATGCTTCTTAGGATTGCTGGCATCAGTATCTAATGATTGAAGCATATCCAAACTCTAGAAATAAAATCATCTTCAACACAATCCAGATGACAAGGCATTTCTATAGGGAAATCCATTGAACTCATTTCAATCTATAAAAGTCAAACATTTAACCAAGCATATCTAAACCTTGTCACGCAAAACTACGCCCAATAACTAATGAAAAAAATTATTTCTTTATCATTCTTATGAGATGAAGATTACAGCTTCTTTTCATCAATCAACAAAAACTCAATTGCATGGACACCCATGGTGAGAAAATTTACATCTTTTTTTTTATATATATACAAGAAATAAATGTGTTTGAACCTTCCCTTTAGCCAGACGCACTTAGTGAGAGCTTCGTACAAAAGGATGTCCTTTAATACAAGACTCATACATGATTTCCACAATTGTAGCACCAAAAACATCAATAACAACATGACAACCACTTCAAAAGATTCAATTTTGAAGCTAAATTCAACCTCCCAAATCATGAAAGGCACGTAATTCAAAATTAATTAATATGCACATAAGATCAGAACCGTACGCGAAAACCAACCTGTTTTAGTTAATAAACAAACAAACAATTACACAAAGTCATCAAATTTGACCAATACTTTACCTTCTTTGTAGAGCCATCTTATTTTGCATAATACAAACCACCAAAGCCAACAGCAACAACAGAAACAGAATAATCAAATTTCAAATTGTTAACTACTTAGATTTTCTAAAAAAATTAACACATCAATATTTCCTTCTCATTTATAGATATTCTGCGCCAGCTAGGTGCATTTTTACTAAAAGGTAATTTACCCCTCAACAATAAAGAGTAGAATGAACTAACTTAACAAAAATACTGTAATTTTGCATTTGATCCCGGATAGTACATTATTATTAATATTCTGGATGAGACAGTTATTAACCAAGTTGAAAATCCAAAAGAAGAATCTCAGGTACATTTGAAAACCATTTACTTGCTAACTTATCACATAGGTTACTGTTTCGCCAACCAATCACTAGCTAATCTCCGCACTAAATGATTCAAAAATATTTCATCATCTCACCACTATTCCTTAATCCCATAACAGTTTAAAGTTATACACACACACAGTGGAAAACTACAATAAATGCATAAAAATGTCATATATTTTCAAAAATATATCACATGTAATTAACAATTAGTCAAATAATACAGAACTAACGCTGCTTTGCGCAAAACATATACATCAAAAAACTTTATATATGCTTAAATTTCCAATAACCATGTTCATGGGTGATACCTATCATGCAATGTCTACAAAGATAGATTTAGGATATGTTATCCGTCAAAAGCCAGTAGGTTTAGAACTCAAAACTAATATGAACATGAAGTCTCAAATTCGAGTCTCACTGTTATTTACTTATGCTACTTAGAAATAATATACCTATGGATTAGTCGAAATACAAAAGAATTTCGTATAAAATTCAACGAGCGCGTGAAAATCAACAAATAACAAAAAAAAATAACCATAAACAAATTATCTCCAAACGAGATAATTAATAAACGAACCAAAATAAAACAAAAAAAAAATTACTAATTGCGTACCTCAAATTGTTGAGGTGACCAAGGATATCGCCGATGTCAACCGATACAACGACGGTGGTAGAAGATGAAGAAGATCAAGCTTTGATTACGGCCGGTGAAACTAGGAGTAGGAAAACATCATTGTCGAACCTGATGAGAAAGGAGGTTTCAAAATTTCTTTTCATAAACTACCTCAGGAAAATATCATTTTCAACAATAATATATGTTTTCTTGTCGTTCATGGGTTCATTAAAAGATCCCTATATGTGCAAGAGAACTTATTATTATTATTATTTTTGTCTCATACAAACTTATTGATGAGAAGCAAAGGTTGATGCTCGAACAAAATCAAAATAGATGAAGAAAATTATGCACATTCAGATACTTACTTATAACAAAAATTGTTCTTGTAAACTTCAAGAGGACGGGGAAAAGACTACAACCACTCGTCGACGTCTTCAATTCTTCGTAACATTCACTGGTCACAAAAAAATAGGTTGTGTCGTCGGAAAAATTGGGCGGAATTAACTAAGGAGATTTATTTCACTGGAGTGGAGAAGCGGATGATGGTAGTGGAAGTGGAAGGGAAGAGAGAATAGTGGATGAGTAGGTGAAGTGGATGTGTCTCGGGAGTGGAGAGAAAAAAGTGAAAAGCCTTTGCATTGAAAATATGATCAAGGGTATGTTTGTACTTTGATATAGGGGTATTTTTGTATTTGCAATGAAAAGGTTAAAAAACCATTTTGTAATTTATATTCGGGTATAATTATTTTTGAGGATAAATTAGTAATACTATTCTTATTCTTACTTTATACATTAAAAAAACTGCTGATGTGATAGGTAGAGAGAGAAAAGTTTTGGCCGCATAGAAGAATGACTCCTTCCTAAGACATGTTAATACTTATGCTGTCATTCTGCAATAAGGATTTAAACCAAGTTGATGAAAAGTAAATTATCATTGTTTGTACACGAAAATGATGACCAAATGTACAAATAGATATGAATGTTTTCGGTGAGAAATTAATTAAGTCTACACCAAAAAGACATGCGTAGTTAGTAATTTAATATTGATGATCAAAATATTTTTGTAATAATATAATATAATTTTTTTAAAAAAATAGTGGAGTCAATAATTATTTTTAATGATACTAATAAATATTTTAAAAAAAATTAAAAATCTTGAGGAGATGGGACCGTATGTCCCTCTTAGTACCACCTATGTACTCATATACAACGTTTTGAGATAAATTTAGTGATAGTGAATTAATAATACTGTTTTTAATAAAATGATTTTTAAAAAAATCCACCACTATTAGATCACTTTTATAAGAGATCCAAATCCTATTCACTCAGCAAAAACAAATGGTTTTTCCTTGTTAACGGCCATCTCCATGATGGCTTTAGCTTTTTCATTCGCAAATGTATTCGGTTCTAGTCATTTCCGGACTTTTTTATTAGTAAATGTAACTTTGAAACAAAATGGTTGGTCGGGGGGTTGGCATGTATTATTATTATACTTTTTTTTTTTTAAGAAGGAGGGGACTTCCTTCCGAATTGTTATTAATTGCTCAAAAAAATGTACATAGGTGAAAGGAGCATAAAACCGTACCTCTACTGGCGGATAAGGGACTTACCTATCCCATCGGTCAAGCTACTCTAAAAGAGATACAAACCATCTTCTTTTAGTATTATCGTTATACTTGTAGTGATAATACATATCTATTTTAAATAGAGTATATATTTTTAATGGGTTCTACCTATCTATTTTTAGCATTTTCAATTCCTTCTCAAGTTCAAACTATTGGAAAAGGAATCTCTCATCTCCTTAAACACTGTAGTAAACTAAACTCTCTTCAAGCAAAAAAAAGGGATGCAACGGCCTATTGGATTAAAGCTCAAGTTTATTCGAAGTATCCCAATAGTGTAACGTCGTCGACTTATTGGGAAAAAGGAGGAAGATCACTTTGATCTCTTCGCAAGAAGGTCAGTGATTCAGATCGAGAGAGGAGAAAGGGAGCAGATCATACGCATTGTAGATGAAGCACTCACTAAGGCGACAATCCCATAAAGGAAGGGGTCCAATCTGCATCGATAAAGGTCAAGCATATATGCTTTATGAAATGATCAGTGGTTTCATTTATGCTAGGGGCCGAGCGGGCTGTGAAGGCTCATTATGACTTATTTTACTTGCAAAAGCATAATTGTAATCTCAAAACTACTTATTTTCGTTCTTTGTTTTTCGCCCTAATTTCGTGTGACATTTTTTAAATTATTCTTTATAGAGTGTTAATCTTATTGTATTAATGACTCTAAATATTAAGCACGCAGTATTTTTGAACAGAAAGCTTTATAAATACCCAATGCTTGTCACGCCTGACGATTTATGAGAATGTCTTTGTAATCACATCACTAACAAGTTCAACCAGATTGTCGATAACCAATATTAAATATAGGGTAAATAATACCACATCTCCTTATAGTTTGCCAAAAGTGCACCAGACTCCTCTATGGTTTAAAAAAGTTGCACACATGTCCCCTCCGTCTCTTTTCATTCAATATTTTTAATGACAAATGTGAAATGACACAAATATCCTTATTTTTTACTTTTGGTGTATTTTGCCACTTTACTTTATCTTTCTTTACTTGATATACCCGATTTTGAAGCCCTAATCGAACCAAAATAGCTTGCAAATCACAACATCTGCAAAATACATTCACTTGCAAATCAATTTTTGTAAAATACAAAACGCATTCACTGAATAACCAAAATAGATTTGAGCACCATTGAAAGCTTGTGATGAAAGTCCTGGTGAATCAGATAAGACCACTTCTTGCATATTGGATTGGACCAGCCCAAAGCCCGAACTCTTTATCAGCATCTGTTTTCAATGCCAGCTGGATTGCTCTGTTGTATTCCTTTGCCCGCCTGTGAGAGCATTATAGCTACGATCTTCAAACCAGAAAAAAAGAAACAAATATGTTTATACATATCTATATATGTTTTTGTGTTTGTCATTTACATATCTATATATGTATATATAATACATATCCACACAGTGAAGATTAGCATCTCCAAGTACACATTCGGAAGAGCTTTATTTCTTGATTTCTTGATCCCTTTCGCCTGCATCTTTTCTTGGACTCTAGGACAACAAGTGTAGGTATTAATTACACAAAAAGGACATTTATCCTTTTATTGATTGAGCTAGCTGTGTATGTGTATATATATATATATACATATCTGTATATGTATATATAATACATATACACATACATACATCTAATGGGGTTTGGGGGTTGGGGTGGGAGTCCGTCGGGGTTGTGAAGGCGGGGTGGGGAGTGTGACGGGGTCAGTGGTTTGGGGGGGTGGGTGGGTTTGACTTTTTTTTATTTAAAAAAAAAGATTCAATTACCTATGAATTGATCAGGTTGTTACAAGATTTGTGCTGAGAAGATTCTTCCTTATCAAGCTTGCCTCCATACTCTCTTGACACCTCACGTTTTGGAAAAGAAGACCAATTTTTTTTAAAAAAATTTTTTGTTAAAAATGATTTTTTGGTCAATTGGTAAACATATTTTATTGACAAAATTGTTTAACAACAATCAAAGTTGCATGATCCGTGCATGTAACTCACTTGCCGCTAAAACTAACGATTTTTTTAACGGAGGGACTGTGGTGCCACGTTTGGCAAACCACAGGGGGTTTCAGTGCACTTTTGAAAGCATAGGGAGGTCTTGTGTACTTTTGACAAACCATAAGAGGTTGTGGTGCTATTTACCCTTAAATATAAGTAAGTAATAGGGATGGCAGCGGTTCAATTAACCGCGAATTTTGCCAAAACCGAAACCGTTTAGCAAAACTGAAAACCGAAACCGAAATAAAAAACCGACTGGTTAAAAAACTATTATCCAAAACCGAAACCGATAACTTAAAAAAAATTAATTTAAATAGGAAAAAAATCCAAAAATATGAAGAAAAAAATATTAATTTAAATGTAAAACAATCTATAAATATAATAAATCACAATTCATCTATAAATGAGACAATAAAATTAAAAATATACTACGTCATTGCTTTGAATGTTAGCTAAAAGTAATTTTCAACTATGCACCTTATTATAGTTGTTACAGTTGTACTGGTGGTTTTTAATCATCCGCTTCAAATTTGTATACTCCAATATATGGATCCCCTTGAAGATCCAACTATAGTTCAAAAGGCAGGAAATTCAAGGCCCTAGCTATCGTCCGATTCATGGGAACACAGAGGAGATCAAGATGTATATGGCTGAAGCTGAATCGAAATTAAATATCACAACAAATATATTTTAAGGGTACACAAAGGAAAACAGGCCTTTTGACAACAACGAAACCTAACATTCAAAGCAATTTCCATCAAAATTACAATAAAGTGAATTTCAAGTGCACCATATGACCACCCAAACAAAGGACAAAAAGAATAGGCATTTCACTCTACCCATATGACCTAAACTACAATATCATGTAGAATATATAGCTAGGACACAATGAAGACAAATAAGATATTTAATAAAAATTTTAAAAAAATAAAAAAAGGTTTTTATGAGTTTGAACCTTTGAATATTGTATATGTAGATATACATGTGTGTATATATATATATATATATAATCGGTTTCGTTTTTTATTTTTTTAACCTATTGGTTTATCCATCGATTATGATTTATAAAAATCAAACTTATCAGTTTACCTGTCGGTTTTTGTTATTAAGTTTTTTATCGAGTAAATACTCGTCGATTTCGGTTACAGCGGTTATCCGTTACCATCCTTAGTAAGTGATTATTCTACAAGTGCACTGCAGTGTTAAAAAAATTGAATGATGTGGCCATAGTTTGCAACGATTCACAAGCTTTGTACATTACCAGGGTAAATAGCATCTCGGCCCCCTGTGGTTTATCATAAATGCAAGTCGGGTCCCTGTGGTTTCATAATTAGCTTATAACCCCCTGTGCTTTTCAAAATTGAAGCATGCATGCCCCCTCCGTCAAACAATCTGTCAATTTTAACAGAATTTGTTATGCACGTGCTAGTAATGCAACTGTTTGTGTTTTTTACACGATTGACCAATATGTATGAGGTGCGCAATGGCCCCTTGTGTTTTAATGATGGTGCGCAATAGCCCCCTGTGTTTTTAATGATGGTGCGCAATGGCCTCTTGTGTTTTTAAAGATATTTGATATGCTGATATTACCTCAGGGGCATTTGTGTCATTTTGATATTGAAGTTAAAATTTTAAACGGACTTGGACCAAAGCAGCACGTGTGCTTCAATTTACAAAAGCACAGGGGGTTATAAGCCAATTATGAAAGCACAGGGATTCGACTTGCACTTATGGTAAACTACAGAAGACCGAGATACTATTTACCCTACATTACCATGAACCTGCCACACATGAACCTGCCGCACACAATCTATTTCAGTGAGTATCTTTTAATAATAAAATAAAATTATAAATTGAATGAGATTTTAATATTTTTAATTGTTTTATTATTTATCATAATTGAATTAATTATTTATAATAATTAAATTTTGTTAATAACATAATAACAGACAAATTCGTTATACAATCTATACCTTAACGTTTGTCATGCGAGCTTTTTCCTATAAAATTGCAGGCACAAGCTCTAAGAAATGGAGTCTTCTTTCTTGAACAAAATAAAAAAGTATTCTTTTTAAAAAATGTCTTCTTTTCAAGTAATTTGCTTTTCCTTCTGATTTTTATAGAAGAAAATTTAAATAGTGTAATTTGCTTTTTCTTCTCATCTTTTTTTAGTTCTTAATAGTGTTTGGCTTCTACTTTTTCTGATCTTCCTTTAATTCTTGTACTGTTTCTTCACAATATTTTTTTCTGATCTTCCTTTAATTTTTTAATGCGTCTGGCTTATGCTTTTCTTTAACTTTTGTTCTCTGATCAGTGCTTTTTCTGATCAATCTTAAATTCTTTGACACAATAGTTATTACAAATGGTACCTAACTTTGCTCTGAAAACACCTCCCTGATGCATGGATACCAGCTGGTATACGAGAAGTTAGTAAATTCTGTTACATCAACCCGCTTATTGAAAATGAGATTCCTTCATCCCTCTAATGATGCGGTTGTGAATAAATATCAGTCATTGGGTGAACATATCCTTTGCCAAAAAAGAAAATAAAAAAAATATTGGTATTAAAATGAATAAAGCTGATGACTGAAGTAGAAAATGGAGTTAAGATTTGCAATGTCAGGACGGGTCTAAAGTTGCACTTGAACATGATAGTGGCACCTCCTCTATAAATACAAGGTTCTCTAGTGTACAACAACCAAAAAATCTTTAAAAAATCTAAAATAACACTTCCCAAAAGAAATCCTCAAACAAACAACCATGCAAAATCAAGACCAACAATAAAATCTCGTTTCAAGAGAGAGCGGTCACTGAAAATAATTAAACAAGTACCGACAGAGTTATGCATTTTTATATCGTATAGGGGCTCATGAGATGGTATGTACTTCCTTGATAAAGGTTGGAATCTATAAATGATGGATAATGCTGAGTTTCATCGGCTATCATCGCAGGATCGATTGTTCCGTGCTTTTGCAAGAAATTTGCTAAGTATGAAATTTGACCAATAGCTTAGTACCGACAAACCAAAGATGATCAAACAATAAACGAGAAACACAACGAAGGACCTCCCAACAATTAAAAACACCGGCATATCGCTATCCTCACTTCAACGCGAAACTAGCCAGGGGCTTAGTTCCATAAAATCAATATAATTACCACTACAAAGCAAAATAAAATGTTAATGATCTTATCAGATATAAAATAAAAATGTATTAATTAAAGATATTTTCACTTAAAGGCATTTTAGTCTTTTTATTAATATAGAACTTAAAACAAATAATTTCCCAATAAAACTCTTCATACGCACACTCATACGCCCACAAAAACTCTCTTCTCACACACACACCCACACTCATACAAACACACAGAACACCACACATCTACACTGATTTCTCTTGGAAGGTACCACAAGAATGTGAATTTATTGTTTGCTATCACACAAAACCCAAATCCCAACCACATCAACACAGCCCATCTCACACCATCCATCTCCATCTCTTCCATTTATCTGCCACTGTAGAAGATCATTGCTGAATCAGAAAGTGTAGCAACATATACCTTAACTCACATTCACATACATACACGCACGCACGCACAAATTCAAGGGGTTTGGGGATGGTAATGGGTGTTTAAAAGCTTTCAGTCATCACCATATCGGATAAAGCAAACCAGATTCAGAACAGAGCCATTTATCACTCTATCTCTCTCTTTCTCTCTCTCTCTCTTCTGATGCACTGAAAAAGGAACTGGCTAGACATATCCCTAGCCACGTTTTCTTGCAGAGACCATCCACACCCTTTTACTCATTTTCATCGATTAGAGAAGAATCAATAGTGCTGCATGCTATGCTATGCTTTATTATCACTTGCTCAGCAGCTGCTGCTGCTGCAGAGTTATGGTCATTACCAAACTTCAAAGCAACACACGCACGCTATCCCATTAACCCCATGCACACGTTCTTGCCCTTTCCAGTTCCCACCCAACCACAAAACTTAACTACCATGCAAGCTAGAAAATAAAGTATTTGAAATTCTCTAACAATATAATAATGCTATTAAAGAAATAAATAGTAATAATGTAATGATACAATAGTACGATAAAAAAATTAAATAATTACATTATCAACGTTGATCTAATTTTACTAGTACACAATTCAGAATAACACAACGTATTAACATAAGCAAATCACATATCACAATATGAAGCCATTTTTTTTTTTTTGTTTAATTCAGAAAAGTTTGTCACGAGAATTAATTTCGCAGTACTCACAGCAACAAACTTAAACTTGTAAATTACTCAAGGGTAAAACCATGAAACATGAGAATTTTTGCAAATTTTACTAACAAAAGCTAAGATGTTTCTTTCCATTTTTTTATTTCACTAAATGAACTAAAACCTAAGCTGAGTAATTAACAAAATATTAATAATTAAAAGCACCAAGCATAAAAGAAAGTAAATTAATTAACCACCAAGTAAACGAAACGAAATAAAAACATTTATTTTTTCACTAGTACCCATCAGAAAAAAAAAAAAAAAAGATAACCAGGAACCAAAAGACCACCACAAAACATAACTAAACCCAAAGTTGTCATCTTCGAATCAATAAGGCGGCGGCGGCTGCCGTGCAGTTGGTGCAGAGATAACATCAGAAGGCAAATGACAACTATATATCGCCATCCCACAAGACTCTCCCGCAGCACCAGCTGGCGGATGCCCACTGTCTTATAATTGAGTTGATTTTGACAGAGTCTTGCTAACAGCAAGGGCAGATGTACATTTTCTCTTTTGTTGGAGATTTGGATATACTTTCTTTGAGTCTTTTTCTTCTTAATGAAATGTATCTTTTACAAACCTTAACATACTTTGTCAGAATTTCGACTTTTAGACTCGTGATCTAAAAATTGCTTCTTAGTAGTAGGACTATTTGATGATAATTTTTTCCCTTGTTTATTACAAAAAATAAAAAATAAATAAATAAATTCTTATGTTCCATTAACTTGGTGAGCTCGCCCGAAAAAGAAACAACGTATAGCTTTAAATTTTTGAGAATTTTTTTTATCAGCCCGATTAATAAACAGTTTACTTACGTATAAGTGAGCATGTGGATTTATATACATATAAATAAATTCCACAGCATATATGACTCACTTATTATCTTTAAGATAATGATCAACTCAAATGACTCGCTTATTATCTTTAGGATAATGATCAGCTAAGATTTATCAAAAAAATTTCACTACGTTTCAGGAAACTTCAGCCCAAGGAGCATTAAACATCAATATGTGGTCACCTATCCTATTGGGTGAAAAATATAATGCTGGTCCTAGTGGTGACAAAAATTTCAGTCTAGCTTGCTACATATGCTAGGAATTAATTTTGGATGTTTTAAAAAAAAAAAAAAAAAATCTTCACAAACAAGCAGCAATTCACAAGAAGCTATGGCAATCTTGTGTGAACTCTAATGGGTAAAAGGATGTTTTATTGTTTAATTTTTGATCGGTTATTGTTTAATTCAAACTAGCGAAAGATACTATGCAAAAACAACACCATGGAGTATCTGTGGCCTAATGGAAATGCAGAAATTTTGTAACAATGCCGAAAGGCGCAAAGCAACAAGCTATTTATCCAATGATTTTACATGTATCTTGTTTCGGAAATCGTAATTATAACGTTATGAGAAATATATATTACGAAATTGTAGGAGGAATTAAGGGACTTGAATTATTTAATATTATTATAACGTTATAAAATAAATTTAATTATAATAATACTTTTATATATAGATAATATTGGGAGTTCAAATTTTTTTTTAATGATACAATATAGATTTTTTACAAAAATAAAAGGATCAATATTTTTTTTAATAATACTAATAATTATTTTTCAAAAGTTTAATTTCTTATATTATTGTTGATGAGAGAGACACATTTTAGTTTGAAGGGATTAAAAAATTTACCTCATAAATCCTTTTTCGGATCAAGCTACGCAAAAAGGTTGGGTCTTACACAGCTGTTGAAATAAATGGTATTCTAAACCTAAGCACCACGTGTCCACAAATCCAAATCAAAAGAAGATGCAAAACTACTGCACTGTGAATTCTTTACGTAGCAAAATACAATAAAAGAGTCTATAAATTTGAAAATTTAGTAAATAAGAAAATAAAACTTAACTAATAATAAAACTAATCAAACCACGCGAAAATTAATGAATTATTCTAAAATTGTAATTTACCTTTGCATATAACTTTGTAAATACAGTAACCTCTGCAACTTTATTATCATTAGACTGGTCTTTGTTTTATTCAACGACTTCCACATAGTGCTGTTTTGGTAGATTCGGACTTTCAACATTTTTATAAAGGTTCAAACCCTAGAAGTCTCGTTCTAATTGTCAAGATTGGTTTGAGATTGTGGTTGATGCTGAGCTCAGTGCATTGGACTTTGGAGAAGATTTTTACCAATACAATATTGACATTGAAAAGGTAGTACAAAATCCAAATGTTGATTTCCGTTCTGATAGGTTTGTTGGTGAAATACATGGATAACCAAGCTCAGTTTGTTTGCAGTATAATATTTTCCTAAAAAATATTTTGTAAATTTTTAGATTTTTTACAAAAAATTTAGTTAATTGAAAAATATTTTTGGATAAAAAAAATTAATTCAAAAAAATGAAAATTATTTTTGTATCCTTAATAGAAGAAAACATTTTTCAGAACCCCCACCCCACCGATCCTCCACCTGTCACTCTCGTTTTTGCCTCACTATATAATAGGTCATCATGTTCCCTTCTTTGTAAACGAATGAAAAATTAAAACACTAAACGTGACATCACATATTTTCCTCAATTACATAACTAACATTCACATAATTTTTGTCAACAACCAAAAAAATTAAAATAAACTAGTTTAAACTAAATATCTTCTAATAAAAATTTATTACCAAACGTTTGATTCGAATTCTAATAGATGATAAGATCTATTATCATATACTTCACTGACTGATCGTTACTACAACGAATTTCACATTTGTATATTTCGGAACCTCCCCAAGAAGAACCTTGTCTTCTACAAAATTGAATCCAAATTCCATAACATCAAATTGACCATAAATTTCAACTCTATAATAGCCTTAACAACAAGGGTAATACATCCTTAAACCATCACTCAGTATTTCCTCTTTCAAATCTACTCCTGCTGCGAAATATGTTATTGTAATGATATCAACCGTTTTACTCTGAGAAAAACTTATATAGAGAACAGAAGCGCTTTTTGATAGAAGAATATTAATGATTATTTAAATAGGTTTAGACAAGATCAAAGTAGATCGCCATCTATGTCCAACAGGAAATATACTAGTTTCCGTATCATCAACACAAATGTATCGTGTTCTCATCCTTAGGAGTTACGAAAAATACTATATAATACTTTCAAGTACGACTTCTGAGTACTATAATATGCAATAAAATCGTCAGGGTCCTACAATAAATAACAAGCAACTTAACAAGAATGAATTTATATTTTAATATATTTGGTTGATAAATCTTCCAGAATTCTTGTCCAAACATATTCAAACAATCCTCAATATTCTTCCACCAAAAAGTGTTTATATTCTTTTTATAGGTTTTTTTTCGAATAAAACGAACGACATTATTACAACAGTATACTTAGCAGTATTAGAAGATTTGAAAAGGAAAAATACTGAATAATAGTTCAATAATGTTTTATACTAGTTGTCAAAGCTATCATAGAATTAAAATTTAT
The DNA here is from genome assembly GCA_037974665.1 of Ehretia macrophylla. Classification (NCBI taxonomy): domain Eukaryota; kingdom Viridiplantae; phylum Streptophyta; class Magnoliopsida; order Boraginales; family Ehretiaceae; genus Ehretia; species Ehretia macrophylla. The sequence goes on along the minus strand of CM075779.1, from coordinate 35,650,257 downwards.
AGTCAAATTGATGCAGTGAAATTTAAAAGGAATTTTGCGAAATACAAGTTTCATGTTGGGAGGGTTCCAAAATATCTAGATGTGAAAGTTCGTTGTAATAAAAATTTAGATGTGAAACTTTCAACAATTTTGGTTGTTAACAAAAATTATGTGAATGTTCACTTGTAAAAAATTGAAAAAAATATGTGCTGCGTGATTTAAATTTTCATTCGTATACAGAGAATAAACATGATGACCGATTATATAGTGAAGTGAGAATAAGAGATGCAGAAATCTACTGTCTCTGATTCAGCACAATACACTAATCGCAAATTTAAAATAAAAAGCTTTCTTACAAAGTTTTCTTTTAATATAAAGTTTCTTCCTAAATATTTTCTTCATACATTAGAATGTCTTACAATAGAACATAGACGACTGAATGAATTTTACTAATTTTATCTTTTTATAGAAAGTTTCTGACTAATTTTTACTAACGTTTCTTACACCCTATTATCCATGAATGACCAACATTAGATGACTGAACGAATCTCAAAATCTAGATCAGCAAAAAGTCTTCCAATTTTAATGTTGTGGTTAACGGAATAATTCTGAAAGCTAATCAAATCCAACTCACACTGAAAGATAATACTAAACTTTTCAGAATATCTCCAACTCACACACGAAGACAATGCTAGACTTTTCAGAATATCTACAGTAATATTACGTGGAGATGGAACCATAAGCCCAAATAGTAAACCTAGAATCAACTATCAAAGCCGCATTGGATGTTAAAAACAATTTTCCAAAATATCTTTTCAAAACAAAAGAAAAAAAAATTTAGTTGACCTCTAAAAACAGTTTTAAAAATAAAAAATCTATTTGGATTTTAAAATTAAAACACATTGCCAGTATTATTCTTTTTTAGCATAATAAATGCAGACATTCTATTATTCAGGATTTCTAAGTCATACTTTATTATTATAGAATAATAAAAACTAGTTACTATAATTTCTAATAGTATGTTTTCCAACTATTTTAGGACAAAAAAAAATTATCGAGCAAAGATATATCTATGTACAGATTATAGAAATTCGGTGTAGTAATTTAAAAAATTCAATTATAACAGAGTGTATCAAGGCAGGTGAATGAGGCACTTTTATATCATATAGGAATAATAGTGCGATCACAATCTTCAATATAAATACTTTTGGTCTCATTGTATAATATAATCATTTCTTCAACTTGATAGGCACACTTATTTCCGACCAAATAAAGCCTAGCTACAATATAGTCATTCTGGAAACTCTTTCATAAGGAGTGTATAAGTTTTTCAAAAACAATTTCTCATAAATTCTTCTTGAAAAACTTATATACTACTTATGAAAGAACTCCCAAAATGACTATATTGTAGCCAGACTTTGTCTGGTCGGATATAAGTGTGCCTATCAAGTTGAAGAAATGGTTATATTATACAATGAGACCAAAAGTATTTATATTGAAGATTGTGATCGCACTATTATCCCTATATGATATAAAAATACCTTATTCACCTGTCTTGATGCACTCTGTTATAATTGAATTTTCTAAATTACTATTACCAAATTCCTATAATTTGTACATAGATACATCTTTACTCGATAATTCTTTTTTGTCCTACAATAATTGGAAAACATACTATTAGAAATTATAGTAACTAGTTTATAATTCTATAATAATAAAGTATGACTTAGAAATCGTGAATAATAGAATGTCTGTATTTATTATGCTAAAAAAGAATAATACTGACAATGTGTTTTGATTTTAACATCCAAATAGATTTTTTACTTTTTATTTTTAAAACTGTTTTTAGAAGTCAACTGAATTTTTTTTTCTTTTGTTTTGAAAATATATTTTGGGAAATTTTAGTCAAACAGATTTTTTATATTTTTGTTCTTAAAAATAGTCTTTCAAAACTGTTTCTGAAAATTGTTCTACAAAACAAAAAAACAAAAATCCAAAAAACCTTCCAAACTGTTCTAAAAGATCTACATGAAACAGAGTCGAGCAAAGCTATCCCGATCGTTATCAAACTAAAGCTATAATTATCAGATTTAAATATAAATGAAGAAAAAAAAAATCAAATTAACCTTTTAAAGAAGCAGCTGAAATTGTCCACCAGGGAATCATTTTACTTTATTTTATTTTTTTATTCAAAAATGTCCAAGTCTTTTTCATTTCCTATAATACTACACATGATAAAGAATTAGTTTCGAGATTTTTCGTAATTAAAGCGAAGGCAATGACTAATCTCATATTTCATTTTTACGACGAGGGAAGATCCACGATGAGAGAATCCTTTCCTAGAAACTATGGGCATTTGTTGGATTTGTGGACACGCGGTGCTTTAGGATTAGACGAAACTTTCTTGCACAGCATGATCCAAAAAATACTGTGCAAACAAGAAACACAAATAAAAGAAGACTCCACTTCTTTGGCCTTGAGCCGGTAATTTCATTAGAAAAAGTTCGCATGACAAACAACGTCTAGGTGCAGATTGGGGAATAAATTCGTTCGTTATTTTGATACAAATCAAATTCAATAATTACAAATAATTAATATAATATTATTAAATTATTAGTTAGGTCCAGTTAGATCCTAAAAAAAAAAAAAGTCAAATCATCATATTTCCATAAACATCGTTAAGGATTAAAATAAATAATACCTTAAACAAATGCTCACAGAACACAACTCTTCTATACGGAAATAACAACAATATCAAGCAAACCCTAGCGTCGCCAAAAGATCTGCAAACACTTTATATTAGATGCATACTGACCTCTGACAAAAAAAAAAAAAAGAGAGACAGAAAAACCATGTTGACCCACAACAGCTCCACAGATAAGAGATTCTAACCTCGAAGCTTAATGAGCTGATCAACAGCAGGCGAACATGGGTAACTCTGGTGCGATGATTGAAGATGATACTTGGATTTTTTTTGTTTTTTCCTTCTTCCTTTTTGACCCCCCACCCCCAACTCTTGGCTCTCTCTCTCTCGCGGATACTCAACAGAAAAGAAAAGAATGAATAGTCTCTCTTGCAGTTCGCTTCTAAGAATGAGAAAATTCTTTAACAGCTTGTTTGAATCTCGGAAAATGAATTGTTGGCCTTGGCCTGATATGGTTGTTTGTTGGAGAATTTCTTTGTGAAGTGTTGTTGTAGATTGTATGAGAATTTCCAGTTGTTGTAGATCAGAGAAACTTATATTTATAGAGGAGGCGTCACTACCATGTTTAAGTGCAACCTCAGACCCGTCCTCACACTCAAATCATATCTCCATTTTCTATTTCTGTTATCAGTTTCATTTATTTGGATATACCAACACTTTTTTTCTTTCCTTTTTCGGCAAAGGATATGCTCACCCATTGAGTGATATTTATTCAAAACCGCAGCATTAGAGGGATGAAGGAAACCTCATTTTCAGCAAGCGGGTTGATGTAATAGAATTTACTAACTTCTCGTATACCAGCGAGTATCAAAGCATCAGGGAAGTGTTTTCATGGGAATGGGTCGTCGGGTACCATTTGTTATAATTATTTGTCTCAGAATTAAAGATTGATCAGAAGAAACAGAAGCCATTGAGCTGTCCGCGAAGTGACCGGGCAAGAGGGGTTTGGTGTAGACTGTGGGGGCACATGTATTGATTGTGGTTATTGAGCTGGTGGCGAATTAACTATGCAAGAGGGGTTGATGTGGACTGTGGGACCCGCACATTTATTGATGGTGTATATTGAGCTATGGGCGGATGGACCAGACGTGAGGGTGAAGTGGCCGGCACTTTGGAAGCAGGGCTGGCAAGAATTTGAGAATAGCTTAGGGGCTGACGCGTTGATGGGGAAGCAAACACTATTAAATTTTTTTTTTTTTATAACACGGTAATTCTGACGCACGTGAAGGATTTGGGCAATAATTTATGATGTTGATTAATGCTCCGTTGTCTTAATTAAAATTAGAGTGTTTATTTTACTTTTTCTTTTTGTTCAAATTGAGCGTTTTGGAGGGAAAAATTAATCCTTATCGAATTTTATTGAAAAATATTAATGGAACTCAAAACTAGAAAGGAATACTGTGAAGAGAATGTGCAATTTAATTTATTTTAGAAAAATTAAATGCATATTTGGAGAAATGAATATTGACTGGAGTAGAGGAGATCATTTAAAAAAGAAAAAAGAAAAGAAAACTAATTCCAAAATTTTGGTTTGTTTAATGTTTATATGGGGATCTAAAATGTAAGTGAGGTTGTGATAAATTACTTACGCTTTAACAAAAGAAAAAAAGAAATGGAAACAACTTAGAGAAAAAGAAAGACAAAATAAAATGCAAGAGTCTATATTTTCAAAGTATTTTTATCCTTTTAACTATTTTTAATGTTTTAAAGAAGTGAAAGAAGTTTTTTGTCGAAGAAATTTGTTTTTGTTATTTAAGATGTGATTACTTGGTATTGTTTGTTTTTGGTTTTCTCCGTATGTAGAGTAAATGAAATTTGAAACCTCTGCAAATCCAGAAGAAGCGCACAGACGAGATGTGTAAAGCATTCAGTGATAGTAAAAATGGGAAATAGGACTTTAGTCGTTAACTTGATATATGCGATCAACTCACCTTATGTCTTTCTTTAGGCTTTTTGCAAGGTACTATTTTCATATTTTGGCACCTATAATAAGTGTTTTATATTACCTTATACCTAGTTTTGTCTTCTTAATTTTGTTTACTCATTTATCTCAATATTTTTATATCTACTGCTCGTACTTCTCAACATTGCCATCTCATATTACACAAAATTTACACAATTTTTATTGCTAGTTCAAGTTTACTTAGATTTTTCAAATAGTTTTCAATGTTGTAAAAAGTTATTATATGAGTTCTCAGTGTTCACTCCAAGTAGAAAAAACAGTACCTACAATTATTTCCTCTGAAAATATGATGAAAAAACAATCAGTTGACCATGCATGTGTCATTTTTTGAAAATCGACTTAAAAATTTGAATGATGATTTTGCAAAAATATCAAAATAATTATATAACTTGATTTTCAAATTTGACAAAAAAAAAAATTATATTCTTTTATATTTTATTTGTATCCCAATTTAAAAAATCCTCGTGTCGCTAAAGCTATCCTCAATAGAGTCTTTATAATGGGTCTCTATCCATCATTTTAAAAACTCATATAGAGACTAAGATCAATTTTACAGACCTACTTAAATACCAAGACAAAAAAATTATTTTAGAAACCCATTTAGAGACCAATTAAAATATTATTTTTAATTAATTGTTATTTAGATTATTTCAATTTTTTTTAACGAATATTTCAACAAAAAAATAAATAAATTGCGACGAATATAACATTTAAAAAATAGAGATTACGTTTAATTACATAATTGAATGAAAAAAAGCTAATTAAAAAAAATCCTACGTAAAAAAAATCTTAATTAAAAACTCTAATTAAAAAAATCTATTAATTAATTTTTTCTTGTGTGTTACGTTTATATTTGTTTATTTCTTCTTTATTTTATTCAATTTGTAAATTAATTAAATTAATTAAAAAAATTACAACTAATTAAATCTTAAAATTTTCAACTATATTAAAAAAATAACAACTATAAAGAAAAAGCTTGATTACAATTAAAAAATAACCTAAAGTAAAAAAACATAAACAAAAAACATAAAATATAAAAACTACAAAAACTAAAAAGAATATACCAAACCAAAAAAACTAAACTAAAAAAATAAAATACAAAACCCTCATTGAAAAAAATAAAATTAAAAAACTCTAATTAAATATATTAAAAAACTTAATTAAATAATATAATTAAAAACCGTAACTATAAAAGCCCCTTGCCCTTCTTTTTCCCCTGCAGCGCCCCCCACCCCACCCCTTTCTCCGGTGCCACCCTACCACCACCAAAAGCACCACCGCACTATTTTCTTTTTTGTCTGTGAATATTTTTGTTTTGAATCTGTGAATATTTTTTGTTTTGAATCTGTGAGATCTTTTTTGTTGAATATGGTGTTGAATTTGTTGATGATAATATTTTTTGGTTGCATATATAGAAATTTTTGAATGGTAATTTTTTTTTTTCCAGATTTCGAACAAATCAAACGGATCTTTTTTTTTTATTTGTTTACCTCGTTGAAAATTTATGGTTGCACAATTTTTGGTTGAAATGTGCGAACAAATTTTTTTGTTGAAAATTGTTAGGCTCCGTTTGTTTGCTGTAAAATATTTTACCAGAAAACATTTTTCAGATTTTACGGTGTTTGGTAACACTGGAAAATTGGTCAACCGTAAAATGTTTTCCAGTCAAAAATTGCGGCTGCTTTTTCTTAATTTTACGGTGTTTGGTAACACCGGAAAAATTGGTCAACCGTAAAATATTTTCCGGTCAACAATTGCGACTAGTACAAAATTATGTAAAATGTTTTCATGTCTTTTGGGATAAGAAAATATTTTACCGAACTTACTGTACATCTAAATATCAGAAAATATTTTTCAGTATTTTATTTTTCAGTAAAATATTTTTCCTCAATAAGTTATTTTACGGCAAACAAATTGAGTCATATAAAATATTTTATTTTTCAGAAAAATATTTTTCACGAAAAATATTTTACACAAGTAAATTATTTTACGGTAACAAACGTAGCCTTAGTTAACAAGAAGCTGAATGGTACATTCATAAAACCATTGAGTTGTCACAACTTTTCAGAGAAAAAACATTGAAAATTAAAGCTAAAAAGTAGTAGGGGAAGTACTACCTATTGCCATTTATTCGACGAGTGGTTAGGGATTGTGCATGAAATGGGATCGACAAAAAACATCAATTACGAAGCGAACATAAGTGATTGTTGATGTTATATCAATCTAGATTGAAATGAAAGATCACAAGCATGCATTTTACTGTAGGTTGAAATGAAAAATCACAAGCATGCATTCACCGTAGATTGAAATGAAAGATCATATTGCCAAAAAAAAATAAAAATGTGTGGATGGGGGTAGATGGGGTTAAGGGGATGGTGCTTGTGTGGGTGTGTGTTGCTTTGAAGTTTGAGAATGACCATAGCCTGCAGCAGCAGTAGCAGCCACTGACCAAGTGATAAAAGCAAAGCATAGCATGCAACACTATAGATTCCTTCTTCTCATTGATGGAAGTGTGTTGTCATCTTTTACCTCTTCAGCTTTTTGGCATGGATTTATTGAATGAATAAAAAGTTTATTGGTTTCTGCAAAAGAATGTGGCTAGGGTTATGTCTAGCCAGTTCCTTTTTCATTGCATCAGAGAGCGTGATAAATGGTTCTGATCTGAATTTGGTTTTGCTTTATCTGATATGATGATGACTAAAAGCTTTTAAACACACCCTCTTCAACTTTATATTGACATCTCTGTAAAGGACAGAAAAGTGTACCTTCTACTGTAGGTTGAGATGAAAGATCACAAGCGTGCATTCATTGTGGATTAAAATGAAAGATCATATTGCCAAAAAAAAAAAAAAAAAACACGTGTGGATGGGGGTTGAAATGAAAGATCATACTACTAAAAAAAAAGTATACCTTCTATGTTTAAAAAAAAGTTACGTACAATTGAATATCATAACATGTGAAACTATTTACGTATAAGCAAATTCCACAGAAACCGCAGCCTAAGGAGCATTAAACATCAATATGTGATCACCTATCCTATGGGGTGAAAATTATGATGCTGGTCCTAGTGGTGACAAAAATTTCATGTGTAGCTGCACATGTTAGGACTTAATTAAGGTAGTTTTGTAGTCATTAAATTTTGAATAATTAATGCTAAATCCAACAACCCTCTGCACCTAGTTCAATGGAGACATAACTGTGAGCCCACCGTCAGTGTATTTTCTGATCTTTCTTTAATTCTTTCACACAATAGTAATTCCAAACTATATATATGATCACAAAACTTTTGGTACCCGGCTTCCCATTGCCAAGAAAGACTCCCTGATTACACGGTTACAGCTGGAATACGAAAAGTTGGTGAATTCTATCATATCAACTCACTTCATCATACAAAAACGCTGAAAATGGGGTTCTCTCATCCTTCTCATGCCACGGTTGTGACAATGTTGGACAAAAAAATTAGCATATCCTTTGCGAACAAAAAAGTTGACATATCGAAATTAATAAAAACTGATAATAGGAATAGAAAATGGAGTTAAACTTACACTCTGAGAACACTTTAGTTTTTCAGATTTATAGTACACATGTAAATGCTTCTGCTATCTTCTTCATTGATTGAAGGCTTGAAGCTATACCAACTAGCTGTCTGATCAGTACTGAATCATTTACAGCGGGTGGTAAATTAAAGTAGTTGGTCGTCATTGAATTTTAAATAATTAAGTCTAAACCCAGTTACCATTTAGATCTCGTTCAATGAGGCTTTAAACGAAATTGATGAAAAGTAAATTATCACTTTTCGTACACGAAAACAATGACCAAGATAATAGAAATTATATATATGGCATTTTTTGAGATAGATTTAGTAGTGAAAACTGATAATACTATTTTTAATAAAATGATATAAATAATTCAATTTCTTTTATATGTAATAAGGAATTCAAATTCTATTATGATTTTGCTTTTTTTATTTGCACGTGTTCAATTCTAGTCACTTGTGGACTTTTTGATTGATAAATGTAACTATAAAACGGAATGATTGGTCATGTAGGTGCATGTGTTACAATTAGTTTTTATGATGATAACACGTGATTATTTAATGTGGAACTTATATATTTTTAATGGGCTCTATTTATTTTTTTAACATTTTCAAATCCATCCCATGACATTTACCAAAAAAAAAAAAGTCCATCCCATAATCAAATTATTAGGAAGACATATGACTTTATTTTACTTGTAAAAGCATAATCCTAATTTCAAAAACTATACATATTTTTGGTTCCTTGTTTTTCACCCTAATTTAATGTTAACATGAATAGGGAAACAATTTTTAAAAATTTGAACACAAAAGTCAACAATGACCGAAATAGAAAAGAAAGTTTTTATGATGATGGGACAACTTGGAAAAAAGAAACAACATATGGCTTCTATGTTTCGAGAACTTTTTTCATCCGTCATAATTAATTATTAATCTATTTATATATAATTGAGTATCATAACATGTGAGATTATTCACGTATAAAAAAACTTCACAATATGTGACTCACTCCTTGTAAGACTAATGATCAGATCCGACTGATCAAAAAAATTTCACTATGTTTCGGACAGAAACCGCAGCCCAAGGAGCATTAAACATCAATATGTGGTCATCTATCCTATTGGGTGAAAAATATTGTGTTGGTCCTAGTGGTGACAAAAATTTCAGTCTAACTATATGCTAAGACTTAATTAAGGTAGTTTTTCAGTGAAATATTACAATTAATATAAAATTTAAAAAAATATTTTTATTTTCTTTAAGAGATAAAAATATTTTTTATTTTTCAAACATTAAAAAATATTTATTTTTAAAAATATTTATACAAGTAATTATTTTATGGCAAAGAAACAAAGCTCAAATGCCAAAAAATAATATACACTTCATTTATTCTGTATCTACTTTTAATGACACATTTGTACTTGTGCATAAATTGACATTTATTAATTATAAAAAAAAAACCGAGTATCAGCCATTGATAATTAGCCAATTAAACCACCTACGGTTCAAATTCATGCAGCTACTATGTTGACAGCCGCATAGAAGATGAACCCTTTATTGTTTAACCAAAGTTTTTACCTTAAAACTTTGCTGAAATATATTTAACTTAAACTAGCAAAAGATACAATGCAAAAACAACACCATGGAGTATCTGTGGGCTAATGAAATGCTTGTAACTTGTACTTAGTGCGAGCGGCATAAATCTTATAACAACGCCGCAATGGCATAAATCTAATGAAATGCTTGAACTTGTACTTAGTGCGAGCGGTATAAATCTTATAACAACGCCGCAATGGCATAAATCTAATGAAATGCTTGAACTTGTACTTAGTCCCTCTTAGTATCACCCCTGTACTCATATATAACATTTCGAGATAGATTTAGTGATACTGAACTAATAATATTGTTTTTAATAAAATTATTTTAAAATAAATCCACCAATGTTAGATCACAATTATAAGAGATCCAAATCTTATGGACTCAGCGAAAACAAATGGTTTTTCATTGTTAACGGCCATCGCCGTGATGGCTTTAGCTTTTTCATTCGCACATGTATTCGATTCTAGTCATTTCCGGACTTTTTTATTAGTAAATGTAACTTTGAAACGAAATGGTTGGTCGTGGGGTGGGCATGTTTCCTTCTCAAGTTCAAATTATTGGGAAGACATATGACTTATTTTACTTGCAAAAGCATAATCCGAATCTCAAAACTACTTATTTTCACCCTAATTTCATGTGACATTTTTCTCAATTATTGTTTATAGAGTTTTAATCTTATTGTATTAATGACTCTAAATATTAAGCACACACTATTTTTTAACGGGAAGCTTTATAAGGACCCAAAGATTGTCACAGCTGTCGATTTATGAGAATGACTTTGTAATTACATCACTAATAAGTTCAACTAGATTGCCAATAAACCAATGGAATTTTCTACTATACGATTGTGAAAAATTCTTCCGCAACTGATTAAACAAGCAAAGTCCTTTCCAGCTGACGTGGTAGTGCAACATGTGATCTTTGACTTTAAAATATGGGATGAAATGACTGAAATGGATATGAGTAAAAAATAATAAATATGTAAAATGACCTAAATGAATAAGGGAGTAAAGACAAAAAATTTGCAAATGATAAATTTAGGTCTCATGTAGTGTTATTTATTTATTTAATTTTTTGTTCAAAACTTGTCCTCACGTTTAGTGTTAGTCTCTTTCTTTTATTTTTTTTCTTGAGAGAATAGCATGAATAATTTTCATTGTTTCAAAACAATTCAATTTAGTTTCCATTATTTTAAAATGTTCAAAAAAATTCTTAATATTTTTCAAAAAATTCAGCTTAGTCTCTATTGTTTTGAAAAGAAAAAATTCAGTTTAGGAATTATGTGCATAATTTACTCAATTGCAAATATCAAATTAAAGTATGTAATTAAGAAGGACAAAATATGTGTATATCTTATAAGTGGAATGTGAATGGGTGTTTGGTAGTGGAAATGCTTGGGAAGAGGTAACTGAAAAGACTGCGTGAAGTGAAGGGCAAAGGATAAATAGGTTATTTCCTCATTTGATATTTCCTCTGCATTAAGGGCATATGAGTAATTGACTTCTGAATTGACATTTTTTAAAATAGAAAAAAGGCCATTAATGTCCACTCCCATTGAATTAACGGTGGGACATGCCTTTGCTGATGTGGCACAAATAGTATACGAGACGAACCCATAACCAATATTAAATATGGGCAAGTAATTTTCTGCAAGTGTCGAACAAAAAAATAATAATAATTATGTTGCAAGTGCACTGCAGTGTTAAAAAAATTGAATCATGTGGCCTCAGTTTGCAACAATTCACAAGCTCTGTACATTACTATGAACCTGTCACGCGCAATCTACTTACAGTGACTTATTATGAACTTGCCGCACGCAATCTATATCAATGAATATCTTTTAATAATAAAATAATATTATAAATCGAAAGAGATTTTAATATTTGAAATTGTTTATAATATTTATCATAATTGAATTAATTATTTATAATCATTAAAGTTTGTTAATAACATAATAACAGACAAATTCGTTATACAAACTATACCGTAACGTTTGTCATGCGAACTTTTTACTATAAAATTACAGGCACAAATCCTAAGAATTGGAGTCTTCTTTCTTGACAAAAAAAAAAAAGTATTCTTTTTAAGTAGTACTTCAGCGTATAGTTATGAGTGTCCTTTGTAATCAGAAAAATCTCAAAGAAGTTTAATTTCTTATATTATTATTGGTAAGATTCAATAACTATTAATATATAAGAGACTCATTTTAGTTTGAAGTGACTAAAAATTTACCTCGTAATCTTTATCTTTATATACGCCTTTTTTGGATCATGCTTTGCAAAAGGGTTTCTCGTCTATGTGAACCCTCATAATTCACAATTAAAATCAAGAGCAAGGAAGTCAAAGATCACTTTGATGGCGGGCCCTGAGAAACAGATACCAGCAAAGGTTGCCGGGGGTCTGAGGCTTGGTATACGAACGGTAGGATAGTGTTTAGGGTTGTAATACTGTGTCTCAGAGTGATGTTGGCCCCTCTTTAAATATCCATCAACATACCATCAATTAGGGAGACATATAGGTGTCTATCCCCTTGATGGCGCATGTCTGTCCCATATTTCACCTTCTCCGATTCCCTTTCCTGGTTTATCATCAATAGTTGTTGCTAAGCATAGGGCACTTTGGTTCTCCTCGTACGACTTCATGTGGTCGTGTATACCATAATGCTAGACTTGTCCTCGTAGGACTTCATGCGGCCTCGTAGACCATAATTGTAGATTCGTCTTCGTAGGATTTAATGTGGTCACGTAGACCATAATGGTAGATTCGTCGCTGTAGGACTTCATGTGGTTGCGTAGGACCATAATTGAAAATTCATCCTTGTCGAACTTCATGCAGTTGCGTGACTATAATGGTAGATTTGTCACCGTAGGACTTCTTGCGGTCGCGTAGACCGTAATGGTAGATTCGTACTTGTAGGACTTCGTGTGGTTGTGTAAGACTATAATGGTAGACTCATCGTCGTATGACTTCATGTGGTTGTGTAAGACTATAACGGTAGACTCATCGTCGTAGGACTTCACCTGGTCGCGTAGACTATAATGATAGATTCGTCCTGGCAAGACTTCATGTGGACTCGTAGGACCATAATTGAAAATTCATCCTCGTAGGACTTTATGCTGTCACGTAGACCATAATCGTAGATTTCGTCCTCGTAGGACTTCATGCGGTCGCGTAAACCATAATGGTAGATTCGTCATCGTTGGACTTCATGTGGTTGCATAGGACCATAATAGTAGACTCGTCCCTGTAGGACTTCATGTGGTCACGTAGGACCGTAATTGTCTTTGCGTGCGACCATCTTGGCATTCAAGGCCTTTGTTTGTACTTTTTGGAGATCATTCTCAATACTTGTTCTGGTCATGGCTTTTTTGGTATGCGGGAATAATCAAGGGTTTGAAGCCTTCTAATCAGATTAGTTAGTTGCTAGAGCCCCACGGTAGGCGCCAAATTTTAGACGTCAAAATCCACAATTATGAATTTTGGACCATCAACAACCTGCAAGGACAGAAGGCGAAAGAGCGGCGAGAGTCTTGAGACAGTGGTGTGATGCTGGCTGAAGACACTTTGATACTCAAGTTAGTATTTTATCGAACGAATAAGAATGTGAGGAAAAGATAAAAATGATAGAAGAGTCTACCATAGTGTCAACGTCGATATAGGGAGTGTCGATCGTAGTTATCTACATTGTAGATATGTAGAGGGGAGAGGGAAAGTATTGCCAGGTGCGGCGAATACTCGATGCCCTCTCCCTATGTAGGCGTAGGTAAGCCAAGAGTCACGGACCCTTGAGAGTTGTGTGTTGAACAGACTACCTCAGGCAAAAAATCATCTATATGATAAGATAGGGTGATCTTATTCTGAGTTTGTCATTCGTCATCCGCTTTTGGTAGACTAGTCAATTGGAATGACTTTTTTGATCATTTATCCAGAGATATCCGATAGAGTTCGAGTTGGACACAAGCTTGTCTCCAGTAGTTCACGTAGAATAGCGCCGCTATGCAAGCTTCACCACGGGTCTCAAGCCTTTAACGGCCTATTACAGGAGTGATACGTGGGCCTTGGCCCAAATTATGGTCTCAAGTCGCGATCAATGGTGTGATACATGGGCCTTGGCACAAATTACACGTCGATACGAGTTGTCATTTGACCCGTCACGGTTGAACCATGGGTCCAACCCCAATTTTAACGTCAAGAATTACTTAAATTTATTAAAATTTAAAATCATATAATTCAAACTTATAATCTATAATTATAAGAGTTCGGTAACCAAACATTCTATTCCATTTTTGTATGTATACGTTTTACAAGAAAGAAAAACAGAAAACTACTTTACTAAGAAATTAAACAAAGGGTCCCACTCAAATATAACAGCTTTCTCCACTCCCCTATCTTGCATCCTAACTCACTAACTTGGACTGCCACCCCTACTGGTAAAAACTAAACGTTAAATATTTTAACAAATGACGAAACTTATAATCAGTTCTTTCATTGTGGGGTTGGAACAAAAAAAATTTGACTGGGTGCTGAATATTCTTCTTGACGGGCCATAAATTGAAGCCCAAGGTTAAGCTAAAATGCATGGCCTAATATCTGTAAATTAAGTCTGCGTTAAATAAATGCTTTAAACATAATTGGGCCATGGCCCCAAAGGAGACTAAGTCAAAAATATTGACCAAGTCCAAAGCAATTAGACTAACTCTAATAACCTTCCTATTTGTCTACATGTATAGAGTTTAGAGTTGTCACATTAGCTTTAAGGGCCCCTTATTTCAGTTTTATTTTAATAGCCTCACTACTTTTAAATTATCCTTATTTAATGTACTACTTATTTCAATTAGGCTAACTCCAACAACTTTTCTATTTTTGATTTACTCTAATATATCTCTATTTTGATTAAACACACTAATTTAATTTTTTTTAACTTACATTTTTCATTTGTTAAAGATAATTTTCTATTTTAATTCATCATATGCTTTTATATTCTATTTTCTTTAATTCTATTTCTATTAAAAGACTGTCGCAGATTAAAAATAAAACAAAAAATTTCATAGTATAATTAAAAGTAATATTATGTTAGAAATATAATGTACTAATTTCGCAACTTAAAAAAAAGAATCGTTGAAAAAAATTTACAAATACAGAGAGCCATTAGAGAGCTGGCTCTCTATATTTAAGGAGCCAAGCAAACAAAAAAAAGGGCTCCTAATTTTACGAAATTCCTTATAAGAAGGCTGTTGGAGCATAATTTGAACATTTCACTCTCTAAAATGGCTACTTCCATTTTAGGAAGGTTGTTGCAACTTACAACCAACTCCACTAATACAAGCAAACATGCTCGTAAGAGTTCGGAAAGCATGGGAAACAATCAGACGTTCATTGTGCGCAAATCCCACTATACAACATAATTATAAGAAAAATCTCGCTTATAAAAGGGTGACAACAAACATCCGAATGTGGTATCCAACTCTCATTGAACAATCAGACATACTACATTGGATTATTAAGGTTTCGGTAAGTTCTCTTGCACTCATAACAGACTTCAATATTGGAAAAGGATCTTAGACACTGTCTTAGGCCCTTTGTTTTGTAGGTAAACTGTGATTCTCAATTGTTAGGCACAGTAAAGATTTGAAGTACTTCCACTTCGTACATTGTGTTGTTGAAATAATATATGACAATTTATACCTAATGAAAGCAACTTCTATTTGACAACTGAGAGAATGAATTTCACTCAGTGATATACTTAATATTATGTATACATAAAGTAATTTCTCATAATTCTCTAATAATAATAGTATATTAAGAGCCATAATTTGCAGGGTCATGGACGAAATAGTCTCAATGTAAAAGACCGAGTAATATTAAAAGTTTATCGGGTTATTAAAGATTTATCCATGTATTCATATGATTTAGGCTTCAACCCTCTTTTTTTTTTATAAATACAATAAAAGTCAAAACTTTGTTTTGAAGTCAAAGTCTCTAAATACAACATATCATTAATTGACTATTCCACTTTACAAACTCCTGAATGTGGCTTGAATTCATTTACTACTAAGTAACAAAGCAAATGGAGGGAAGGGATTGTTGCAGTGGCGGATGTAAGTTGAGCCAATAGGGGCTCAACAACGTTCAAACAATTTATGTTTTTAAAAAAAATATTCATGTATTTTTAGTTTTTATAACTAATTGACACACTAAGATGGACTTCTCGACCAAACCAATCTATTTGGTTATAAATCTAGGACAACGAACAAGTCGAAATTGACCGAAAAACTGAAATTATTCGTGGAATGTTGAAACATTTTAGAAATTAAACGAGGCCTATTTTCCGATTTGTTTATGAAACAATTCATCTTTGGAAATCTTGTACTGATGACCTGGCATTTCACGTGGAGTCGGATGGTAATAACAGGCTGATTGTCATCGATGAAAATATTCGTCCAGGTGGGCCATAGGCCACAGATCGAGTATACAGGCCCAATACACAACATAAATCATAAAAATTAAACATACACAGATGGGCCTCCGGCCCAATACGCAAAAACAACCAAACAGAGGCAGAGCTAGGGATCCAATATTTAGGGCAGAGATTTTTTTTTTGTAAACAGTGATTTTTGTACAGTATTTTCAGATAGTAAAAACAGAGAATCAAGAAACATATTTCCACTTCTAATTAACCTAATAAGTTAGAATGAAAGACTCAGTTAATTTAAACTACAATGACTTACTACTAAAATATAATTAATAAAAAAAATACACTAACAAAACAATTACAAGAAATTACCCTTAATGGTTAGGATTAGGAAAAATGTGTGAATGAGGAATGAAAGGGAATTAGAGAAGGCTAAATAATTGAAAGATAATAGGAATTGCCTCATAAAATTATATAGCAACAAAATTAATAAATTGTGATATATTACCTTAGATAATGCGAGACTTGAAATGAGAAGAACCAAAAGAAGAAGAATATAGTTCGAGATTTGAGAAGAAAATAAAACAAAACAAAACATTGAAATTTGCTTAAGCTAAATGAAGTCTGAAGAAGAAAGAAACAACTTGGTGTAATTGAAATCATTAAAAAAAATTAAAAATTATAAATGGTTGGCACTCATATAGGCGTGGGAGAAAAAAAAGATTCGGCAATCATAAAAGCACCTCCACCTCTTTGATTCAATAACGTTAGGGGCTGACCAGGAAAAAAAATTTATTAGGGGGGCGGAATATGTTTTTGGTTAAAAATATAATTATTCTTAACTATTTAAAAAAATCTAATTACACTTATTGTTTTTTCTTAGAGGTTGGGGAGTCGGGCTCCCCCAGGCACCCCTCGTACCTCCGCCCCTGCAACCAAAATCCAGACACAACGTCTACCCTTCACAAGAAATAAGCGCCACTCCAAACTAATTGCGGGTCTTGTTCTAAGAAATATATATAGCTCCCGCTACAAAGCAAAATAAAAAATCAACGATCTTATCAAATATCAAATACAATCAATGAAACATCCCGTGGTAAGCATCACAAATATGTCAAGTATTGTATTGTTGGCCATAACGCTGCTGTAGGTGCCTCTTTACATTATGAAAGTATTTAAAACACATCCAACCAAATCTGTAATACTCCTGCTCATACACTTTAATGTCATATAGGGGCCCATGAGTTCGATTAATCAACGTAATGTAATTGTGAAGATGGTTCATTGGAACCATTGCCTGAAAATCACGATACCTCATCCTATCCAACCTTTATTCATAAAGGACATCACCTCACTATCATCAAAGATTATAGGATTCCTACAAATAAAGTAGGATAATGTCCTGAAGAAAAAAAAATGAGAATTAGTAATAATTAACATACAAATTAAAATTTAAACAAAACAAAACTTACTTTATCCTTAAATGGTGGCGACACTACAGAGTTTCATCACATAATGTGTAGAATCTTTTAACGACCTCAGGTGTGTTGTGTTATCTTATACGTTATCAGTGTTTTATGTTTTTCAGACCACTAATAACATCATGCAATCCACGTCCAGATTCTATGAAGAAAACGAAAAAAATTAAACTAAAATAAATTTATTAAGCTAAAAAAGAATAACACAGACACAGTCTACCTCCTGGATGAATATCTTCATCGATGACAATCAGCTTGTTATTACCATCAGACTCCACATGCAATGCCAGGTCATTAGTAGATCTCTGAAAATGAATTGTTTCAAAAACAAATCGAAAAATAAGCCTCGTTCTATTTCTAAAATGTCCGACATTCCCTAAATAACTCCAAGCCTTCGGTCATTTCCAACTGAAAAAGAGTTATTTAAGGAATGTCCGAACACTTTAGAAATGAAAATCAAATGCTCGGTTCTGTCCTTTTTTTCCTTCTTCCTTTTTGACTCCCCACCCCCCAACTCTTGGCCCTCTCTCTTCTCTCTCTCTCGGATACTTGCCAGATATTAAAGAAAAAAGCGGATAGTCTCTCTTAACTTCGCTTGCAGGAATGGGAAAATTCTTTAACAGCTTGTATAGATCTCCGAAAATGAATTGTTTCATAAATAAATCGAAAAATATGCCTCATTCTTTAACAACTTTGTGAAGTGTTGTTGTAGATTAATAGAGGATTTTTCTATTGAGAACCTTGTATTTATAGAAGAGGTGTTGTTACCATGTTTAAATGCAACCTCAAACCCGTCCTCACACTACAAATCTTAACTCCATCTTTTACTTCTGTCATCAGTTTTATTTATTTCGATATATCAACATCAGGGAGGTGTTTCAATGGGCAATGGAAAGTCAGGTACCATTTGTAATAACTATTGTGTCAGAATTAAAGATTGATCAGAGAAAACAGAATCGGGTACTGTCAAGAATTAAAGAAAAGCATAAGCTAACTCAGCAAAAAATTAAAGGAATATCAGAAAAAACAATGTAAAGTTGAAGCCATTGTGCTGTCGGCGAAGTGACTGGGCAAGAGGGGTTTGGTGTGGACTAGCTTAACGCAGGTTTACCCGTTAATTTCCTGTAATGTAATAAGGCAAGCATTAAATGTGAGTAAAACCAGGAAAATGCAATGCAAAGTTGTTGTTTGCATGTGAATTCATTATTACATGAAGAATGGATTATTTACCAAACCAACGGAAATGTTTTCGTAAAGACAATCATAGTAATTTGTATGGCTTGTGACTTGAACCTGCCGTTCTTGTCCACGATACTCATAGAATATGAGAAAGAACAAGCCAATTGAGCAAGACAGCTAGATTTTTTGACAAAGAGAGAAAAAATTCATTAAGCAAAACAAAAGGTTCATCCCACACCCAAAGTGAGGAGCTCATACAAAATAAGTTGGAATGGTTGACATCCAATCGTCGGGCAAGATTGAATTATTTATTCATTTTTGTTAACTTAGAGAAATAGATCGAATTAGACATTACAATTATAAAAACTTTCAATTCCTTTAAAATTATGTCGATATTTTATCGTCTGATTTAACGATTAAGTGTGAACTAAAACTCAAATTTTCAAAAGATCCAAATTTAAGTTTATGATGCTTTTATGTTCTCCGTATGTCATGCAGCTGAAGAATATGGTCTAAAAGATGGGCTGTTGGGGTTGCTCAAAAGAAGTGAAAGAAATTTTTTGTCATGTTGCACATTTCTCGCTTGGACGTTTGACAGAAGTGAAAGAAATTTTTTGTCAAAAAAATTTGTTTTTGTTTTTCTCCGTAGAGTAGTTGGAATTTGAAAGCTCTTCAAATGCCAGAAGAAGCGCACAGACGAGATGCGTAAAGCGATTCCGTGGAAGGAAAAAAAAAAAAGGGGAAATAAGACTTTAGTCGATAACTTTTGATATATCGTCTAAGTCACCTTATGTCTTTTTTTACCCGTTTTACAGGTAACTATTTTCAAATTTTAGCACTTATAAGGCCAACTCCAACAGCTTCTCTATTTTTTTTTCTACATGTAGAGATTTTAAAACATTTATCTACATCTATAGATTCTCTATTTTCGTTTTACTCCAACAGCTTCTCTACATTTACTCAATCTCTATTTTTAGAGAATCTCTATTTTAGTTTCACTACACCAGCTTCTCTATTTCAGTTTCACTCCAACAACTTCTCCACATTTACTCAACATTTGTTTTTAAAGAATCTGTAGATGATCTCTACATGTGGAGATGGTGAATCTAATTGTAGAGATCATCTACAAATTCTCTACATTCTAGAGAATCTGTAGAGATGCTGCTGGAGACAAAAGTCTCTAAAAGCATCTCTACATGTAGAGATTTTGCATTTGTAGAGATGCTGTTGGAGAAGGCCTAATAAGTGTCTTATATTACCTCATTTTTAGTCTTGTCTTAATTTTGTTTACTCATTTATTTCAATATTTTTATCTTTACTGCACGTACATCTTAACACTGTCTTCTCATATTACACAAATTTTACACAATTTTTATTGCTAGTTCAAGTTTACTTAGATTTTTCAAATAGTTTTTATTGTTGTAAAAAGTTGTGATATGAGTTCTCAGTGTTCATTCAAAGTATAAAAAACAGTACCTACAATTATTTCCTCTGAAAATATGATGAAAAACAATCAGTTGACCATGCATGTGTCATTTTTTGATAATCGACTTAAAAATTTAAATGATGATTTTGCAAAAATATCAAAATAATTATATAACTTGATTTTCAAATTTGACAAAAAAAATCAAGAATTATATTCTTTTATATTCTATTAGTATCCCAATTTCATATTATTCCTCGTGTCGCTAACAATCTTAACCAAACAATGCAATGACTTGCGACAAAACACAAAATACATACAAGGTCCATTGAAAATGATGTAGGCTTAGTTAACAAGAAGCTGAATTGGTACAGTCATAAAACCATTGAGTTGTCACAACTTTTCAGAGAAAAAACATTGAAAATTAAAGCTAAAAAGTAGTAGGTTGAGTACTACCTATTGCCATTTATTCGAACAGTGGTTGGGGATGGTGTATGAAATGGGATCGCGACAAAAAACATCAATTACGAAGCGAACATAAGTAATTGTTGATATTACGTGAATCTAGATTGAAATGCAAGATCACAAGGATGCATATTAGTGTAGGTTGAAATGAAAGATGACAAGCATGCATTAACTGTAGATTGAAATAAAAGATCATATTGCCAAAAAAAAAAACGCGTGGATGGGGTTTTTTTTTGTTTTTTTTTTGGACAAAGGGTGGATGGGGTTAAGGGGATGGTGCGTGTGTAGGTGTGTGTTACTTTGAAGTTTGAAAATGACCATAGCCTGCAGCAGCAGCCGCTGACCAAGTGATAAAATCAAAGCATAGCATGCAGCACTATAGATTCCTTCTTCTCATTGATGGAAATGTGTTGTCATCTTTTACCTCATCAGCTTTTTGGCTTGGATTTATTGAATAAATAAAAGTGTGTTGGTCTCTGCAAGAGAACGTGTCTGGCCAGTTTCTTTTTTATTGTATTAGAAGAGAGAGAGAGAGTCGGTTCAAAAAAAAAAAAAAAGAGAGAGAGAGAGTGTGTAATAAATGGTTCTGTTCACATTTTTGGGTAATTTTTGATAATTTTTTTTTTTATTTTTGGTAATATTCCAAACATATTTTTAATATTATACAAGAGAAAAAAAATAAGTCTAAGGATAAAATAGAAAAATTATAAAAAATTAATATTAAAATAAACCAAATAATCACTTTTAAAAAGTTAAAAAACTAAAAATTTACTTTCTTAAAATGTGAGAGACCAAAAAAATTTTATTTCTAAAAATTACTTGTTCATCACTTTCAACAATAATGTTATAAAATTGTCTGAGGGACCAAAAAGCCATCCATGCACTCCTAATTGCAAGACAGCTAGTAGGTAGGTCAATTGTGCTAGTATCAAAGCCAGATTTAAACAAGATTATCAAGACTTAATATGTATAATAACGTAAAATTTGTTCTCTTTTTCTTTAACAGAAGGTACGGTATGTATTTATCATTATGGGAAAAAAATCATTTTAGTTTTTGAGATTTGGACTAAAAATCAAATAAGTCTTTGTATTTTGTGAAAAAATTATTTTTATCTCCGAAATTTAGATTAAAGACCAAATTAGTCTCTCTATTAGTGACTGAACCGTTAAGTTTAATAGTTTTAAGAGTAAAATAGACATTTTGTCCTTCAAAAAAAAAAAACTAAAAGCAACCTGATTTGACATTTTTTTTCTTAATTCACACTTTTCTCTTCTTCTTCTCTATCAACTCGCGCGCACACACACACCCACACACTAACAACACATGCACAACCATGTCTACAATCTAAATTGTAGCGTGAAAAAGGATTAAAAAATAAAAAACAACACACAAACAACCAATGTCTTGTGGAGAATGTTCTTTAATTGGATACCCGTTGATACTAGAATGCAAAATAAGGGAATTTGTATTGTCTCGCGCTGTCAATGCTGCAAAGCTATTGAGTCCTTTGATCACTGCTTTCTTTCTAGCAATGCTGCTCTCAGAGTTTGGAAAGAGTTTGGCCATTACTTTGGAGTTAAACTCCCTATTTCTGGTTCTTTTAATCATTGGATGGCAGCCTGGATCTTTTCTGTTGATTTTGTTAAGAAAGGACATATTAGAACTCTTATCCCCTTCTTTATCTTTTGGTTCCTTTGGGTGGAAAGAAATAACGCAAAATACGGGTCGACGGACTTCTCCTCAGCTAGGGTGATTTGGAAAGTTAAAAAGCAGATCATGCAACTATATCAAACCAAACTTTTAAAGAGATGGCAGTGGAAAGGAGATTCAAACCTTGCAAAAAACTTTTTCTGCTTCTATGAGAGGCCTCTTTCCATAGCCCCAAAATTGGTGCTATGGAAAAAACCAACCGAAGGCTATTTCAAATTGAATATTGACGGAAGTGTTCATGAATTTGAAGGGGCAGGTGGAGGTGGTGTTCTACGCAACTGGAAGGGTGAGTTGATGTTCGGGTTTCTCCTTCCTTTGGGGAGGCAAACACCTATAAAAACTGAAATCTTGGCTCTTATACATGGTCTGCAACTGTGTAAAGATAGAGGCATTAGAAATGTGTGGGTGGAAATGGATGCCTTAAGTGTGGTTCAGATGATACAAAAAGGTATTAGTGGATCTTGGAACATTTGTTATGAAATTGAAACTGCTAGATCCCTGTTAAAAGATTGTTGTGCTTCAATCTCTCATATCTATAGAGAGGGAAATCAGTCTGCTGACTTACTTGCAAATTTGGGAGTTAATGCTGATGGCCCTCAAACCTTCGAATCTGCTAGACATCTTTCAAAACTTAGAGGACTGCTGCGTATTGATAAGCTCGATCTTCCTCAATTCAGGTTCTTTTAGGATTTGACTTGGTAGAGCTGCTTCTGGCCCCACTTGGCTTTCTTCGAATTTTTTGTGCTTTGCTCTTTTGGTTAGGCTCATTTTGTATTTGGAGATGGTTTGTATCTCCTTTAGAGTAGCTTGGCCGATGAGGCAGGTAAGTCCCTCATTCGCTTGTGGAGGTACAGTTTTATGCCCCCCTCCACTTTTGTATTTTTTTTGGGGCATTTAATAAAAACCCGGAGGGAAGTCCCCCTCCTTCTACCAAAAAAAAAAAAAACCAATGTCTTTAAAAAATAAAAATAAATAACACACACATACACGACACAA
Organism: Ehretia macrophylla; assembly: GCA_037974665.1. Lineage (NCBI taxonomy): Eukaryota > Viridiplantae > Streptophyta > Magnoliopsida > Boraginales > Ehretiaceae > Ehretia > Ehretia macrophylla. The sequence goes on along the minus strand of CM075779.1, from coordinate 35,626,816 downwards.
CCCTCTCCCTTGCACAGATTAGTGAGGAAAACAACCAGATCTATCCCATTTGTGCATTCCTTCCCATCTTCTTCTTTCACATTAGCATGTATGTATATGTGTGTGTCTATATATATATATAAAAATATATATATTAATGTGTAAACGCTGTTAAAATTCCTAGTACGAATATAAAGACAAAACCTGAAAAAAGAAAAACAAATCATATTTTTAATTGTGTATATATATATATATATATTATCCTATTTTAAAATTTTTAATATGTTATTTTTTAATTGTAATATTCTAATGTTTTAATTTGAATATTTTATTTTTTAATTGAATATTCTATTTTTTAATTGAATATTCTATTTTTTAATTGAATATTCTGGTAAATATATTATTTCATTTGGAAACGCAAACTTGTATATATAGGTGTGACATTGAATTAGTGAGTTGCAAACTTGTAAAAATTATGTGAGAGTACGATGGTCTACAATTTTCATTATGCTACCTCAAGGTTGCAATCAAAACTTTTATTCGATTTTCATTTTGAGAATTTCTCGACATGATTGGCTTAATGCGAGTAAATCTTTTTATTGTTTAGTTACAATTTAAAATTTTCCGGAATAGTTATTAATGATGATGATGTTTTTGCAGACATTTGAGCTAATTTTTCAAAATTGACATTTGAGCAAATTTTTCGAAATATATGTTACTTAGATTTTGGCTTTAGAATTTTGGCAATAAAAGCATTTTGTTTTTATTTTTTTGGAATATATTTCGTGCACATTTGACCTTGTCATTTTTTTTTGCTTCCTAATCTCTAATAGATAAATATAAGAGTATTTTGGTCTTTTATCTTAGTTAAACCATTTACCGTTAAATAGAAGAGACAACAAAACATTGAAGAAAAGTTTTCATCCCATATACTCCAGATCACAAGCAATTCTGGAACAAAGAAGGTCCTAATGAGATTTCCTCAGTCATTTCGTCATTTGATTCTTTTGATCCATTTGAAAAGGATTCATCCTCTCAGACGATTCCACCATACAAAGGGCCAGTTCTTATGTAGACCCCTGTGACTTCGTTCTATACGGATATCATAAGAACACGTACACACAACCCTGTACAAACTAATCCTGATGATTCAGAAGCAACCAGTGACCAAGGAGAAACATCCTAAGCAGGAGAACACCGGAACCAACAGCCAGCGCAAGCACAGGTTCCGCAACAACAACTTCCGAGACAACAAAACATTGAAGGAAAAGTTTCCATCGCATATGCTCCAAATCACAAGCAATTCTAGAACATTGATGCCATTCCTCCTGATGACAGACTCAAATATCTTGAGAAAATGGAGGCATCGATAACCGGAGAATCTTTCCAAAATCCTACTCTTGAGATAAGAGATATCATTGACCGTCTTGTTGCTACTTTTACAGGATCACTCCGCAGTTGGTGGACAAGGATGCTGACAGAAGAAGAAATACAGATCATCCTGACAGATGCAGATCCTATTCAGATATTCCTAACATGTCTACAAAACATTTTCGTAGGACAAACAGCCCAAGAGATTGAAAAGGCAGAAAAGGAGTTCTTACTCAACAAATGCTGTAATGTTGCAAAACTTAGAGATTACTATCTCAGACAGGAAGCTCTGTATTTTATCTTTGAAAAAAATACAGAAACCATCAAGAAGGCGTTCTTCTTTAACATGCCACAACCACTTCCTTAATTGCTCGAAACAGAGTTCAAACGAGCCAATATTGCAGATTTAAGACAGGTGAGTCTTGCTCACTTGTATCAGATGGCTAGAAAGCTCATTCAAGACCAGTGCGAGTCCAAGCGACTTGGCAAGCTCCTCAAGAGCAACGAGCAGAAAACAACTGATACCTTTTGCAGAAAAGATTTTCAAAAGTTTGGCTGTCATACTCACAGTTACTCTCCATGTTCGTGTCACAAATACAAGAAGCACAAACATCAAAAAAGGTTTCACAAGTCCAGAAAATCTTTCAAGAAGTTCAAATTTGTGAAGAAAATATCAAAACCCTCTTCTTCCACTAAGTGTTTTCTTTGTGGAAAGAAATGACATTTTGCAAAGGATTGTTACCTCAAAAAGACCAAGAAGCTACTAGCTAAGCTTGTTCAGTTCATCTCAACTCAAAACTTTGATGACCAACTATACACATGGACTTCTGAACCAGATCAAGTCGTCCTTAACCTTGATACAGCCTCATCCTCAGATCTCACCTCTGAATCCAAATCCTCTAATTCAGAACCAAACCTCTCCATAGCCAAAATACACAAAACCTCTGAACAACCAATCCTTACCACTTCCAAAGCTACCTTTACCTCAGGACAAATCTATAAACCATACATAAAGCTTGTTGTCAACCCTCCTAGATATGTTCCTATCACTGTTACTGCACTTTTAGATACAGGATCGTGTATTTCTTTCATGAAATCCAAGTGTCTTCCTCCTGAATTTTGGATATCCTCCAAAGCAACCTTTACCACTGCTTCTGGTAGTGGATTTGCAAGTGAAGCACATTCCATGACCATTCTCATACACTTATCCCAAGATGTCTCAGTCCGACACAGCTTTTACCAGTATGATCAATGCTGTGAAGATATTCTTTTAGGAATGAATTTCCTCATCTTACTTGCTCCATTCTCATTTCAAACAGATGGTTTCCAATTCCTGCATAATCAGTATACCCCTTGGGTATCCTTACAGAAATTACCCTCACAGGTTTCAGCCATTCAAGATGATGAATTTGCTGAAGAAAGAAGTCTCCTCCTTTCCTGTTGCGGTGATCTTCCAAACAAGTTTGGGGAAAGAGAGAAACACTTTGTCTCTCTACCTTACAAAAAGAATTGGCAGATGCCACATCAAACCGCCTCTCATCCAGGAATGCCAAAAGATGAAGATCTTTGTCAAGCTGAAATCCAAGCACTACTTGAGCAAGGTCTCATCCGACCATCCAGATCTCCGTGGGCAAGTCATGCCTTTTATGTCAACAAAAGATCTGAACAAGTTCGAGGAAAGAAAAGATTGGTGATAGATTATCGCCAACTCAATGATCAATTGCAGGATATCAGATACCCTCTTCCAAGAAAGGAACAATTCTTCAAAAGCTGTCCAAAGCAAAATTCTTCTCAAAATTTGATATGAAATCAGGATTTTGGCAGATTGGTATTACTGAAGCTAACAGATTCAAAACTGCTTTTGTTGTTCCACAGGGTCATTATGAATAGAATGTCATGCCATTCAGTCTCAAGAATGCACCGTCTGAGTTCCAGCATAGAATGGATGATGTTTATAGGCCACTCGCGTAGCACTGTATTGTCTACATTGATGATGTTTTGATATTCAGTAACACAGCTGAAGAACACCATCAGCATCTCCGACAATTTCAGGAACTAACCTACCAGCATGGATTAGTTTCTTGCTGAATCCAAGATGAAAATTGATCTAAATGCTATTGATTTTCTTGATTTGCAGATAAGAGAAATACACATTCTTTTACAGGACCACATATCAAGCAAAATCCTCGACTTTCCTGATGAACTCAGAACTGTTACACAGATCCAACAGTTCCTTGGCCGCATAAATTATGCCTCATCGCATGTCCCATCATTGGCCAACTACACCAGACAGATTTACAAATACCTCCGAAAATCTAACATTGAAAATTGGTCTCCTGAAGCCACAATTGCAGTTCAGAAGCTAAATAAGTTATGCAAGGCACTTCCTCCTCTCAAGATCCCAGGTCCAGGACAACTCATTTTGCAGACTGATACTTCCCTTGATTTTTGGGCAGTAGTCCTCATTGAAGAAGACAGTGGACACAAACAAGTCTGTGGTTATAAGTCAGGATCTTTCACGCCAGCACAACAAAATTATCCCTCTTTCAAAAGAGAAGTTCTTGCAGTTATTCAGGAAATCAAAAAATTCAAGTTTTATCTTGCTCAAAATCCTTTTATTATTGAAACAGATTTTAAAGGATTTTAGGGCGTTCTCAGAAGAAAGTAGAATGATATTCCAGATCCACAACTCATCCGATGGACAGAATGGATTTCCCAATTCAATTGGACAATATGACACATCCCAGGCAAAGAGAATATCCTTGCTGATTTTCTCTCTCGCACACCACCATCCGAAAAAGCTGTATGCATGGTAAATCCAGATGGACGCAAACTTCCAACTTCCCTTGTTCCAGGCAGTTCCAGTTCAAATCCAGATCCCACTGATGGCCAGTCTCAAACATTTTATGATTTGAGTTCAGACCAGCAAGCTCAGTTTCTTGAAGCCCTACCTGAAGAGATCAAGATAAAGATACTCCGATCATTCGTCAGAAGTCGAATAACTGATTTCTTTGAAGAATTCGTTGAGTTCAAACTCAGAAGAATTATTGTTCTGTTATCCTCTGTATATTATGTTCGCAACGTTGTTCGTCACAATCCTTAACATGAAGAACCATGGGATACAGTTCTTGATTTTAATAATTATGACTTTTCAAATATGCAATTCTTGTATATTTGGTATTGGCTTAATTATTATCTTATGACAGTTCTTTTTGATCCAGAGCTCATTCAGAGACATGTTCGTGTGTTCCCAGAATCCGTTTCGTCAAGCTATTGTCATAGGTGTTTCAGTCATTTGACCCTCCAACACTCATCACCGGACAAATTATTCAGCACCAGCAGGTTTTCATCATTCGCCTCACAGATGTTTGGAATCGTGTCATTCCGCCAACCATCATTCTAATCAACCATTTTCACCTCCGACAAAAACCTTGAAAATATTTTATTTCTTGCGACATTGGGCATTTTACAAAACTTCATAGACAAAAATAGTTCTTTTATAAAATACAAAGATCTATTTGATCTTTAGTATAAAGCTCAACTACCAAAATGATTTTTTCCCTAATATCTAGTCGCTAAAGTCCACGACCCCTTTCTTTAATTCTTGACAGCGCCCAACTTTTAGTTTTTCTTATCTTTCTTTAATTTTTGTACTATTTCTTGATAAAAGATCTTTTTTATTCTTTCACACAACGGTAATTTCAAATTATACTTATGATGATCACAAAACCTTTGGTACCAGGTTTCCCATTGTCAAGAAAGACTCTATGATTATATAGATACAACTGAAATACAAAAAATTAGTGAATTCTATCACATCAACTCACTTTGATAACGATCATGAGTTTTGAATTTTGACTCATTGTTTATTATTCGAAATTAATTTTTGTTTATCATTATCTACTGGTTGTTATACTAGATAGGGAAACGTGACGTATAAATACAAGTTGTATATTTGTAAAAATTAATTGAATACACAAAACCTTTTCCCAGTTATACTCTTTCATAATATGAGAAATTTTCACGACAAGTATCTCTGCGATCTCTCGCTTCCGATTCTATCTCACAGATCACACTACTCTAGTCTCTGCTCTCATCTGCCTTTAGTCCTTATCCTATGACCTTTCCACATCTCTTTTCACCTTTTCCCCTCCTGTCACGTCCACATCTACTTTTCCTAGTTTAGTCTCTCTTTCCCTTGTCTTCTACAGCTTCACCACGTTAAACGCTTCCTCGGATCCCTCCGCTCCACTCCCCTCCCCTCCCCTCCCCTCCCCTATCTCAACGTTAAAAGCTTTGTTACTGTTCTTCTTGACAACACAAATTACTGCTGACGTGACTATCTATTCAATGTTTGCGCGACACGTGACTTGCAGTGATGGAAGGTCTTATCATGACTTTTAGCAAAGAAGACGTATATATCCTTCATTTTGTACTGTCCGAAATTCGTGCATTTAAAAAAAATAAATGGTAAATTATTAAAATGGACAAGCAAGATGATGTAAATAATTATTTTTCGAGATATACAAATAGAAATTATAAACATGGCATTTTTCGAGATAGATTTAGTAGTGAAAACTAATAATACTATTTTTCATAAAATGATGTAAATAATTCAATTTCTTTTATATGTAAGAACATCTCTAATGGAAGATACTATTTACAAAAACATATTATTTTTGGCAATTTTTAAAGATCGGATCTCTAAATTTAGAGTCAAAATACATAGGGTCCGTCAATTTTATCAAATTTTTGACTAAAATAGATATCCAATGACTTTTTTGGCTAAAATAGAGCATAATTTCCATTTCTTTCACAAATTTATTGAAAAAAATAGAGATTAAGACTCTTCTATAAATACAAGGTTCTCTAGTTTACAATAACAGAAAAATCATCAAATAATCTATAACAATACTTCACAAAAAAATTTTCAAACAAACAATCATACAAGGTCAAGGCCAGCAATGGAGATCCCATTTTAGAAGAGAGCCACCACTGAATATATTCATCGATGACAATCAGCCGGTTATTACCATCAGACTCCACATGCAATGCAGGCCATCAGTACAAGATCTCTGAAAATGAATTGTTTCATCGTAGAGCCTAAAAGAAAAGGAGTAAAAAAGAAAGATGTTGGTCAAATCTATCACAATTTGACACTGTTTCGAGTCTAGATGCATTGACCAAAACAGATTTACAAACAAACCAAGTAAAAGTGAGAATAGACTTATAAATTTACTTCTAAAATGTTTTGAGTCTGCCTTATTATTAGTGGCGGTTTTTTGTTGGAACGGGATCTTCATTGTTGGCCTTGGCTTTGGATGGTTGTTTGCTTGAGGATTTCTTTGTGAAGTTTTATTATAGATTATTTGAGAATTTTGCTGTTGTTATAGACTAAATAACCTTGTATTTATAGAGGAGGTGTCACAATTATTTTTAAGTGCAACCTCATACCCGTCCTCACACTGCAAATCTTAACTCCATGTTCGATATACCAACACTTTTTTTCTTTCCTTTTTTGGCAATGGATATGCTCACCCATTGAGTGATATTTATTCAAAACCGCAGCATTAGAGGGATGAAGCAACCTTATTTTCAGCAAGTAGGTTGACGTAACAGAATGTACTAACTTTTCGTATACCAGCGGGTATTAATGCATCAGGGACGTGTTTTCATGGGCAATGGGAAGTCAGGTACCATTTGTAACAACTATTGTGTCAAAGAATTAAAGATTGATAAAAAACAGCACTGATAAGAGAAAAACAAAATCGGACACTATCAAAAATTAAAGAAAAGCATAAATCAAACGTGATAAAAAATTAAAGAAAGTTCAAAAAAAGTATTGTGAAAAAATAGTACAAGATTTAAATGAAGATCAGAAAAAATACAAGTCAATTGAGCTGTCAGCGAAGTGACTGGGCAAGATAGGTTTGGTGTGGACTGTGGGACCCGCACATGTATTGATTGTGGTGATTGAGCTGGTGGCGAATTGACTATGCAAGAGGGAGTAGATGTGGACTGTGGGACCCGCACATTTATTGATGGTGTACATTGAGCTATGGGAGAATTAACCAGACGTGAGTCTGAAGTCGTTGGCAAAAGTGACCCAATTACTTTTTAGGCATTTAAATTAAGAATTAAAAAAATAAATTAAATTTTTATTTTAACTCAAAATTTTAAAATCGTGTGAATTTCATATATTTTGATTCTATATTTAAAGATTATTTTTTTTAAAATTGTAAAAAATAATAAAATTTTGTGAATAGTTTCTTTCACTAGAAATAACTTTAGTGAAAAGAATAACTAGCCAGCTCACACCCCAAAGATTTTGGTGCTAGAATTTTTTATTTACTTATGTTTTTGCCATATGGTGGTGGAATTCCCGGCAGAAGACCACAAAAAATCATCTCAGCTGTATTCAATACCCGCTGGCAGAAGACAGAAAAATGACATTTAATACGGCAGAAGACAGAAAACAGTGCAAGGACGAACAGTACTTTTTCTGATCTTTCTTTCATTATTCACACAATAGTAATTCCAAACCATATATATGATCACAAAACTTTTGGTATCTGGCTTCCCATTAGCAAGAAAAAACTTGTCTCATGCATGGGAACAGCTGGAATACGAAAAATTGGTGAGATGACACCCTCAAGCTGCACCATTAGTCAAAAAAAGTTGATTGGAAAGCTGATAGTACTGTGAATGAGTACTCCGTAAAAGATATTAACATGAATGGGGAAACAATTTTTAAAAATTTAAAACAGTAAAATCAGCAATGATCAAAATAAGAAATATAGCTTTTATGACGATGGGACAACTGGGGAGAGAGAAACAATGTATAACAGAAATTTTTTTTTATAAAATATGTGACAAATCTGTTATAGTTACATATTAAATTATTATTCTATTAGATTAATTTACATTAGTCTGTATAATACAAACATACTATGTCAAAAGCTTTTATTTTTAGTAATTTAGTCTTATAGAGTTTTAAATAAATTACTATAATACACACTCACTTATAATAATTAATTGATATTTATTAACTAATAGAAGCACTTTTTGTCCATATAATTGTGACAGATTTGTCATACTTCATTGAAGAAAAACTCATGTATAAATTTTATGTTTCATTAACTTTTTTTATTACGAGCCTCATAGGCCATTTACGTACAAGGAAACTCCACAAAATATGATGAAATTTCCTTTCATGCAAAATATTACAACTAATACAAAGTTTAAAAAAATATTTTCATCTTAACTGAAAAATATTTTTCAGTGAAATATTAGAACTAGTACAAAATTAAAAAAAATATTTTCATATTTTTTTAGGAGATTAAAATATTTTTTATTTTTCAAACACTAAAAAATATTTTTTCCAAAAACATTTACGGCAAACAAACAAAGTCCAAACAACAAAAAATATTATACACTTTTGTATATACTTTTAAGGGCACATTTGTACTTGTGCATAAATTGACATTTGTTAATTATAAAAAAAAGGTGAGTATCAGCCATTGATACTCACCCCATTAAACCACCTAAAAAAGTTCAAATTCATGCGGCTGCCATGTTGACAGCCGCATGGAAGACGAACCTTTATTGTTTACCCAAAGTATTTTTCCTTAAAACTTTGCCAAAATATATTTAATTTAAACTAGCCAAAGATACAATGCAAAAACAACACCATGATCTGTGGCCTAATGAAATGCTTGAACTTGTACTTAGTGCGAGCGGCATAAATCTTATAACAACGCCGCATTAGCACAACGCAACAATACTAATAAGTTTATCACATTGAATTTCTCTCCAAAGAAATTATTGTATCAATTCAAATTAATAAATCGACATATAATATTATTAGTAAAATTTACGAGTATAAATTATAAGTTAATTTTCTATTAAATTATTTTTTACTTATAATGATCAAATCAGATTGATTAAAAAAATTTCACTGCGTTTCAGACGAAAATTTCAACCCAAGGAGCATTAAAATATGTGGTCACCTATCCTATCGGGTGAAAAATATAATGCTAGTCCTAGTGGTGACAAAAATTTCAGTTTAGCTTGCTACATATGCTAGGACTTCATTTTGGACATTTTAAAAAAAAAATTCTTCACAAACAAGCAGCAATCCACAAAAAGCTATGGCAATCTTGTGTAGACTCTAATGAGTTAAAAGGATATTTTATTGTTTAATTTTTTTTTTTTTGATCGGTTATTGTTTATGTTAGGATATGTGAATGAAATATTTTTTAGTGAGAAATCTTTTTCATCTTTTCTCGTGCTCACTTTGATAAAGTGAGAATATTGATCAGAAATATGCTTGGTCAGGAGCGTGCTTCTTGGAATCATGCTTGGTCAGGAGCACACACTCTCTTGTCTATAAATTGTATTGTGGAAGTACCATTGGAGTGGGGAAGATGGACGAAATCCTATAGAGAGGACTAAGTCCTTTTTAACATATTTGTTTCATTTAGAGAATGAATCATGTAAAGTTCTGGAAGACTAGTTCCTTAGGGCATAAAGTTTTAATTAGTGCATTGTTTCTGTGCGCGGCTTGCCATCTTGGATAGACTCCTAATAAAAGACAGACTTTTGAGTTGGGGTTTGAATGTTCAGAGTCAATGTGAACTGTGTCATATGAGTATAGAATCTAGAGATCACATATTCTTTGAATGCACATTTAGTAGGCGTATTTGGAGAAGAAGTATAAAGTTTGCCTTGGCCAGCGTTGGGAGTATTCAATGGAGCAGGGCCTTGCATTTAATCTTGAGGAATTGTAGGAAAGATAGTTTGAAGGCACTTTTGCTCAAAATTGTTTTTCCTGCCTGTATTTTTCACATCTGGAAGGAGCGCAATAGTCGCCTCTTTGGAAATGGTGTTACAACGGAGGACCAAATTGTGGCAATGATTCGTGACGATGTTAGACTCAAAATGCTTACTAGTAAACAGTTTAGAAACGTTCTTAACAATAGAATCCTTTGTAACTATTGGAACTTAAATGTTTTATTAGGTTAGTATTCAGTTTGTTTGGAGTTTCTTTCCTTGTATTTGTTTGATTTGGTGTTTTAATGTTATGAAACTTACTGGCTTAGCAAAAAAAAAAAAAAGTTTTAATTAGTGAGAGTTCAATAATTTTAGGTTTGTCAATTTTTATAATTTGTAATACTGTTATTACAAAAAGTTAGATTGTTGTATCGTGAAAATTTGTGCCAGAGGTCGTAAATATTATAGTGCGGTGATAAAAGTCTTAAAGAAATTAAATCAAATTCAGCTCTCGATCTCAATTAATTTCTGATTTATCCTTTCAATTATATCTTTAAATTACAGTTATATATTCTGTTTATGTAATTGATTTGACTGCAGGAAATTCTTATTTTGAAATCACACATGCACTCCAAGCCTCAAATTTCCAACAGTTTAATTTAAACTAGCAAAAAATACTTTGCAAAAACAACACCATGGAGTATCTGTGGCCTAATGAAAATGCTCGAACTTGTTCTTGGGGCAAGCGGCAGAAATCTTACAAACAACGCCGAAAGGGGCAAAGCAACAAGCTATTTATCCAATGTTTTACATGTATCTTGTTTCGGAACTCGTAATTATAACCTTATGAGAAAATATTTACTACGATATTGTGAGAGGAATTAAGAGACTTAAATTATATAATATTATTATAACGTTATAAGAGAGATTTAATTATAATGATACTTTCATATATAGATAATATTGGGAGTTGAATTTTTTTTTTAATGCTAGGATATATATATATATTTTAAATAAAAAGACCAACATTTTTTTTTAATAATACTAATAATTATTTTTCAAAAATCTTGAAAAAGTTTAATCTCTTATATTATTGTTGGTAAGATTCACATTTATATATAGCTATTACTATATAAGACCAACTCCAACAACTAATATATTTTATTTTTTTACATGTAGAGATTTTAAACTATTTCTCTACATTTACATATTCTCTATTTTAGTTTCACTCCAACAGCTTCCTTACATTTACTCAATCTCTATTTTTAGAAAAATCTCTATTTCAGTTTCACTCTAATAGTTTCTTTACATTTACTCAATCTTTATTTTTAGATAATTTGTAGATGATCTCTATATGTGGAGATGATGAATCCAATTGTAGAGATGCTACTAGAGATAAAAGTCTTTAAAATTATCTCTATATGTAAAGATTTTACATCTTTACATAACCTGCTGAAGAAGGCCTAAGAGACTCATTTTAGTTTGAATGGATTAAAAAATGAGTAAATTGCACTGGACCCCCTTGTGGTGAGGCCTAAATGCGCATGACTCCCTGTGATTAAAAAACTCCCTCCAGACCCCCCTGTGGTCATATAAAAGTGCACACAACCTCCCCGACTGTCAAAAAAGTATATTTCATGACTAATATACCCATTGTTCCATGTATAATAGCCAACCACTCATTTAAACTTCAAGAACCACTCATTTGAACTTCAAGAACTATTCTTTTGAGGTTCAACACCCACTCCTCCCTCGCCTGAGATGCTACTGTGGTGAGTTCCTTAATATTTTTTTATTTATTTATAATAACAACACCGTGATTATTATATAAAATTATTGGTGTGTTTTAATAATTGATAAAATCATAGAGCAAGGGATATATTGGTCATAAAATATAATTTTTTTGACTGTTGGGGGAGTTGTGTGCACTTTTATATGACTACAGGGAGTCTGGAAGAAATTTTTTAACCATAGGAGAATCGTGCACACTTAGACCTCACCACTGAAAGGTCTGGTGTAATTTACCCTTAAAAAATTTACCTCGTAAATATACGTCTTTTTTGGATCATGATAAGCAAAAAGGTTTGGTCTACACAACTGTTGAAATAAATGGTATTCTAAACCTAAGCACCACGTGTCCACAGATCCAAATCAAAAGAAGATACAAAACAATTGCATTGTGAATTCTTCAACGTAGCAAAATACAATAAGAGAGCCTATAAATCTTAAAATTTAGTAAATAAATAATACAAAACTTAACGAATAATAAAATTAATCATGCGAAAATTAATGAATTATTCTAAAATTTTAATTTACCTTTGCATATGACTTTATAAATACAGTAACCTCTAACCTCTGCAACTTTATTATCATTAGACGAGAGAGTTTTCTATGCAGCTAAAATTTCTCTCTCTTCATATCACATCAATAATTTTTTAATGCATAAATAAACTAATTGAAATAGTATTACCCTTATGCCCATAACAGAAATCTGATTAACTATACTACCTTTTGTGGCTTCTTTTACCAAAACAACCTTCAGCATTGGAATTGATTAACTACTTTTTCGTTTTTACCCTTTCACTCTGTCCTTAAAACTTACCCTTTCCCTTTCGCTCTGTCCGATCAGATTTCCTTCATTTACCCACTCCAAACGCATGCAAAAAACTCAACAACTCTTCATCTTACTAAAAAACCGATAGATAGACCTTTTATACCTTCTCCATCATCAGGCACTGTAGTTTAGATCTGGGTTTTGTTCATCCCCTCTAAGACGCCGGCGTCGGAAAAGAATCTCAGATTACGGTATGTATATTTCATAAGAATTTTATTTTTTATTTTTCCTTGAATATCTTAGTATACCAACAAGTTCATGAATGTAAATGGATTACTATGATTTGGGATTTGTTTTGCTATAGTTATTTTTTTTTCGTACTTGTTGAAAATTTTTAAATGGACTACAGTCCTCGGCGATGATGGTGAAAATATGATTGCATGTTTGATTTTTATCTTAATTTGCATAAGATATGAAACCGTGTGAAAGCAGTCAATTAATTGGTTAAACCTGTAGTTGTGATATGAAAAAGGGTTCGATATTAACTTTCTGTTTGAGGGCTGAAGCTGGTTTTGGGAAGAGATTTGCAGACTCTTTCTTCCTTGGTGATTGACTAGCTGAATATATTACCTTTTTAGTGAAACTTGAGAAAGCTACTTGCAACAGTATTGAAATAGACTACTTTTAGGAATATTGCATATGATCTTGAGCCATCTTGGCTGCTGGGATGGCCTAATTAGTGTGAGAGGAACTAAATTAAAATTTGGCAAGTGTTGACAACGCACTATGTAAAATGCGGATAGTACTTTCTATGGATCTACCTGTGTGGCTTTTGCGTTCTTATCCCTTCTTGTATCCATGGATATGGGAGGAATCCTAAGAAATAAGTTTGAGGCTACACCTTATCTCTGATCAGATTCAGTTGGGAAGAGTTTTCAAGTCATGTTATCTAAGTTGAGGCTGTGCCTTAAATTTGTTACCTCACTTGAAAATCCAAACTCTCCAGGATGGTAATTGTAAATGCAAATGCTAATGTTTTCCTATATTTTGTGACAGCCAACAAATGTAGATGGTTTAGGAAAATGTTTTACAACATCTCCGAAGCAACGTCATCACCCCAATGAGAGAAATGGCTATAATTTACAGCCTTCATCTCTGGCAAGTTACAGTAGCTCAATGGAGGTAGCCTTCATTTTCACCCTTTTGTTACCTTATCCCGAATAATTTGTCTCTGAATGGAAAAGAAAGGATACCGTGACCGGTGAAGTGAACTTACTAGTCCTTATCATAACATTGTGATGTCTAGACGAAACATCGTTAGTTGATATGGCAAATTTCTGGAGTCCATTACATCATTGGATTGGACATTAAGTCAGGAGTTTTTTAGTTGCAATGTATAATAATGATGTTTTATGCTCCCGTCTTAATGGTAATTTCCCCCTCTTGCTGCCATGCGCCCGCACGCACTCCCTTCTTAGTCTTGTTTTGGCCCTTTGTAAAGTGGTTAAAACTAGAAGATAATATTGTCAACAAGTATCAGTACCAGAGTAAAACTATTACATGGTCATTGAGATGGATGTGTTGTTATACATGCATCAGTTAATCAATCATGTAGTCTATTTCTATTGTGTTGTCATCTTCTTGTGCCTTTTTTAGTTGATAATGCCATTTATGTATGCAGATTTATCATCTTTCTTTATTTTTCTTGAATGCTCTCAACCACTTGCGCTACATTTTCTGATATTTCACAAAAGGATGGATATTTTTGACAGATTATCACTCTATCAACAACAATACAGAATTGTTAAGATCGAACTGAAAGACAAGGAATATGCAACATCATAAGTAGAAAGAAAACATGAGTGCATCTAAACTCTGGACCATTCTTTGCATTGGTGAAAACAGAAAATCAGATAAAGTTGTTTGAAACACAGATCTATGACCATAATTAAAAGGCCTCCATAGAGATGCAGATTTGAGAAAGATTTTTAACCATCTAGCTTCAAGCAAGTTCCGTTTGGTAAACAATATGAATTGTATTATCTCAAACATCAGAGAAATCTGAATGTGACTCTGTCCACTCCAAAATTGAATGCATTACTTTTTATTTCAGGCCCCAGAAATGAGTCCACTTTCTTGAAAGAGAAAATCAAATAAAATAATTTAATTTATACTATATAACATAGAAGAAAACTTTGTTTCTCCTTGAACTTTTTGTAAGTTGCCCGATCTTTTTGTAAATATTTTGTTGAATTGTCTCCAATTCGTTTTCCTCTTGTTGTCTTTTTTAAAGGATTTGCTAAGGAATAAAACCAAACTGGTTAATGCATCATAATATGCTAAAATTTGAATTGTTAACTGGAACGGAATTAGACAAGATAGATTAATTAACACTTGCTGTAGTTTCATAATTATTTTTGTTGTGCATCGAAGTGGATTTTGGTGGAAATTCAGCCCTTATTAGAACCATGAAGGTGTAAAGGATGTATGTTTTATATGTGAAGAAGCAAATACATCTGCAAGTTGTTATTATCCATGTGGTTTTATTGGCCCAAGCTGAAAGTAATGAGAGTTGCTATAGGATATCAGAACATGTATGAAATTTTGCAGACAAAGATCGGGCAGAAGAAATAGAGTTGTAGGAGCTATCGCATTCTCCCTTTTATTTCTTCTTTTGGAGAGTTGGGTGATGATGATTTCAGTGATGCGTGTGTACTAACAGTGTTATAACTTTATCTACATATATGCTCATGGAACCGTGTTTTATATAGCTTCAGGAAAATAGATTGTTACACACACATCTTATCTTCACAGATACTTTCATTCTTACAATTTTTTAATTCTTAATTTCCTTGTTATGAATTAATTTTACTTGGATGAATTAATAACATAAGGAATATTTAGTTCTGAACGATAAATTAAAATGAAATGGAATTTCTTTTCACTAATATGCCTAGATACTTGTATAATATGAATTTTGGTTATCCAGTGAACAATACCATTTTCTAACACTTACAAAACATACCTTATTTAAAATTAAAGGAAAAATCTCACAGTTAGTTTCTAGTATTTGCAAAAAAATTTAATTTAGTCCCTGTTATTTGAAATGTCTCAAATTTGTCTTTATTGTTTTTTTAAAAGTTTTAATTTCGTTTTTATTGTTTAAAATTTTTCAATTTTGTTCTTATTGTTTCTCAAAATACTTCAATTTCGTCTCTTTTGTTTTTAAAAAGTTTCAAATTCGTCCTTATTTTTTCTTTAAAAAATTTAATTTAGTCTTTAAATAATAGGGACGAATTTGAAATTTTAAGAAAATAATAAGGACAAAATTGAAACTTTTTAAAAAATAATAAAGATGAAATTAAAATTTTTTTGAAAAAATTATGAACTAAATTGAGATATTTAAAATAATATGGATGAAATTGAAATTTTTGGTAAAATAATAGGGACTAAAGTGAGACATGTTAATAATATAGGGATTAAATTGAGACATTTAAAAAATAATGAGGACTAAATATGGAATTTTCCCTAATATCGAATATGATTTTTCACTACGATAGAGTAATTGAAAATTAGGCTATTAGAGAATAATATGATCATTGTTGTGATACTCTCACGCAATTGGACGACATTAAGGATCGTTAAATAATAGAGTAAATTTATGTTGGTTAAATAATAGAGTAAATTTATGTTGGACAGAGCAAGGTATGGGTGATAGATATTTTGTTTCAAGAGTTTATATTATAATTATAATAATAATAATGACAAAAAGAAAAGGATTATATAATAATTGTTCATACAACAAAGAAAACTTGAAATAATTGTCATGTGAACTGTGAATTTTAAAAAATATTGGTTTTGATAGCGACAATAATTTATTAATAGATGAGAGAAAAATCATATTCTCTTGTGCATGAAACATAAATAAATATAATTATTATAATTTTGCCGTATTGAATATTAAATCGACCCGATGAAAAAGAATCTTAAATCAAAAGACCCTAGATTTCACAAGATAACACCTATTTTTTCTTCTTTTTTTTTTCATTTTGGGTGTGTAGAGTAGTTATAAAATATACTTGCATTAGAAAATTATATGACTTGTATTATAAATCTCTTCTCATTTTATCACTCTCTTAATTTACATGACTTGTATTATAAATTATTAAATTTGTTTCTTTTAAATCTCAACTATTTATTTTAAATTTTATTTCAAACTATCTTTTTAAAAGTTTATAGTTATTAATTTAGATGTCATAGCTGAAATCAAAGAGAAACAATTTTGATGACCGTCATTTTAAAAAACAGATGATCCAAATGCTCAATTTACTTTGCAAAGAAAACAAATAAAACAAAATCTCATACATAACTAATCAACCCAAAACACATAGTTTCATCAATAGGCAACATACTCAATCCCAAATTATAGCATGCTAACATGAATATATAGCAAAAAGGCTGAGAAATCCAGTCTAAAACATCAAATAATGGAATCGGATATCATCAATAACACAAAAATTCGGTGTTTGGTCTAAATTTTTTATGCTCAAAAGTATCTTTTCAGTTTATAAGTTAGGCTACTTTATTTGACTCATTTTAAAACTTTCCAAAATAGAATTTTATGAAATTGTTTTTACATAATGGGGGGATTTATTTCCCTTTTTTTTTTTTAATCAAATATACTCTTATATATTTTTTAAAATTCAACATTGTCTCAAGTAGGTTATGCATTACATATCACCAAAAATTATCACTATTAATTGAAATTTAATCATTAATTATGTATATATGCCGATTTTTACATTTTCGTTCACATTATATAGGACATTGGTTGCACAATATAAACTAATTTTAGTTATTTGTTTATTGCACGTTTTCACCACATGAAAAAAAAATTAAGTTCTACAATAAATCTTTTTTGAATAGGTTATGACATTAGTTGTATGATAAAACTTATTTCGGTTATTTATAGATAACGACCTCCATGTTGCTATATTTTGAGAATAAATTTAAATAAATTTTAATTACGTTTTCACAACGATACGCTCGATAAATAAATATTTCTTAGAAGACCATTACAATTGCTAAGCCAATCTTGTCCTGCATGCACTTTTCCCGCAAATGGATTGCGTGAATTTTTTTTTTTAGGATATATTGTATGAAGTTTCGCAATATAACTCTCTCACACGTACAAACAAAAATTTTGCATGACATTTTATTACACGTACAAAATATTAAAAAAATTCATGACTGCAAACAAGTAAGTCTACATGTAAGGGACCTAATATGGTCATTTGACAACAATTTTTCTCATCACTCGCTTGTCTATTTTGGTCATTTGAAATTTAATATTTTTAATTTGCATTTATGCATGTCATTTTCAGACAAGGCTGAAATTGTCATTTCGTTGCAACACATAAGTCAACATAGCCAGAATGACATGCCACATGTAAACTTCCTTTCCATTTGCTTGTCATGTCATCTCTCTCTTCCCACATAGAATAATTTTCCTCATTAGACTGGTCTTTGTTTTATTCAACGACTTCCACAAGGACGGACATATCTCCTCAAGTAGCACATAGTGCTGTTTTGGTAGATTCTGACCGTAACATTTATTATAAAGGTTCATACCCTAAAAGTCTCGTTCTAATTGTCAAGATTGGTTTGAGATTGTGGTTGATGCTGAGCTCAGTGCATTGGACTTTGGACTAGATTTTCAACGATACAATATTTGACATAGAAAAGGGCGTACAAAATCCAAATGTCAATTTCCGTTCTGTAGGTTATTGTTGGTGAAATACATGGATAACCGACGCTGCTTATCTTTGCAGTATAATATTTTTCTAAAAAATATTTTTTAAATTTTTAGATTTTTTATAACACTAAAAATTAAGTCAATCAAAAAATATTTTTTGATAAAAAAAAATTAATTAGAAAGAGTAAAAATTATTTTCTTGCCTTTAGTAAAAGAAAATACTTTTCCGAATGCATGTACTTCACTCGCCACCCTCAAGGTTAACATATATTTTATATGTATATATTTTTTATTTATAAAATCTTTTGTCAAAAATATTTTTGACTGTACATCTAAATACAAAAAAAATATTTTTTAGTATTTTATTTTTTAACAAAATATTCTCTTGAAAATATTTTCTCCCACAAATTATTTTACGTCAAACAAACAAAGCTCGAAAGTACACATCACTGGAGTTTGAAGAAAAAATTAGTAATAAAATTTTTATTAAAAGAAAAAATTTGTAAGAAGCTTTCTATTTTAAATCTGAGATTAGCGCACTGTGCTGAATCAGAGACAGTAGACTTCCGCATCTCTCATTCTCGCTTCACTATATAATAGGACATCATGTTCCCTTCTCTGTATACTAATGAAAACTTAAAATACCAAACGTGGCAGCATATATTTTCTTCAATTTTTTACAAGTGAACATTCTAATAATTTTTGTCAACAGCCAAAAAAGTTGAAATAACTACTTTAAACTAAATATCTTCTAACAAAAAGTTATTGCTAAATGTTTGATTCAAACTATGACAAAGTATAGGATCTATTTATTATGTATTTTACTAGTTGATTGTTAGTACAACGAACTATCACATTTGGATATTTCGGAACCTCCCCAACATGAACTTTGTCTTCCACAAAATTCAATCCAAATTCTACTGCACCAAATTGATCATAAATTTCAACTATATAATAGCTTTAACAACTAGGGTAAAACATCATTGAACTATCGCTCAGTATTTCCTCTTTTGAATCTACTAATTTGTAAAGTATGCTACTGTAATGATGTCGTCTGTTTTACCCTGAAAAAAACCTATATAGAGAACATAAGCGCTCTTTGCTGGAAGAATATTCATGAATGTTTGGACAAGATCAAAGTAGGTTTGGACAAGATCAAAGTAGGTTGCCATCTATGTCCAGTAGGGAACATACTAGTGTTTGTGTCTTCAACACAAATGCATCGTGTCCTCATTTTATTGTCCATATACTCCTTACGCTAATATCCTATAAAACATAATCTCGTTGGCTAATAATCATCCTTGGGGATTATGAAAAAATATTATATAAAACTTTCAAATACGACTTTCGAGTATTATAATACGCTGTAAAATTACCAGGGTCCTACAAGAATTAACAAGCAAGTTAACAACAATGATTTTATATTTTAATATCCTTGCTTGTTAATGTTCTATTATCCTAGTGATTTTACAATGTATTATAATATCCGAAAGTTATACTCGAAAGTTTTATATATTAATTTTTTTCGTAAGCCCAAGGATGGTCATTAGCAAACGAGATTATGTTTCATGGAATATTAGCATCCCACTTCCGTTAAAAGAATATATGAACAATAAAATGAGGACCCGATGTATTTGTGTTGAAGACATGGACACTAGTATGCTTCCTATTGGACATAGATGACGACCTATTTTGATCTTGTCCAAACCTATTCTAACAATTATTAATAGTCTTCCACCAAAGAGCGTTTATGTTGTCTATATAGATTTTTCTCAGGATAAAACGGACGACATTATTACAATAGCATACTTTGCAGTATTAGTAGATTCAAAAGAGAAATACTGAGTGATGGTTCAAAATTGTTTTGCCCTAATTGTTAAGGTTATCATAGAGTTGAAATTTATGATCAATTTGGTGGAGTGAAATTTGGATTGAATTTTGTGGAAAGCAAGGTTCATGTTGGCGAGGTTCCGAAATATCCAGATGTGAAAGTTCATTGTACTAACGATCAGCTAGTGAAGTACATAATAAATAGATCCTATTCTTTGTCATAGTTCGAAACAAATGTTTGATAATAACTTTTTGTTAGAAGATATTTAGTTTAAAATAGTTATTTCAACTTTTTTGGTTGTTAACAAAAATTATGTGAATGTTCACTTGTAAGAAATTGAAGAAAATATGTGCTGCCACATTTGGTGTTTTAAGTTTTTATCGTATACAGAGATGGGAACATGATGACCTATTATATAGCGAGACAAGTACAAGAGATACGGAAGTCTACTGTCTGTGGTTCAACACAGTACACTAATCTCAAATTTAAAATAAAAAGCTTCTTACAAATTTTTTTCTTTTAATAGAAAGTTTCTTACTAATTTTTTTTTTCAAACTCCAATGGCGTGTACTTTTAGACTCTGTTTATTTGCTGTAAAATAATTTATTAAGAAAAATTATTTTGTTAAAAAATAAAATATTAAAAATTATTTTTTTGTGTTTATGCCTACTCCGGTGCTGATGTTCCTCCGAAGATGTAATGCTCGATATTGGTTTTGGATGTGACATCTGAAACCTGTAAATAAAGAAAATCTATTGAAAAGAAAAGAGAGTGGACAGTCTCTTGAGGTAACAATGCAAGGATAATTTTGGATGTGACCTCTGAAACCTAGTACGCATCATTTATTAAACTTTAATACACATGGACTATTGAAAAGGTAAGCCCATCTGTGTATGTTTGATTATTGTTAGAGAAAAAATATCAATTAAACTATCATTTTATTTTTCTTGTGTTATTAAAACTTTAAGAATTTCTTTTATGTTATTAAAAAGTCATCATATTATTTTTTTATGTCTTTTTTAAGTTATTAAATGTCAATTTTATCCTTTCATAATACATATATATATATATATATATATATATATTTTTTTTTTTTTCATTTTTAATTATTTACCACTAAACAAAAAAAAAAAATCATCTTCTTCCCCCCGCCCCCCCCCCGCCCCCCCACATCACCCCATCCCCCTCCCCCCCCTACCCCCTACTGCTCCGTCAGAGCAGCAGATCTCACTGCTGCTCCGACAAAACGTGGTTGTTGCTCGTCGGAGCAGTAGCAGCAGCCTTCGACGAGCCGCAATAACAGCCTCCGACGAGCAGCAACAGGGGGTAGGGGGTGGTGTGGGGGGTGGGCGTGGGGAGATCTTGTAAAAATACTTAATAAATCTATTAATTTGGTTAGAGAAATTACTAACTTTTTTATTCGTCACTGTCTGTAAAGTATCTTAATTTTTTCTTCCATCTGATTTATTTTGTTTATCACTAGAAGTTTTTGGATAATTGCATTTTGATTTGATGAATTCTAAAAACTTTAAATAGTGAACTAAATTCGTATTAGTTATTCCAGAAGTAAAAGAAATTGTGGACAGATTAGTTTCATATCCGTTTCTCAAACTCTTTATTGCCACAGAATCGCTATCTTCTAGAACATAGAATGATAGACAATACATATGTAAGTACAAGATGTGGCATTATATGGTATGAACCACGTGTCAATCACATGGCTCATGCCATTCTGCCACAACCTCATAAAAAAATTTCCCAAAAATTAAAAGAAGATTAGACAAAGCATTACAAAGAAACAGTACAAGAATTAAAATAAGTTCAAAAAAAGTAAAAACCAAGTACTATTAAGAATAAAAAAAAAAATCAAAAGAAAAAGCAAATACTATTAATTTTTTTTTTCTATAACACGGTAATTATGTCGCTGGTGACAGAACGGGCTATTATTTATCAAAATTGTGGCAACATCAAAAAAGAAGAAATAGGATGAGAGGGATCTGCGCATGTGAAGAATTTGTTTTAGACACTGATGATGACGTGACTACGCAAGATAATGAAATTAAAGCGAGGTCAACACGTGTGGCTATGGAAGTTGGTTCATCGCTAGGAAAAATAGAGACGAAATTAATTTGTGCAACAAATAAAGATAGGCTAAAGAGAGAGATGCTAATCATAACGTTATCCCTAACACCTACTCTTTAAGCTTGGAGCTAAATTTGAACATTAGCGATGCCACGGGTTAGGAATGCATTCTTTCTTATAATAGAGATGACTTCCTTGAGGAAATCACAAGAATAGAAATAGATAGCTCTTGTACTTAGTGATCTACAGTATTGACGCATAACATGGTGCATTGCACAATTAAGTATGTGCTAGATATTTTTTTATTACTGAATGAATAGTATGGTAATATGCACATTTATGTTTTTGTCCTCAATTGAAGAATATTTAAATGACTAACCTTCAGATAATTGGTAGTTGGACAAGGTGTGGGACGCGAACAGAACAAAGCTATCCATGAGAGCGAAGGTAACGAATGTGAAATTCACTTAATGTAATGTGGCCTCATCACACACCGACCAACACACATCCAGACACCTCGGTGCGCAGCAAGAATTTTTGAGTGATCCCATAATCGATTTTTGGAATGATATATATACACGTAACAATGATATATAGATAGATAGATAGACTAACAATCTTCTCTAGCTGCACGAGTTCAATTTTGATCTAAAAGAGTGTTGCGTGGTTATGCGTCAATTCGTATATGTATCTGTGTGTTTTCGAAAATAATTGTTCAAAAAATAACAAAATGTTGACAAAACTCAAAACTTTTCACAGAGCCAACTATTACAAAGTCCAAAAAAAAAACTTGATCTGATCTAAAGCTTCAATTTTTAACTTACACCTGCATTGAAAAATTGCTTCTTCAGCTGTATTTACAGATTTTACAATATCCCAGAAAAAAAATTAAATATTAAAAAAAAAGTTCAGCGTGTATAAACTCTTCTGATGAAGCTTCAGTCAATTGATCCCTTAGATATTGTAAAGACTATGGAGAAGAAGCTAATCTAGAACCTCGAAGCTAAAAGATAAAAACAAACTAAAAGGCAAATGTGAAGTTCATCAGTTAATAGATTAGCTTCCAGGTGGAGATATTTTGAACTGAATGGAGAGCTTGAACAGAGAAGAAGAAGGGCTTTGATTGAATATTTTTCCTAGCTATTACAGAGCTCGAGTGCGCTTCTCCAGATATAACGAAAACAGAAAACAAAGATAAAAGAAAAATTTAAGTGACTAGATCATTCTCCTCCTATCACTGATTCTACTCAGTATATATATAGCTTTTCCATTAGAGTTTGTTATGCTCAGAGTTTGTTATGCCATCACACGCATAATCCTTCAAGGCAGTTGGTTTATTCTTCACATGTGTTCCTCGACGTGGCTCTGTTGCCTTCACGTTTGATACGCCTTCGTTAAGCGACGTCGTTGCATTGCCTCCCTGTTGAGCAAGAACCTTGTCCTCAAGGTTCCAAGTAGTGTAGGTACGATTGAAGTCGGCAGTATCTTCCCATGTGGCATCATCAAGAGGAAGACCAGCCCATCGTATCAAGTGTTCGGAAACTGGATGACTTTGACGAATAATCACTCGAGAGTCGAGGACTTGAACGGGCTGTAATTCTGGAATGGTTTGCTCATGGACAGGAACAGAAGTGGCATTCTGATCAACTGGTGGTGCCCCCTCAAATGGCTTTAAGAGGGAAACATGAAAAACATTATGAATCTTGGTAGAGGAAGGAAGCTGAAGTTTGTAGGCCACCTTACCAATGCGCTTAATAACTTGAAATGGTCCATAGAATCGACGACCAAGCTTATAATTGCCAGAGCCACGCAATGAGGTCTGTCGATAGGGCTGTAATTTGACAAACACCCAAGAACCTTCAGTAAACTCACGATCAATTCTATTCTTGTCAGCATTCTGTTTCATCCTGTTTTGAGCTTGGGCCAAATTGAGTTTCAATTGACGCAATAGATCGCCGCGCGTACCCAGCTCAGTATCAACTGCAGCATTTGAAGAAGATAATGGATAATATCGGAGCAATGTGGGATCTCGACCATATAAGGCGCGAAACGGAGTCATTTGGATAGAGGAGTGGTAAGCAGTATTACACCAAAACTCTGCCCAAGGGAGGAATTTTCGCCATTGTTTAGGATGATCCATGACAAAGCATCGAAAATATAATTCAAGTGTTTTGTTCAAATTTTCAGTTTGACCATCACTTTGAGGGTGGTAAGCTGAACTCATACAGAGCGTAGTACCTTGCAAACGAAACAGTTCCTTCCAAAATGAACTTAAGAATAGGGGATCGAGATCACTAACAATAGTCCTTGGAAATCCATGGAGGCGAACCACTTCATTGATAAAAACATCAGCCATACGAGTAGTAGAAGGACCCGCAACAAAGGCTATAAAATATGCAAACTTTGTAAGACGATTGATAACCACAAGAATTTCAGATTTACCTTCGGATAAGGGCAGCCCTAAAATAAAATCCATTGCAATGTCTTCCCCAACTTGATTGGGAATGGGAAGAGGCTGCAAAAGTCCGGCTGGTGCGGTATTGGGGTATTTTGCCTGTTGGCAAATAAGACATGCTGCGATAAACTATTTGACATCTTTACGGATTGAGGGCCAATAACATATAGCCTGGAGTTTGTGAAGTGTTCGAAAATAACCAGCATGGCCACCTAAGGTTGACGAGTGATATTCCAGTAAGAATGACGGCCGCAATGATGTAAGGACAAATAGCTTATGGCGATAATAGAGCAAACCGTCACGAACACTATAGAGATTAGACATTGCTGGTGAAGTGAGCAATTGTTGATGAAGTTGAAGTAGCTCAGGATCAGAAGAATTAACATGTTTAATTGTAGTGACTAGGTCAATATAAGGAGCTGAGAAGGCCATGAATGAGGCAGCAGGAGGCCGTGAAAGAGCATCAGCCACTGCGTTTTGTTTACCAGGCCTATAGCGAATTTCGAAATTAAGCCCAACCAGTTTAGTAAGCCATTGTTGCTGCTCAGGAGTTTGAATGATTTGCTGTGTGAGATTCTTCAAGCTTTGCTGATCTGTAATAATAGTGAAATGGCGACCCAAAAGGTAATGGCGCTATTTAGCTTTTACGGACGTGATGGCAAACATTTCCCGATGATATGTAGAGGCGCCTTGTATGCGAGGTGAAAGCTTTTTACTAAAATAGGCAATGGGGTAGCCTGCCTGAGTTAACCAATGGCACATCCGGAAGCATCCGTCTCAACGATAAAAGAGGAGGAAAAATCTGGTAGAGCTAAGACTGGAGTAGTAGTTAAGGCTTGCTGTAATTGCAAGAAGGCGGATGCAGTTGCTTGAGTCCAATTAAAAGAGTCCTTTCGTAATAAATCTGTCAAAGGGCTGGCAATGGCGGCATAATGCCGAATGAACCGTCTGTAGTAGCCTGTAAGTCCCAAAAATCCACGCAATTATCGCAGCAAAGTAGAGACGAGACATTGGAGGATGGCTTGGACTTTGTCTCCCTCCATAGAAACCCCTACAGCCGAGATAACATGGCCAAGATATGAGACTTTAGGCTGCCTGAACACACACTTGGACATTTTAGCCACGAAATGATTATCACCCAAAATGCATAACACCTGTGATAAGTGAGCAATATGATCAGTAAATGACCCGCTGTAGACGAGAATATCGTCAAAAAAAACCAAAACAAATTTGCGAAGATAGGGACTAAAGATTGAGTTCATTGCGGCCTGAAATGTAGAAGGGCATTGGACAATCCGAACGGCATGACGAGAAACTCATAATGTCCCTCGTGCGGTCGAAAGCTGTTTTTGCATTATCAGAAAGGTGCACCCGAATCTGATGGTAGCCTGCCCGAATATCGAGCTTGGAAAAATACTTAGCACCGTGGAGTTCATCGATCAGGTCATCAACAGTGGGTATAGGAAAATTGTCTTTAATCGTGGGAGCATTAAGGGGGCGTTTGGTTCATGGATTGGTTTTTCATTCTTGGGAATAACATTCCTCGGAATGACGGGAGCATTAAGAGGGCATTTGGTTCATGGATTGGTTTTTCATTCCTGGGAATAACATTCCTGGGAATGTCATTCCCAGGAATATTATTCCAAAGAATGTGATTAAAACTGTTTGGTACGTAAAAAATATTCCTAAGAATATTTTGTCAAATTCTTATAAATATTTTTTTGTTATGTTTGGTTAGACTCAATATTCCTAGGAATCTTGATCAATATTCCTAGGAATCTTGATCAATTTTCCAACAATACCCCTAAC
Organism: Ehretia macrophylla; assembly: GCA_037974665.1. Classification (NCBI taxonomy): domain Eukaryota; kingdom Viridiplantae; phylum Streptophyta; class Magnoliopsida; order Boraginales; family Ehretiaceae; genus Ehretia; species Ehretia macrophylla. Next base: position 35,600,208 of record CM075779.1, on the reverse strand, counting down.
TCCAAAAAAAACTAATAATTTTAATTTAATTTAATTTAATTTAATTTTTATTTTATTATTTTCTAAATATTTTATTTATTTACTTTTATTCTTATTATTTTATTTTATTTTATTCTTATTTATTTTATTTTTTTACTTCATCTTTAATTATTTTATTTTTAATTTTATCTTATGTAATTTAATTTTTTATTTAAATTATAAAATGTTAGTTTAGCTTAATATTTTATTTTTTCTAAATATTTTAATTTTTTACTTTTAATTTATTTTATTCTTATTAATTTTATTTTATTATATCTTATTTTAATTACTAATTTAATTTTTATTATCTATTTTTAATTTTAAATTTAAATTTATTTTTATTTTTTATTTTATAATTTATTTTATTTTATTATTTATTTTTATCCTATTTTTATTTTTATTTTATTTTATTTTTATTCTATTTTTATTTTTTTTTCTGATTTTTTATATATTTATATTTTATCTTATTTTTATTTTATTTTATATTATTTTATTTCATTTTATTTTTTATATTTTTATTTTATTTTATATTTTTTTATATTTTTATATTTTAAATTTTTTAAATTTTTATGTTTTGCTTTTAATTTATTTTTTGAATTATGTTATGTTATTTGTTTTAATTTTATATTTTTTAAGATGAGTATTTTTGTCTTTTGCTTTTTTCAAAACATTTCTACTATTTGGGAATGTAAGATTCCCACCTCCTCACATGAGAATATAAATTGAGTAAATTATGAGAATATTGCATTCCCAAGAATGTGATAATCTCGGGAATATTTTTTTTATTCTGTGAACCAAACATGGGAATAACATATTCCAAACTTCACATTCTTGGGAATCCTATATGATTCCGCGAACCAAACGCCCTCTAAGAGCACGATAGTCAACGCAAAACCGCCAAGAACCATTTTTTTTTTAACAAGTAAAACAGGGGAAGAGAAGGGACTTGTGCTATGGCGGATGATACCATCTTGTAATATCTCCTGAACTAATTTTTCAATTTTCGCTTTTTGAAAGTGGGGATACCTATAGGGACGGACATTAATAGGCTTGGAATCATTACGGAGGTGGATACGATGATCATAAGAGCGAGAAGGAGGTAAGCCTTTAGAAGTGGAGAAGACATCACTGAAAGTATTTAACAGGGAATCTAATTCTAGAGTGACGGAAGGAGGCGAAGCTGTGGTAGGAGAAGCAAGTTCGAGGCTATATAAGGCGGCAACGCCATCGACCTGCGCTAAACGACGGAGAGAATTATATTGAATAGGAGCACTGGTGGGAGACGCGAGACCTTGTAGACAGACAATGTGACCATGGGAAGTAAACTCAATAAAGAGATGACGATAATCATGAATTATAGGACTGAGTGTGGAGAGCCAAGTTGTGCCAGGGAAGACATCGGATGCATGAAGAGGAAGAACATAGAAATCAGCGGTGATATGATGACCTTGTATGGAGAGGACGGCATTGCGAACACAACCCTTACTAAGGAGTTTCGCACCGTTACCAATGGAGACCGCGAATTGAGGAGTAGCTGTGATGGGGACGCCTAAGTAGTGGGCGATGCGGGACTGGATGAAATTGTGGGTACTACCTCCATCGATGAGCACTTGGACAGTATGGCCGTGAAGGGAACCTTCGAATCGTAGTGTTGTATGAGAGATATTACCGGAGAAGGTGTTAAAGGAGATGTCAGATTGTGGAGTGAGTTCTTGGAGTTGAAGTTGCTCAGCGATGTCGCCATCGGAAGCGATAGGAGGAGGAGGCTCGGAATCATAATCAAGGATGAATAGTTGAGGTGGAGTTTTGCAATGATGAGAGCGAGGCCACTTCTCATCACAGTAATAACAAAGACCTTTAGCTTGACGATTTTGCATTTTGGCGGCAGAGATTTTTTTGACAATAGGAAGTGATGATGGACTATGTGGTGATGGGCTGTTTGGGGCTGGTAAGGGTAAGGGTAAGGGTAATGGGTTGGATAGTGTTTGGGCCACGGGCGCCGAGGTGAAACGTGGGCCAGCGGAACGAAAAGGAAGTTTGGATTTGGCTAGCAGCTTCTCTTCTTGTAGGCGAGCCAGCCCAATAGCTTGAGCTAAAGTTGTGGGCTAGAAGGCTCGAACCTCTAAGTGAATCTCAGGTTTTAAGCCAGCGACAAAACAACTGACGAGAAATTGAGGAGGGAGCCCCTGGGTACGATTAGTGAGTGACTCAAAGAGGGATTGATAAGCTTCAATAGTGGTCACTTGTTGAAGCTTGGCAAGGCAGCCGGATGAATCCTCGAACTCGGATGGACTATGTAGTGATGGGCTGTTTGGGGCTGGTAAGGGTAAGGGTAATGGGTTGGATAGTGTTTGGGCCACAGGCGCCGAGGTGAAACGTGGGCCAGCGGAACGAAAAGGAAGTTTGGATTTGGCTAGCAGCTTCTCTTCTTGTAGGCGAGCCAGCCCAATAGCTTGAGTTAAAGTTGTGGGCTAGAAGGCTCGAACCTCTAAGTGAATCTCAGGTTTTAAGCCAGCGACAAAGCAACTGTCGAGAAATTGAGGAGGGAGCCCCTGGGTACGATTAGTGAGTGACTCAAAGAGGGATTGATAAGCTTCAATAGTGGTCACTTGTTGAAGCTTGGCAAGGCAGCCGGATGAATCCTCGAACTCGAATGGACTATGTGGTGATGGGCTGTTTGGGGCTGGTAAGGGTAAGGGTAATGGGTTGGATAGTGTTTGGGCCACGGGCGCCGAGGTGAAACGTGGGCCAGCGGAACGAAAAGGAAGTTTGGATTTGGCTAGCAGCTTCTCTTCTTGTAGGCGAGCCAGCCCAATAGCTTGAGCTAAAGTTGTGGGCTAGAAGGCTCGAACCTCTAAGTGAATCTCAGGTTTTAAGCCAGCGACAAAACAACTGACGAGAAATTGAGGAGGGAGCCCCTGGGTACGATTAGTGAGTGACTCAAAGAGGGATTGATAAGCTTCAATAGTGGTCACTTGTTGAAGCTTGGCAAGGCAGCCGGATGAATCCTCGAACTCGGATGAACCAAATCGCAACTCCATAGCACGGGTGAAGGAATCCCATGTAAGGAATTGACGATTGCGATTCATCCACTGAAACCAAGTGAGGGCTCGATCGTCCATGTAGAAGGAAGAAATCATTAATTGTTGATCTGAGGGGGTACGATAGAAGGAGAAGAATCTTTCGGCTTTGAAGACCCATCCTGAAGGATCATCACCGCCAAAGCGCGAAAAATCAAGACGCATGATGCGTGGGAAGGAGGTATTAGAGGAGATAGTTGGAGTGGGAATGACAATAGATGGAGGAGGGCTCGCCGCGGCAGTAGACGACGAGGAAGGATGTGAAGTGTTTGAAGGGGGTAAGGACATGATAGGAATTGGCGGATCTGGTTAGAGAGGTGATTTATCAAGGCGGTGGAGAAGTTGGTCAAATTTGCCATCCAATGAAGTGCATTTAATGACCAACTCACCCAAAAGCTCTTGATGAGAGTCAAGGCGTTGCTCTTGAGAGACAGATGTGGAAGAAAGTTGGTGAAGAATTTGGTCATGAGAAGTGGAAGAAGTAGATAATTGTTTAAGGACTTCATCAATTTGTTTGAAACGAGTACCCTTAGCCATGGCAGAAGGGTCAATGAAAGCACCAATGAACTGAATGGAGAGCTTGAACAGAGAAGAGGAAGGGCTTTGATTGAATATCTTTCCTAGCTATTACAGAGCTCGAGTGCACTTCTCCAGATATAACGAAAACAGAAAACAAAGATAAAAGAAAAATTTAAGTGACTAGATCATTCTCCTCCTATCACTGATTCTACTCAGTATATATATAGCTTTTCCTTTATAGTTTGTTATGCTCAGAGTTTGTTATGCCATCACACACATAATCCTTCAAGGCAATTGGTTTATTCTTCACACGTGTTCCTCGACGTGACTCTGTTGCCTTCACGCTGGATACGCCTTCGCTAAGCGACGTCGTTGCATATTTCATTGAATTCGACGTGAATTAATCTGATGAAGTCTATATAAAATAGGAAAAAGGGCATAAAAAACATTTTACACGTTAAATTTATTTTTCTTTCATTTTTTTTCTAATCCAAATAAAATGTAACACAAAAACAAAAAGAAACACCATGCTGACCCACAGCAGCTGCACAGAAAAAAGACTCTAACCTCGAAGTTTAGCAGGAGCTCAGTAGCCAACGGCCATGGTAGAGATGACCATCTCCGACGCTGATGTTCCTCCAAAGATGAAATGCTCGAAATTGGCTCTTTTTGTTTTTTTTCTTGTTTGACCCCCACCAACTCTTGGCCCTGCCAGATAGTTTAACAGAATATGAGGATAACAAATTTTAGAGGATTTGTTGATACATCTAGTGACCTGTGTATTTATAGGCTTTTAATTCTCACCAACTATCACAAGCCAGATATAAAGTTGACACAGACAAAACAGTTCATAAAGAACTCTCGCCAACCACCATAAACTAGATATGAAGTTGACACAGACAAAACAATTCATAAAGAAACATGGTTAAGTATAATACAAGAAAAGAAACGATTGGTTCAACATAAGACTGTCATTGATAATACATAACATAAAGAGAAGAGTTAAATCCACTTATCACTTTTATCCTTTATATATTTTGACACTTATTAATCCTAATGTTTAACTTTAGCCACTTACTACCTCTTAACCCAAGTCAAAACTAACAAAAGTTTGACTCTATTAAAATTCCCATTATATTTATTCTTAAATTTCTTTTCTTTTTTCTCATTTTTAATTTTGTATTATTTTACCATTTCCCATCTTCTCCAATAGTTCTTCTTTCCCAGACACAACCAACACACATAAACACAAAGCACACATCATATACACAACAAGACAAAAAAAATTCACACAACAAACACGCATGCATGACAAAAAACAGAACACACAAGATCACAAGCTCATAGACAAGGCTCACATCACACACATGACACAAAATCTCGCACAACACAGTGGCACGCAAATCACACAAAAATACAAGGTTACATTAGCACACACGACACAAACCCAAAAAACTCAAACAAAACACTCATACACAAGGCACATGTAGATTTAGAGATTAATCGCAGTTTCAGTGATGCGTGAAGACAATGTTTTGTGTGGTGGGTCTCTACCGTGTATGTGATGGGTTGGTGTGTGGGTATGTCGTTTTTGTGGTGGGTGCGTGTGTCTAGTGTGTGTGTGAGGTTTTGTGTAAAAGTATGGTAAGTGTGGTCTGGTGTGTGTGTGTGTGTGCCGTGTATATGTTGTGATTTTGTGTGTATGTGTATGTGGGTATTGTGTGTGTGGGTGTTGTGAAGAAGAAGAAAATGAACATGGGAAGATGTAAAAAGAGATACAAAATAGAAAATGAGAAATAAATAAATAGAAGGGTGTAATGGAAATTTTAGTAGATTTTTTAAGAAAATTAATATTCTATTAGTTTTGATTTGGGTCAAGGGGTAATAAGTGGCTAAACTAAAACATTAGGGTTAATAAGTGTCAGAATATATAAAGTACAAGGATAGTAAGTGGATTTAACCCTAAAGAGAATGACCGATTGAACATAAAAAACAAACATCAATAATTCAAGACATAAAAAAAAAACAAAAATTGTCATAAAACTATTGGTAAAATTTTAAATAAAAAGATAATATCAATAACAAATTTCTTAGTGACTAGAAATAGATTACGGTATGAAAAATAAAAAAAATTATAAAGAAAGAAACATAAATCTATTGAAAAAGTTTTAAAATACAAAATAAAATAAATATTAGTAATTAAAAATAAAAATTCATCAAAAACAATTAACAAATTTAAATAAAGAATGTAAAATTGTTAATAAAAATTTTAATTAAATTAAAGAGAGATTTTGGAGTAAAATAAAAATAAAGAGTCCCTAAAATAGAAAAGTTATTAGAGTGAAATTAAAATAGAGATTCTCTAAACTGAGAATGTAGGGCTAAACCAAATAGAAAGAAAGAGAAAATTAATTACATGAGACAAAAAAGGAAAAACAAAGAGAGTGAAAAATTAATAAAAGAAGAGAGATAAATAAAATAAAATTCAGAAAAGAAGAGAAAAATAAATAAATTTATCTAGTCAGCATGCCAACTAAAAGATAATAATTAGGTGATGAAAAGAGAATAATGTCTAACATTACTTTGTGATTTATTAATCATAATTTGGTTACTCGTGATCTGGTTGAACGACTAAGGCTCCTTTTTCTATACACAAAAGTGTTTTTTGCGCACAATGCATGCATTTTGGCCAATGAATTTTCAAGAGATGATCAGGTTGTTACTAAGATTTTGGATGAGATCCATCTCAAATTTCTACCTGGGAAAAAGTTTAAAAACTCGTTTTTGAATACGACAATTTGTAAAAGTGAAATCTAATTGATATCCTTTCTTAGTTTCAAGCTTTTTCTTTATTTTGTTTAAATCAGATGTAAGAGGGTTCACCTCCTTATTTTTGGTAGTGAAATAAAATAGATACTTGCTGACTTAAAAAAAAAGAAAAAGTGTTTTTTGAGAAGTTAAAAGTTGACGCTAACTTGTGTGGTATACTTTTTAAAGTGTTTTTAGGTTAGAGCTGAAGTTGAAAAGAAGTTCTAAATTTAAGCTTTTCAAAATAAGTTTTTGTCAAACTGTTTTAAATAATACAGAAAGCTATTTTTTTTTATTTTTCAAATATACCTCTTCATATTATTTAAAATTTAACATTACCTTCAATTTTTTTAAAAGCTCATTATTATCCAATATATGTCAAACAATTAATAGTTTTTGTTCAATAGTATTTCTAATCAAAGACTATAATTTAAAACTTAAAATTTTATAGTTAAACCAAATAAAAGTTATTACGAAGCTTCCGCTCACAACACTGCGTGATTAATATTAGGGTCACTAATCCAATAAAGTTAACATTATATAAACAACAATGGGGAAAGTGTCACGTCTCTCCGTGCAAGGAAACTTTTCTAACCATGATGCTAACATCGTATATTACATGGAAGTAGGAAGAAAAAGAAACAAGGCACCGAGAATTAAATAAGTAGCTGTTGACATTAGGATTATGCATTTACAAATAGAATAAAGTCATATGTCTCTAATAGTTTGACGTGGATTAAACTTTTTAGTTTTATTTTTATAAAACATTCAAAAACTTTCATTAACAATATAATGCACTTTAAATGATACTAGATGGATTGGATTTGAAGATGCGAATTTTACCATTAGTTCTCATTATTTTTGATTTTTTCAAGTTAGTCTCAATCATTTTAAATGATTCAAATTATATTTCTATAGGTTTTCAAAAATAATCAATTTGGCATAATTACATATAAAGGAGACCTAATATTTGTCGACTATTCAGATCATTTTTATGAAAAAGTTATATTATCAATTTATTACTATTAAACTTTTCTCATAACATTATATATAAGTAGATGTCTTTTTGACGGAAACCAAATTAATTTAGCACTGGAAAACTGTCATATTTATAATTTCTTGGTGTATATCTGGTCATCGTTTTTGCGTACAAACACTGATAATTTCCTTATCCATCAACTTTATTTAAAGCCCCATTGAACGAGATGCAGAGAATAGTTGGGTTCAGCTTTAATTTTTACTATTCAATGACGACCAACTACCCTTCATTTACCACCCACAGTAAATGCCTAGTACTGTAGTTGGTTGGTAATTCTTAAATGACGATGATAGTAGAAGCGTTAACATGTCTCTGGGGATATTTAGTAAAGGAAAACTTTTCAAAAATTACACAGAAAATATTGAGGCCAAACACATGTAAAGATCATTTATTATCAGTAAAAAAATTTGATTGATCGGTCAGTCAAACTTTAAAAAAAAAAAAAATTTCAATAAATTATTATGAGCATGATACACGCAATCTGAAAACTTTATTGCCTTACTCTTTTGGTCAGTAGACAGATATTTTGTCTGCTTACTTACTCTTCTGTTTTTTTGCTTGTTAAGCTCATTTGATAGTACCAATGTACCATGTTTTTTTTTTTTGGTCTACAATGTACCATGTTCACTTTCCAGAATTTTCCGCTAAACCATTCATACAACATCTCTCACCTGTCATGCTATTGACTTAACAAGAGAAGAAGCCATAAATGCCTGAATTTATTTATTTATTTTGGTTTCCATCTACACAGGAAGAAGCTAAATACTATTGAAATTAATATTTTGAAACAGTTGATAGTGTCCATATCACTAGAGAGAGATGTTCAAAGTGTTTAATATTTTGAATTCAATCTCTAGAAATTTGACAACTTAATCAAAAAGGAAAATGCCTCGAAGTATTTAACAATTAAAGTTACTAGTTTAAGCACTACTCTTCAATCCGGCAAGCCGGAGTCTTACTATAAGAGAAGAGGTGAAATCCACATATACGTGAAAGTCCGAAACGTTGGCCCTTTATTATGCGAGGTCTAGACAACTGCTTTGCTAGCTATCTAGAATAAAGAATCTCCCTTAGTGTAAAGCATTTTATGCCTAATTCAAAGCTCGATAATCAATAAGCACGAAAAACTTCTCAAAGTTGGATCTAGAGTCAGGCTACTCACCACTAAATGAAGTTGATACAGTTCACTAATTCTGCTAAATCTTTACTGCAATATATTATAATGGAAGAATGACCAAGTAGTTGTAGCAATCTATCACAATATTAGGGTTCAACAAAGCTCTTAGACCACCACTATCACTTTATATTACACTCTAATGAAGCAACAAGGACACTCTCTTTCCTAGATGCAAAAGTAGAGAGCTAACACCATCAACAATATCGGGAAAACTTGTCAGTGAAGCTCTCATGAATGACCTTAGATATATATCTATATTTCTTTTCTCAGCTTTTTTTATCTCTTTTTTCCATTTTCTGCCCAGTCACAGGGAAAGGACCATAGAAAGCAAAGCAAACCAAATTCAGAACCATTTCTCTCTCTCTTCTGGCTAGACATAACCCTAGCCACGTTCTCTTGCAGAGACCAACAATACCACTTTACTCATTCATTCAATCGAAGCCAAGAAGCCGGGTGAGGTAAAAGATGACAACACATTTCATCACTGAAGAATCTATAGTGCTGCATGCTATGCTATGCTTTGCTTTACTATGACTAGCTCAGCAGCGGCTGTAGAGTTATTGTGATACCCCGAACCTGGCATGTATTCAATAGCATTTTAAGTTCATTTAAATTGCATTTTATTGACCTTTCACTTTCTTTGACCAAACTAGTTGACTTTTCATCTACATTGACCAACTAGGACAAGGTGGGAATTTTTGAAATGTTTAATAAAAGGCAAACTTTGGATTAGAAATAAAAAAAAATGCAATGTTAAGTTAGTCAAATTTTGGGTCAACTTTGGAATTAAATCTGAACCAATTGGGGAAGAGTTAGGTAGCAAATTATATATGGTTAGAAAGCTCTATGAGTCTAGTTTCTGAGGCTTCAAACCGTTCGTGAATTGGAGTTTTCTAGAAGAAGTTATGGCCGTTTTCGTGAGGTCGCGCATAGCTGTTTTGGTTTAGCGGGTTGACCGAATTTTGACCTTTGACTTCTTGACATTTTTTTTTAAAAAATAAGCAGAATGTGCACGAAAAAAACAGAGAGAAAAAGGCTTGAAACCATGAGGAAAAGAAGGAGAAAAAAAAAAAAGAAAATCTCAACTTCAAATCTTCGATTCTTCGCGTGGGCTTGTGCAGGGTGGTTTCCGAGGCACTCTACGAGGTTTTCCTAGCGTCTAGGAGCGTCTAAGGTGAGGGAAGCATGTTATTTGCGTATTTATACGTTGTATATGTTAACTTTGTCAATTTTTAGATTTATCCGTAGATCGTTATTTAAAGCGATTTGATGCTTCTAGAATGTTCCTTAGCATTTGTAGAACATGTATTTATAGCTTTGTAACATTTTCTGCGGTTAAATGTTGTGATTGCAAATTAAATTGTGAAATGAATAGTATTTTATGAATAGTAAAACCTTGAAACGTTGAAATTGCGATGTTATGCTTTCCGTTGATGTAGAAACGTGCTAGGTATGCTAGAATGCTAAAATGTGTGGTTCGTTTGGGTTGCGTAGTGGAAAAAATGAGAATTATGCCTTTGGGAAAGTCGGGGTCGTTTAGGTCGACTTTAGCATTTTCTTGTTTTGCATGTTGGCATTGCTTCGGGAGGCCATGGAAGCACTTTTGGTGCGATTATGGCGTTGGTTGGGTGTTTGGTTGATATAATTGTAGTTCAAACGAGAAAGGGAGAAATCGGGGCTTTGCGCGAGTTCTAGGGTAAAGTAAGGTTTCGGGGTCTTTAGACGTGCCTTATGGTGACCTAGGAGGGTTGGCGAAGTCGGTTTCCAGAACTCTTGGCTCGTTTGGAAATGGTAGCATTTTGATAGTTGGGGCCGATTTGTGTTTTTGTGTGTTTTCTTGTCTTTATGCCTATAGAATGCTTATGTTGCCTATAGAATGCTTATAATGCCTATAGAATACTTGCTAATGCTTGATAATGTTAGTTGGCGTTGTTTTTGTCATTTGTTTGATTGTAAATGCTTGTTAATGCTTATTACGCTTGTTAGAGTTGATTATTGATTGAAATGTTTATCAATTGTTGAGAATGCTTGATATCGCTTGCTCATCGCCTTGTATCGAGTCTTGCATTGCATAGTGTCTCGCGCGTGAGTGATGGGCCTTTCTGGGTAGCCTCGGGTTGCCAGTGTTGGTTGCTCTAGCTCCGCTGCTATTCCCTTTCTCGCTTGGGTTGCCTCCCAGGGAGATTTGGGTCGTAGGATTGATGGATACTTCCGGGGTATTCCAAACTGGTGTTATAAGGTGGTTTGGGCCGGCGCGTCATCGTTAAAGTCATCGGAATCGTGATCGGTACATTACTCGCTCGAGTGAACCATAGCCTTCAAAGTGTGGTATAGCTTTGATTGGTTGTGTTAATGCTTTCTTTAGTTGTTTAATTGTATTGTTGTTTATATTGAATGCCTTTTATTGATTGTATTGCTTAACTGTACCTATTTGCATTGCACGATCTTCTTTCTCTCCAATTCGATATATGTCTCGCCCTCACTGAGTATACGTGTTGTGTATACTCACTCCTCACCACCACATTTCAGGAAATGTCATGTTAGCTGGAAAGTTCATGATTTCGTGAAAGTTCGTGCCTGAAGAGTTGTCTTGCGTGCCTATGTGGCTTGAGTGTCGAAGTTGTAAAGATATATGCTTCCTTATGTTGTATGTATTTAATGTCAAGAAGTATGTATTTTAAGTTTCATTAGATTGTTGAAGTAGTTTGATAAGTTAGATTATGTATTTAGTTAATGTAGCTTAATTTCAATGTATGTTTGTAATGACAAAGGAAAGAGATAGAAAGATATGATAGTCTAACTTATGCAATAGGTTGGTGTAGTTTAATTACTAAGCATGTTTGTATGGTTAAAGGAAGAGTTAGAATAGTCTAGTACTTGAAAATGTATGCATATTTGCTTGTGGTTGCTTGTTGAGAACAAGGCTCGGATGGCCTTGAGGTGGTTGAATGTTTGGACATGGTATTGGTCCATTTATATGCTGTCGCAGGTTTGCTTTTTGCCTAGAAACAGGGGAGACTCCGTCCGTTTTCCCTAAATTTTGCCCGGGTTTGGAATTGGGTTGTGATTAGATTGATTGATAGAACTCCCGGTCTCGAGAGGGATCGGGGTGTCACAGTTATGGTCATTCTCAAACTTCAAAGCAACACACACACACACACACACACACTATCCCCTTAAACCCATCCACACGTTATTTCCCTTTCCAGTTCCCATCCAACTACAAGACTTAATTACCATGCAAACTAGATAAGAAATGATTTGAAATTCTCTCATAATATAGTAACGATAATGATAAAGGTAATGATACGATGACACGATATAGATCATTGATTGTGAAAATCAAATAATTGCTGTCGAGGTTGAAAATCTCACAGTTGAGGTTGGGCAGCTCCACTTGCCAAGCTGGACTTTCAGGTCAGCCTCCGAGTTGAACTTTCAGGTTAGCCTCTGAGTTGAACTTTCAGGTTGGATTCCGAGTTGAACTTTCAGGTCGGCCACTTAACCTGCACATGGAAAGGGAAGGAAAAGGCGGGGTGATGACCCAGATTTTCTTCTCGGGCGCGCGAATGATTAGTATCTCCGAGCTGGCAAAGTAGCTGAGAGCATTTAATGAGCAGTTACCTCAGAAATGAAGGGGTGGAGTTCTATTTATACTAAATTCGGACATGACAGCATTTAATGCGGTGCAGCTTTATGTCCCATCAGGGCTTTATGTTCCATCAGAACAGCTGTTTGTAGCGGTCGGGGTTTTCCTGAGTCGAGGTGAGGTCGAATCAGCATCCAAGTTGGGCATTAGCTGAATAGGCTGGCCTTGGCTCGGGTTGGCCTTAGCTCGGGTGTATCTTGCCTCGAGCTCTGTGTAGGTAATTCACCTCAGCTCGGGATCCCCCTTGTCAATCCCGTCCCCAAGTCTAGATCGAAGGGGTTAGATTTAGATTTGGGAGTTCTTCCCGAGCTGGAGGTGCCCGACCCCGGCAAAGGGGATGGCCACGTCGGCAGTGCACGCCTTTTGGATGGCTGACACGTCACCTGGCGGTTATGACAAGATGCGACGCTTGGGATTCCCGAGGTGGTTACGAAAGTTGCCTATAAATAGGGCCTTGACATCTGAGATTCATTTCATACTTTGCTTTTGGAATTTGAAGCTTTTAGGTCGGCAACCAGAGTGGTCGGACCCTTTTAGCTCGGCAAGAATCTTTTCGGGGTATTCAGCTCGAGATCCACTAGTTCAGAGCTAGTTAGGTCGGAGGCAATTAGGTCAGGTCATCTTCAACCTCTAGAGCAGTAGGTACGTCCCGACTCCCTTTAGATATTCCTGTACATATTATTTTGATTTGTAGATAAGATGGGGAGGTCGGAGTTGGAAGATTCCCAAATAATGGAGGTGAGATCCTTCGGCGGGGACGAGAGTCCTTCGAGCTCAGAATCTACCTCGGATAGAGGTCAAGGTAACTCACATGGATCAGCTCGTCAATCTGGGCTCAGGGAGAGTGATGACGATTGCCAAATAATTGGGGTCAGGCAGGCGCAAGAAGAGGCCGAGGCGGATCCTTTGGCCGAGCTGGGAGACCTGGGAGATAGAGAAGATGATGAGCCACAGAACCAGTTGAAGGGGGTCGAGATGCCCCAAGAGTACTTAGTTGGAGTCTCTACGGAGGAGCTGATTGAAGCAGTCCCGGTTAGGGCAGTCCGACCCTGTAGCTCGGCTACAATCAGTGCTTCTTCAGCTCGGGGGAAGAGGATCGAGCAGCTGTTTGCCTGTTGCAACCGTGAGTGCCATTCCACGGTGCAAATGGCTAATGCTAGACTGAGGAACGTGTCAGTAGACCGACACCACAAGCTGAAGGTTCCAGGTCGGCGTGAATCGGCTTGCTATCCTCCTCACGACTATTTCACCATCTATGACCTTGCATTCGATGTTATTCAGCTCCCTCTTCCCAACTTCATCACCATGATCCTGAACTACTTTGAGCTTAGCCCACGTCAGATATCGCCAAATGGTTGGGCCGTGGTGGTGGCATTTTATGTATTCTGCCTTGAGAGGAAAATAGAGCCTACCCTGCGTCGGTTCAGACAGTTCTTTGTGTACAACCCTAACCCAAAGTAGCCAGGGTGGTTTCATTTCGCAGCTCGGGTCGGAAACTCCATATTCACCAAGTGGCATTCTTCCAACAAGGGTTGGCACAACGACTATTACTGGGTTGAGCCGGCTGTGAATCTTGGGTACAGGTCGGACTGGAATCCGAGCCTGAAGAAGAATGTCAATGATGATCCCAAGCTTTCAGATAAAGAACTTGAGGAAGTTGCGGTGCTGAGGCCCGCATCGGGGATATTGATAAACATCGACAGTGTACTCAAATGGGAGCGGATCTGGAAGTCCAAGCTGTTTGGTAGAGAACACGACCTCTCGAAGGATCATCCTCACCTTCTTCCCGAGCCCGAAGAGAACGCGGAGTCCAGCTCAGCAGAGGGTCAGTTCGCGAGATCAGCACCTGGACTTCTCGTTAACCCGACTGTAATTGTTCTTTTAGGTTGGCCTTCGGCTGTCTCTCACTTCTTTCCTCTATTCTTTTGCAGATATGGAGGATACGAGGAAGCTCGCGTATGCCCAGATAAAAAGAAAGAACAAGGCCAGCGGCGAAGTCTCAGCTCTGTTCGGCTTGGGCTCCGTCCCTCCAGAGTAGAGGCCGCGGCTAAGGGGCCAAGTACGAGAGGTCGGCGCCGAGGTCTCTTCCAAGGGAACTTCGGAGTCGCCCCTTCCCAAGAGATCGGGCTCGGGGGTTGTGATCCCGGAATGCTTGGCGTCCCGTCCTGACACCAAGAAGCGGCCTCGGATCGAATATTCCCAGAAAGGCAAGGCCACGAAGGCGAGCCCTCATGACAAAGGTTTTTTGGAGGCAGTCAAGGTCGCCCGTGATCCCAAGCTTGCAGATGTCCCGGCCGAGCGGCTTTCATTCGACTTGAGGATGACCGTGGAGACGGTGAGTTAAGCTAAGTTACATGTGCATAACTATGCCTTTCAGCTCGACTAATTGCTTTTGTTGACCTTTCGTGTAGGCCGAATCTCACGCTCTGACCATACCCAACCTCCTCACCAAGGTCCAAGCCCACTGTGTTGAGCTCGAGCAGCGATGGGCTGATGCCCGAGCTGAGCTAGATGCTCAAAGAGTGGAAGCCACAAAGAGGTACAAGGAGGACGCAGAGGAGTCAGGTTGGCTGAAGGCGGAGCTCGCAGCCAAGGAGAAGGAGCTAGAAACGGAGAAAGCCCGACGTGAGGCTGCGGCCAAGGACGTCGAGCGCTATATGCAAGAGAGGCGCGAAGCCAAGGCAAAGCTGCGGGAGCTTGTAGATCGGGTCGGCCTCCAGGGGGAGAAGGTGGTAGAAGCCTTCAAGTCCAGCGATGCGGCTGTACACTGGTTGGCCACGGAAGGTAGGGCGATGGCCAAGTACGCTTAGCTAGAGTACTACTTCCGAGGCCAAGTTGCAGCCCGAGAGCGAGCAAAGACCTTTCTCCCCGCCTCCAAGAATGATTACATCGAAATCTTGGAGGCTCTGCCGTCGGAGTTCTGGGAGATTCCTGAGTTACCCGCCGACCTGACATCCCAAGCCAAGGAGGTGATTGACTTTGTCAAGAAGGGCATGGATCAGGTCGGGGATGAAGCCGACGCTACCATCTCCGCTGTTCCTCCTAAGTGAATTTTTGTAAACTCGCCCGGGTCGGGCTCTTGTAATCTCGCCCAGGTCGGGCTTTTTGTAATTTGTATTTCAATTATGATGAAATGAGTATTTTGCATTTTATTCGAGTTCGTACTTGTGTACCTTTCTCTTCGCAAATTTCTCTTAAGTAAGTGGGGTCGGACCAATATAATGGACCATTCAAACTTAATTTAAATATAAAGAACTGAGCTGGACGCGATTAATGAATTATCATCCTAATCCGAGCTAGTTAATTGGGCAACTATATAATTCTCGCCGACCTGGACTCATTAGTCCAATTTAAAATTGGTTAAACTAACGTTGACAAATGTTGAGTTCGAGTTTAGACCCAAACTAACGTCCCGACCTGAAGCTGGATTATACTGAGTTGGAACTTAATCCGAACTGGCAAAACTAATCAAATTGTTATTGATTATACCCAAGCTGGAACCTAGTCCTAGCTAGTTTACTTAATCATTAACTCGTAATTAAGTGTGGCCACAACGTTAATCCGAGTTGGCAGTAGCTAAGTAGTTGAGGTGCTTAGGCCCGGGTCGGGCATTGCACTGATTTGGGCTCGGGGCCTCAACAAAATATTTTTGGCTCGGGAGTCGTTTGCAGGTAATGTTTTGGCTCGGGGCCTTAACAAAATGTTTATAAAATGTTGCAGCTCGGGGGCCGTGGTAAGAGATTTAGGCTCGGGGACCGTTACAAAATATTTTGGCTGGAAGCCTTAGACAAAATACCGTTTCAGGTGTTTTGTGTGTCATGCATTCTTCAGTGGTTTTTCGTACTTGTTGCGGAGGTAGAAGGTTCCAAGTCGGATTTCTCTCACGACTTCGTACTGTCCCTCCTAAGTCGGGGAGAGCTTGTTACCCGAGCGTGGCAAAAAGATGGCCTTTCTGAGTACGAGGTCGCCAACCTTAATAGGCTTAGGCTTGACCTGCTTGGCAAAGGCTCTTTCCATGGCAGCTTTGCTGGCCAGCATTCTGATTTGAGCTTTGGCTCGGAGCTCTTCGGCGAGGTCGAGCTTTCACGGATCAGGGCTCCGTTTATTTCTGGATCATGGTGAAGGGTTCTACTGGTCGAAGACCCGATCTCTACTGGCAGCACTGCTTGAGTACCAAAGGTTAGCTCGAAGGGCGATTCTCCCGTTGCCGAGTTGGTGGTAGTCCGTTGAGCCTACAACACATCTGGAAGAATCGATGCTCACTGGCCCTCTGCTTCCTCCAACTTGATTTTCAGTTCCTGCAAAATGATTTGGTTAGTCCTTTCGACTTGACCATTACTTTGAGGGTGAGCGATACATGAGAATCTAAGGTCGATCCCGATCTCATCACATTTGCCTCGAAAGTATGCACTGTCAAATTGCTTGCCGTGGTCGATAATGATGACCTTTGGTACCCCAAATCGGCAGATGATGTTTTTCAATACGAAATCCCAAGCTGCCTTTTATGTTATTGTAGCAACACCTTCAGCCTCGGGCCATTTGGTAAAGTAGTTTACAGCTACGAAGGCGTGCTTCTTTTGGCCAACACTGGTTGGCAATAGGTCGATGATATCTAGACCCCATTGATAGAATGGCCACGAGCTTATCATCATTGTCAGGTCTATTGAAGGCTTTCTTTGTATATTGGCGAACCTTTGGTAGGTGTCACACTTTTTTACATACTCTTTGGCATCTTGCTACAAGGTGGGCCAGAAATAGCCTTGCCTCAATGCCTTCCGAGCCAGAGCCTTGCCAGCCAAGTGGTTTCCACATACCCCTTCATGAATCTCTCGGAGTACATAGTTTCCCTCCTTGGGCCTGACACACTTTAAGAGAGGCCAAGTGTAGGCTCTTTTGTAGAGTTTCCCAGCTATTATGACAAACCTTGAGGCTTGTTTCAAAAGTTTCAAAGCTGCTTTTTCATCCTCTAGGGTCATACCCCCCTCCAAGTAGTCCACGATTGGTTTGGTCCAATCTGGGCTTATATTGAGCTCGGCTACAGCTTGCACCCCAAACTGAATACTCGGTTCGGATACTTCTTCCACATGGACCAGGGTAGGTCGGCTCTCGCCTAAGGCCAACCTGGATAGGGCATCAGCCTTCATATTCTCTTCCCTCAGAATTTTCTGTATCGTGAACCTTTTGAGCCAGGAGGTCAAATCCTTGACTCTGTTGAGGTAGGCCAGCATAGTACTGTCCTTGGCTTCGAACTCTCCCGATATCTGACTAGAAACCAATTGATAGTCGGTGCTCAGGTCGACTGTCTGTGCCCCGACCTGAGCTGTAATTTTCAGTCCTGCGACCACTGCTTCGTACTCAGCTTCATTGTTAGACACTGGAAAGGTGAACTTGAGGGAGTATTAGTGCTCATGCCGGGACGAGTCGAGGATGACTACTTCGGCTCTGCTTCCAGACTTCCCTGAGGCCCCATCTACATGGACCTTCCACATATCCTCTGGGTCATGCTCGGCTCGACCAGTGCACTCAACCACAAAGTCTGTGATGGCTTGGCCTTTGATGGCTGTTCTGGACTGGTAGGTGATGTCAAATTGACTCAGCTCAACTGCCCATTTCAGCAGCTTGCCCAACGCCTCTGGCTTGTGCATGATTGGACTTGAGTGGGGCATCCGTCATGACCTTAATTGGATGAGCATCAAAGTATGGCTTCAGCTTTCTTGCGACCGTGATGAGCGCGAGGGCGAGTTTTTCCAAGGAGGAGTACCTCACCTCAGCCCTTTGCAAGGTTTTGCTAACATAATAGATCGGCTTCTGCTCCTTCCCTTCTTTGCGGACCAGTGCCGCTGCCACTGCTGTTCCCGAGCATGCTACTATAGTACCAACTCCTCCCCCATCTCAGGTCGGGATAGTAGGGGTGGCGAAGCTAGATACCTTTTCAGCTCTTGGAAGGTGTTCTGGCATTCTGTAGTCCATTCGAAGTTTTTAGGATTCCTCAATATTTTGAACAGGGGAGCACACTTGTCAGCCGACTTGGACATGAATCTGCTTAGTGTCGCGACTTTGCCTGCCAACACTTGGACGTCTTTCATGCAGGTTGGCGGCGCCAAGTCAAGTATCGCCTGAACCTTCTCCGGGTTGGCTTCTATTCCATGGGCTGTGACCATGAAACCCAAAAACTTTCCTGCCTGGACGCCGAATGTGCACTTTTTTGGGTTCAGCTTTATCCCAAATTGCTCCATTACGGCGAAGGCTTCAGCATGGTCGGCTACATGGTCTTCCGCCCTTCTGCTTTTGACCAACATGTCATCTACATAGATCTCCATATTTTAGCCAATCTGATTTTTGAAAACCTTGTTCACCATCCGAGTATAGGTAGCTCTAGCATTCTTGAGGCCAAAAGGCATGACCTCATAGAAGTAGAGACCTTTATCGGTAGTGAAGGCAGTCTTCTCTTTGTCTCCGAGAGCCATCTTGATTTGGTTAAAGCCTTTGAAGGCATCCATGAAAGAGAGTAGCTCCAATCCGGATGTGGCATCCACCATCTGATCAATCCGAGGTAGGGGAAAGCAGTCGTTGGGGCAAGCTTTATTGAGGTCAGTGAAGTCAATACACAATTTCCATCCGCTTGAGGACTTGGTCACCAGTACCACATTGGATAACCAAGTTGGGTATTGGATTTCCTTTATGTGGCCGACATCTACCAACTTATCCACCTCTTCTGCTATGATTTGTTGCTTATCATAATGGAAGTGCCAGCGCTTCTGCTTTATCGGATAGTGGTTCGGGTTGGCATTCAAGTGATGCTCCATCACTCTCGGGTCAATACCTGTCATGTCAGAGGCAGACCATGCAAATATATGTTCATTTTTCAAAAGAAATTGGCTTATACCTTTCTTGAGGTCATTGGGAAGTTCACTCCTGATCTTTGCCCTCTTTGTTTCATCGGAGAGCTCCACCTCTTGAAGGTCTTTAGTCGGGCTCCCTCTCTTAGCATCCCTCTTCTCCTCGGGTAAATCTGGTCCTCAACCAACTTGATATTTGGGTCGGAGAGAGTTTTCATAACATTCCTGAGCTGAGAGTTGGGCTTCTCGGATGGTGGCCGTACCGGCCAGGGTCGGGAATTTCAAGGCCTGGTGGTAAGTTGAAGGAACGACCCTGAAATTATTGAGTGCCACCCGACCCAAGATCCCATTGTAAGTGGAGTTGCAATCCATCACAATGAAGTTGGCCTACATCGAAACTCGCTTGTCTTTATCTTCCAGCTTCAGCGGGAGGTTGATGACCCCTTCGGCTCGGTGGGTTTGCCCGGTGAAACCAGCTAAAGTGCCCCTTAATGGCCTGAGTCGGCTCCTGTCCAACCCCATTTGCTCAAAAGCGCTGAGGAATAAGACTTATGCCGAGCTCCCGGTGTCCACCATCAGCCTCTTCAGAGTGAAGTTGGCTATTTCAGCGCTGATCACCAGTGGGTCATCATGGGGCAATATTACCCCCTCCAAGTCTTCTGAGGAGAAGGTAAGCTCCTCTATCTCCGGGGTCGGACCCCACACCGGTCCATACTCCCTCCCAGCCCGAACATAACCCTTCCTACCAGCCAAGGTCTCTCCACCCGACGCCAGCCCTCATGCGATGGTCTCAATCACAGCCAAACGTCTACCCCCAACCTGGCGCCTAGGTAGGCTTCTCTCTCTGTCCCTCTGATTGTGACTCCGGGTCGGCTGTTGATCTACGTACCTCCGGAGGTGGCCTCAGGCTATCAGTGTAACGCCCCGATCCCTCACGAGATCGGATGCTCTAATAACCATGCTATTCTCAACCCAATACCAAACCCGGTCACAAAATTCCGAAAAAGCGGATAGAGTCTCCCCTGTACCGTGGAAATTCCGAAAACTTGTAATCACTCAATAAAGCCACAACATAACAAGATATTCATTTATAACTAAAGATCTTAGCTTTAAGGCCATCCGAGCCTTAAGACATACAAACAGTTTAGATACATAAAAGCATGCATTCATAACTTAATTTCTTTACAAAACTGTTTATCATGCCATTCCATGATAGCATTGAACATTCTTAGAAATTAAAGCCAACCATACACCCGTTCATTCACACCCAAGCATGCAACGTAGCTAGAAGCAGAAGCTAAAGTTATTACATGCCACAATTCCATAACACTCACTACATCCACTTAGCTTTCAAACTTGCAACTACTCAAATATATATACATAAGCCCTTAGGCTCCAAAATAGAATAGAAAGTAGAACATGTAAAGACTTCCACAGTTTAGCAGGAAATCACTCAAATCTCAAGTAATAGCACACAACAATCAGGTCAACTCCTCCAACTGTACCACCTGAAACATGTTTACCGAGGTATGAGTAATCACGATTGCCCAGTGAGGGATAAGGTCTACCGGGGACGTGCAATGCAGTAGTTAGTACAAATAAAGCATTTTACAAACAAAGAACAATTGAAACAACAAGTTACCACACATTAAAAAGGATACGATTCACTTGTTCTTCAATCACGAACCATGAGCCATGAACTGAAATCCTGATGTAATAATGACACTATTATCGATAAGCCGACATCCCCTTATAACTCCAAAATGGGTGTACTCCGGATGTACCTCGAAATCCTATGACCTAACTCTCCCTAGGCGGCATCCCAAGCGAGAGAGGGACTGGGTAACCATGGTAGCCGAGGTATAGCGGCAAGCCCGATGCCGCACAATTTCCACGATACTACCACGCCCAAATGGTTGCGCAACCACGATGCAATGCACTCAAAATAATAATATTAGAATACATAAATAAACACATGATTGAGGGACAACAAAGTAGGTTGCCCTCACACACAATATATAGACAATAAGTGCACATAATCTAAGTACAAGTAAATAAACTATTATGCACATAAGGATGAAGTCTCCCTCACCTCTATCAAGCTCCACAATGCAAGATTGGCTTCAAATCACTCTCAATCACTTTGAACATAAAGTTAAACATTGTTTCAATTACTCTTTAACTACAACACTCATTAATTATTCAACTTGGTTAGCTAACTCATAGTTTACTTAATTAACATACAAGCAAGTAATCATTTAAGTAATCTAATATACCAACAATATAACTAACAACAATAAAATCGTGATATAAGAATGTTCTACAATCATTTCAAAGAGCATTTTAAGCATAGATAACCATATTTAATTCCATAATAATACTATCAATTTATAAAGCCATTAATTCATACTTATTCTTTTTACAATTAACTTAATATAAAACTCAAGGAAAACACTTAGAACTATGGCAATACAATTATTATAAACAAGAATTCACTTAGAATCTTCAATTCAAGAAAAACAATTATGCAATTTAGTTCATGAAACATTCTCTGGATAACGCCGTATCTTAGATAATTATCCATAACCACATAACCCATCAAGTCCAATCAAAACTTAGCAAATAACCCAACTTTATTCCGAAAGCCCCTTTCGTAAACCCAACTAAAAATTTATCTTCTAAGCAACAGGAGGACACTACGAGCATTCCAAGCATTCAACGATCACTAACCAACCACAAGGAAGTTCTACAAACACCTAAAACACTAGAACAAACCAATTGCCCTAAATGTCCTTCTTTATGTTCTAGTCATTCTAACCAACTTCTAGCCATCTTTTAATGGGTTTAAGCAAATATTTAAGCCATCTAGCATTAATGGCACCTAATAGAAACACTAAAACCATCAATTGAGCAAAAGTCACAAAAACTCAATAGAATACTATTATTTTCTCGAACTTTCTCAAGCTATCACATCCCAACGAGCTATGATAATAGAAATTCGTTTTCACCATGCAAACCTATCCATATTATGATCCATTTAAATGCAAAGAAAACCCGTTTAAACTATAACAATCACAAAACTTCATTCGTCCCCTTAGTTGATTTATACTACAACTAAGTTAACCAATCACCCAACTAATGCCATAACCATACCAAAAGTGCTTCCATGACCTCCCAAGACAATGCCAACACTCAAACCGAGCAAATTTCACACTTGGTCAAAACATCCTCTTTGCAATTCAAGACTAATTAGCTTCCAAACGTAATACGAAGTTCAATGTACGCAACCAAGTTATACTACCTTCCTACTGATACTTAATGACACCACTTAGGACGTCAAAGTCACGCAATTACCCGCATCTAGCCCGAAAGCCCCAAATTCCCTCTTTTGACTTTGTACTACACGTACCTCAACCGGGACTCAAATGGGAGCTAGAAAAGCTTAGTTAGGGTCTACTTAGCCTAGAAACACAAAAAATGAAGGCCAATTTTACTCGGATTCGCAATAACCCCGAAACCCCTTTTCTAAAAGTCGGCTATTTCATTCTTTTGCTAGGTTATGAGCAATTAAATGTTATGGGGCATTTACACTACTTTCATTAACATCTAAAGCACCTATTAGAATCATTGATTCAAGCTATAAAGTCCAATTTCACACATTCCCGTCACTATTCATGCCAAATATTCAACGAGCAATTTCAACCGATTAAACTACGAAACAATAGCATAATTAGGTCTCTACTACTTATATATAACATACATAAGCATATTTGATTATTGCATTAGCATTTAAGAGCAAAACAAGAAATTCAAGAAAGTTGTCACATTTTTAAAATGCAAAAATAGGTATGAAATCCCTCACATATTGCGCGTAGGAGCTCTTAGGAGGCTAGTAAACACCTTAAACCACTTGCACCTAGCTTGGCTTGGCTTGGAATGAGGATTTATTGAGCAAAAATCTCTATTTCTCCTCCTATGCTATTTTCGAATTTGCTACATGTTTTCAGCTTTTCTCTTTTTTTGTTTTGTTTTGTTTTATGAGATTAATATATGTGTGTGAGTATATATTATAAGTGGTGCTAAGTTGGGTGAGTTTATTGCCTATTAAAATGAGCCTAGTCAACTTAAAAACGAGTCTAATGCGCATAAATTAAGTTAGCTAACTAAAACATAATGTTTCACACGTAATACTATTCATTAGCTTTAACAAATCATTTTCTAAACGAAAGCTCCTATCGCTTTAAGCTCAAATGCACATTTTTCTCATTTCTAACATAATTAATGTGATTTAAAAAAAATGCTAATTCGAAGAAAATAGATACTTGGAAAATGTAATGAATAGTAACCAAGGAAAGCAACAAGTAAATGGATAGTGAAAATGCACAAACAGTAGATGAAACAATTAATGAATCATGGCAATGTTCTCGGACGTCACATCCTCTCCCCCTTAAACAAATTGCGTCCGCGTAATTTTTCTTGACAAGAGAACTTTGCATCAATTGAAAACTAACTATAATTACTCTTGAACAGTTACTGAGAAAGACACGGTCTCCTCAAATGAACATCATATGAAAATGCCAAGTAGAAGCCCCGAGCAGAATGTCAAGAAAGATACCAAATAAGCAGTTCGAAGAAGAATTATGAATGAGAACCCAGATAAGAATTCCACTAGTACCGCCTAAGAATTCTCAAGTAAGAACGCCAAATAAAGGCTCAAATGAAGATACTATCTCAAAATCCGAATAAGAATCACGTTGGTCATGAATACCATAGAAGAGCAGAATCCCAACTAAGAGCGGCAAGAAAATGCCAATAAGAATTTAGAGTACAAATACCGAAGATGATTCCATATATTAAGGTTGATTAGAATCCCAAACTAAGTCCTCCGAGCAATACCAACAAGAAAATATTAGAAGAATACTCAATAAGAAAACCCAGAGAACCGTCATATAGAAATCCCAAAGGAAGCCATTCATTTTTGACTGCTGAGCGGAGAAGAATGCCTTAGAAGAAATCCCAATAACTGAGCTCCGCTTACAACACCAATTACCAAATAAAGGGCTGATTAATTGCCTCTCATTCCTACTAATCCACATAACTTGGAGGGCCTGTTGCTAATCATTTCTCCTTAGGGGGAGGAAGAAGTCTTTCTTACCATTTCAATGGGACATGTATGAATGCCAAGATATCACATTTACACATATATGTTTTATACTATTATACAAACATGTTTATATAAGAGTTTATGAAACAGTGTAATCATCAAAGTCATTCAAGCATGACAATCAAGTCAATCATAACACAACTCAATCAAAGACATTCAGATACACACATTACAAGCAACAGTTCAAACAATTAACAATTCACGAGGTCAATTTGATGCACAACTAGCCACTTTACTTCACTTAGCACACATTTAGCATGTAACACATAATTATATGTATGATAACCCGAACCCGTCATGCATTTAATGACATTTAACTGCATTTAATTAAATGCTTAATTAGTTAAATCAACCATTTTACACTATTTTGATATTTCTTTTGGAAGCATTTAATAATTTTTTATATTGATTAATTAAAAGATTATTACCTATTTCTATTAATTATAGTAATTGAATTTATTCTTTTGTATTTAATTAAGTGTCATCTTAAATGTTAGTATTTAATTGCATTTGACTACGTGTTTATATTAACTTGTGTATTTGTATCTTAACATTAATTTCATAATTCTTGAAAATATTTTAGAAATAGTTAAATTATTTATTTTTAAATGAATATTGATTATTTTAATAATCGATTTTAATTTTATTGTATTAAATTACTCGGTTTTCAATTAAATGAGAAAAGTAACTCCGAGCCGGAGTGAATTTTAAACTATTCTATTATTCTACTTTTCAAAAATTATAGTTTTATATTATTGTTCATCATTTGATTAGCGATCGTTTATTGACCGTTCGATCGTAGCATTTCGAAAATAAAAGTTAGAAGAATATTTCTCGAATTTCGTGAATAGCGTTTCTAGTTTAAATTAGCTAGTTTTAGTCGGTTTTCATTAAAATTGCATTATTTTAACTTGGAATAGATTAAATGCCATCAAAATGAGCTTGTTTGACCATATTTTCACTTAAGCTTGACCTTGCAAAATGCCCTTTGTCATCTCTTATAAATAAAATAAGGCAAAAATAAGAACAAAACAAATCCATAAATGCCCATTTTGTCCTCCCATGGCCGAAGGTCCAAGGAAAAGAAAGAAAAAATTAATTTTGCATTTTTAGGCCAAAATCTTGCATGGAATCGGATGAGGATCGTGGCTCGGGTCTTTGCGGGTCTTAATCTTCAATCATTGTGAGGGTTTTCACGCTTGTGTGCATTTTAAATGAAATTTGAATTTGTTTCAATTTCTTAGATTTGTTATATATTGTGTTTAAATGCCTTTTGTTGCTTGAATTAGGTTCTATAATGATCATAGAGCATTGTTTGATAGTTATTTAGAGATTTTTACGGCTGAAATTGCGTATTTGAAATTGGGGAAGAATAATAAATAGTGATTTTGAATAGTAAAATCCTAGAATTTCAAATTTTGATCCGAATTACGATTTCTTGATTTGGATAGGTGCCATTAATGATAGAAAGATAAAATGTGCAATAAAAACGGATCGGTCTTTGTTAAAATTAGAAATTTGACAAAGAAACAGAAAAGGGCAGTTTGACCAAAAGTTGACCGTGCTCGAATTGAGTTGGGGGTTTTGCTATTGAGGGCATGGAAGCACTTTTGGCGCTGTCGTGGCGTTGATTGAGTAACCGGTTAGTATAGCTGTAGTTCAAACGCAGTAGGTGGACTTTCGGGATTCGGTTGGGAAAGTGAGGTTTAGTGACATAAAAACGTGCCTTGTAGTGCCTAAGTGAATGTAGTGAAATCGGTTTCCTAATCCTGTAGCTCATTTGCTCGTAATTGCCTTTGGAAGTTAGGGATTGAATAGTGATATTTGTCGTTTTCGTGTTTGAACTGCTATTACATGTTTAATTGATGTTCTTGTTGAAGTTAATGATAATCATGCTTGAAAAGTTAATTGATTGCTGTTATTGATTGTAAATGCTTGATATCTCGTTTATCGCCACTAATCTGCACTTTCGTGCTATTGCTCGTTTATTGCTTGTATCTCGTATTGCATTGCATTGTGTCAGGCGCGTGAGTGATGGGCCTCTCTGGGCAGTCTCGGGCTGCCAGGGTTGGTTTGCTCTAGCTCCGTGTCCTATTCCCATTTTCGCTAGGGGTGCCGCCTTGGGAGATTTGGGTCGTAGATGTGTCGGGGTACTTCCGGAGTACACCCAATGGAAGTTATAAGGTGGTTGCGTGCTTATTGTTATCGTTGTCAACATCAAGCTCGAGATTGATGTAATGCTTGTGGAATCGAATCGCATGGTACATTGCTCGTATGAGTGAACCGTGACCTTCAGAGTGTGGTATAGCTTTGAATGGTTGTGTTAATACTTTTATTAATTGTTTATTGTATTGATTGCTTACATGTCAGTTACATTGCTTAACTGTCTTATTTGCATTGCACGACTTTCTTTCTCTCCACGTCGATATCTGTCTCGCCCTCACTGAGTATACGTGTTGTATATACTCACTCCTCACCACCACATTTCAGGAAATACCATGTTAGCTGAAAAGTTTGTGGTTATGTGGTAGACCGTGCTTGAAGAGTTGCCTTGCATGCTATGTGGCTTGAGTTGTCAAAGATGCAAAGATGTATATTTTCATGTAATGTATGTATTTAGTGTTAAAATTTATGTAATTAACTTAACTAGGTTTATTTGAATGGTATGATAGTCTATTTTATGCAACGAGTTAGTATAGTTTAATTGCCAAGCATGAATGTACTTGTCAAAGATGAAAAGAGATAGGTTAGCTTTTAAATTGGAAATGTATATTTACTTGTGTTCGCTTGTTGAGAACCAAGGCTCGGATGGCCTTGAGGTGTTTGTATGGTTGGACACGGTGCTGGTCCACTTATATACTTTTGCAAGTTTTGCATTTTGCCTAGAAATAGCGGAGACTCCGTACGTCTTTCCCTAAAATTTTGCTCGGGTTTGGAATTGGGTTGCGATTAGATTGATTGATAGATCTCCCGGTCTCGAGAGGGATCGGGGTGTTACAATATCACATAGGTGCACACATTTAATACAAGACACACAATCACACATGCAGGTATACACTTTCAAGACACACACTTAATAAGCACACACGCAAGGGTTACTACCCGACAGGTCGAGGACCTTGTCCCGGCTTAGAGCTAACTAAGCTCTGATACCACCTGTAACGCCCCGATCCCTCACGAGACTAGAGGCTCTAATAACCATGCTATTCTCAACCCAATACCAAACCCGGATACAAAATTTAGGAAAAACGGACAGATTTTCCCCTGTATTGTGGACATTCTGAAAACCTGTAACCATTCAATAAAGCCACAACATAACAAGACATTAATTTATAACTAAAGATCTTAGCTTTAAAGCCATCCGAGTCTTAAGACATACAAACAGTTTAGATACATACAAGCATGCATTCATAACTTAACTTCTTTACGAAACCGTTTATCATACCACTGCATGATAGCATTGAACATTCTTAGAAATTAAAGCCAACCATACACCCGTTCATTCACACCCAAGCATGCAACGTAGCTAGAAGCAGAAGCAAAAGTTATTACATGCCACAATTCCATAACACTCACTACATCCACTTAGCTTTCAAACTTGCAACTACTCAAATATATATACATAAGCCCTTAGGCTCCAAAATAGAATAGAAAGTAGAACATGTAAAGTCTTCTACAATTTAGCAGGCAATCACTCAAAACTCAAGTAATAGCACACAACAATCAGGTCAACTCCTCCAACTGCACCACCTGAAACATGTTTAGCGAGGTATGAGCAATCACAATTGCCCAGTAAGGGATAAGGTCTACCGGGGACGTGCAATGCAGTAGTTAGTACAAATAAAGCATTTTACAAACAAAGAACAATTGAAACAACAAGTTACCATACATTAAAAAGGATACGATTCACTTGTTCTTCAATCACGAACCACGAGCCTCGAACTGAAATTTCGATGTAATAATGACACTGCTATCGATAAGCCGGCATCCCCTTCTAACTCCAAAATGGGTGTACTCCGGATGTACCTCGAAATCCTACGACCTAACTCTCCCTGGGCGGCATCCTAAGCGAGAGAGGGACTGGGTAACCATGGTAGCCGAGGTATACCAGCAAGCCTGATGCCGCCTAGTTTCCACGACACTACCATGCCCAAATGGTTGTGCAACTACGATGCAATGCACTCAAAAATGATAACATTAGAATACATAAATAAACACATGATTGAGGGACAACAAAGTAGGCTGCCCTCACACACAATATATAGACAATAAGTGCACATAATCTAAGTACAAGTAAATAAACTATTATGCACATAAGGATGAAGTCTCCATCACCTCTATCATGCTCCACAATGCAAGATTGGCTTCAAATCACTCTCAATCACCTTGAACATAAAGTTAAACATTGTTTCAATTACTCTTTAACTACAACATTCATTAATTATCCAACTTGGTTAGCTAACTCATAGTTTACTTAATTAACATACAATCAAGTAATCATTCAAATAATCTAATATACCAACAATATAACTAACAACAATAAAATCGTGATATAAGCATATTCTACAATCATTTCAAAGAGCATTTTAAGCATAAATAACTATATTTAATTTCATAATAGTACTATCAATTTATAAAGCCATTAATTCATACTTATTCTCTTTACAATTAACTTAATATAAAACTCAAGGAAAACACTTAGAACTATGGCAATACAATTATTATAAACAAGAATTCACTTAGAATCTTCAATTCAAGAAAAACAATTATGCAATTTAGTTCATGAAACATTCTCTGGATAACGCCATATCTTAGATAATTATCCATAACCACCTAACCCATCAAGTCCAATCAAAACTTAGCAAATAACCCAACTTTATTCCGAAAGCCCCTTTCGTAAACCCAACTAAAAATCTATTTTCTAAGCAACAGGAGGACACTACGAGCATTCCAAGCATTCAACGGTCACTAACCAACCACAAGAAAGTTCTACAAACACCTAAAACACTAGAACAAACCAATTGCCCTAAATGTGCCTCTTTATGTTCTAGTCATTCTAACCAACTTCTAGCCATCTTTTAATGGGTTTAAGCAAACATTTAAGCCATCTAGTATTAATGGCACCTAATAGAAATAATAAAACCATCAATTGAACAAAAGTCACAAAAACTCAATAGAAAACTATTATTTTCTCGAACTTTCTCAAGCTATCACATCCCAACGAGCTATGGTAATAGAAATCCATTTTCACCACGCAAACCTATTCATATTATGATCCATTTAAATGCAAAGAAAACCCGTTTAAACTATAACAATCACAAAACTCCATTCATCCCCTTAGTTGATTTATACTATAACTAAGTTAACCAATCACCCAACTAATGCCATAACTGTGGTAACACAATCCCACATCAAAAAATTAGGAAGTGGTACAGCTGGTTATAAAGGTTCAAGTCCTTGTAACAGCCAGGAGTGCTTTTCACGTGGGAGACCACGTGAGGAACAAAACCGTGAGAGTATTGGTTCCCTTCGGGGCTTGCTCAAAGCGGACAATATCCTGGTAGTATCGACTCATGCGCCCCTCTGTGGGAATGGTGATCGGGTCGTTACAAATGGTATCAGAGCCTACCACGGGCGACCGTGGCGTTGTGACGTTAGCCCGCGAGGGCGCGTGCCTCTTAAGGGGGGTGGAGTGTGGTAACACAATCCCACATCGAAAAATTAGGAAGTGGTACAGCTGGTTATAAAGGTTCAAGTCCTTGTAACAGCCAGGAGCGCTTTTCACGTGGGAGACCACGTGAGGAACAAAACCGTGAGAGTATTGGTTCCCTTCGGGGCTTGCTCAAAGCGGACAATATCCTGGTAGTATCGACTCGTGCGCCCCTCTGTGGGAATGGTGATCGGGTCGTTACAATAACCATACCAAAAGTGCTTCCATGACCTCCCAAGACAATGCCAACACTCAAACCGAGCAAATTTCACACTTGGTCAAAACATCCTCTTTGCAATTCAAGGCTAATTAGCTTCCAAACGTAATATGAAGTTCAATGTACGCAACCAAGTTATACTAACTTCCTAATGACACTTAATGAAACCACTTAGGACCTCAAAGTCATGCAATTACCCGCATTTAGCCCGAAAGCCCCAAATTCTCTCTTTTGACTTTGTACTACACGTACCTCAATCGGGACTCAAATGGGAGCTAGCAAAGCTTAGTTAGGGTCTACTTAGCCTAGGAACACCAAAAATGAAGGCCAATTTTACTCGGATTCGCAATAACCCCGAAACCCCTTTCTAAAAGTCGGCTATTTTATTCTTTTGCTAGGTTATGAGAAATTAAATGTTATGGGGCATTTACACTACTTTCATTAACATCTAAAGCACCTATTAGGATCATTGATTCAAGCTATAAAGTCCAATTTCACAAAACCCTAACATTCCCATAACTATTCATGCCAAATATTCAACGAGTAATTTCAACCGATTAAACTATGAAACAATAGCATAAATTAGGTCTCTACTACTTATATATAACATACATAAGCATATTTGATTATTGCATTAGCATTTAAGAGCAAAACAAGAAATTCAAGAAAGTTGTCACATTTTTGAAATGCAAAAATAGGCATGAAATCCCTCACCTATTGCACGTAGGAGCTCTTAGGAGGCTAGTAAACACCCTAAACCACTTGCACCTAGCTTGGATTGGCTTGGAATGAGGATTTGTTGAGCAAAAATCTCTATTTCTCCTCCTATGCTATTTTCAGATTTGCTACAGTATTTTCAGCTTTTCTTTTTTTGTTTTTGTTTTGTTTTATGAGCTTAATATGTGTGTATGAGTATATATGCTAAGTGGTGTTGAGTTGGGTGAGTTATTGCCTACTAAAATGAGCCTAGTCAACTTCAAAACGAGTCTAATGAGCATAAATTAAGTTAGCTAACTAAAACATAATGTTTCACACGTAACACTATTCATTAGTTTTAACAAATCATTTTCTAAACGAAGGCTCCTATCGCTTTAAGCTCAAATGCACAATTTTTTCATTCCAAACATAATTAATGTGATTTAAGAAAAATGCTAATTCGAAGAAAATAGATAGTTGAAAAACGTAATGAATAGTAACTAAGGAAAGCAACAAGTAAATGGATAGTGAAAATGCACAAACAGTAGATGAAACAGTAATGAATCATGGCAATGTTCTCGAACGTCACATCCTCTCCCTCTTAAACAAATTGCGTCAACGCAATTCTTCTTCACAAGAGAACTTTGCATTAACTGAAAACTAACTCTAATTACTCTTGAACTGTTACTGAGAAAGACACGGTCTCCTCAAATGAACATCATATGAAAATGTCGAGTAGAAATCCCGAGCAGAATGTCAAGAAAGATACCAAATAAGCAGTTCGAAGAAGAATTATGAATGAGAACCCAGATAAGAATTCCATTAGTACCGCCTAAGAATTCCCAAGTAAGAAGGCCAAATAAAGGCTCAAATGAAGATACTATCTCAAAATCCGAATAAGAATCCCCTTGGTCATGAATACCATAGAAGAGCAGAATCCCAACTAAGAGCGGCAAGAAAATACTAATAAGAATTTAGAGTACAAATACCGAAGATGATTCCATATATTAAGGTTGGTTAGAATCCCAAACTAAGTCCTCCGAGCAATACCAACAAGAAAATACTAGAAGAATACTCAATAAGAAAATCCAAAGAACAGTCATATAGAAATCCCAAAGGAAGCCATTCATTTCTGACTGCTGAGCGGAGAAGAATGCCTTGGAAGAAATCCCAATAACTGAGCTCCGCTTGCAACACCAATTCCCAAATAAAGGGCCGATTAATTGCCTCTCATTCCTACTAATCCACATAACTTGGAGGGCCTGTTGCTAATCACTTATCCTTAGGGGGAGGAAAAAGTATTTCTTACCATTTCAACGGGACATGTATGAATGCCAAGATATCACATTTACACATATATGTTTTAAACTATTATACAAACATGTTTATATAAGAGTTTATGAAACAGTGTAATCATCAAAGTCATTCAAGCATGACAATCAAGTCAATCATAACACAACTCAATCAAAGACATTCAAATACACACATTACAAGCAACAGTTCAAACAATTAACAATTCACGAGGTCAATTTGATGCACAACTAGCCACTTTACTTCATTTAGCACACATTTAGCACGTAACACATAATTATATCACATAGGTGCACACATTTAATACAAGACACACAATCACACATGCAGGCATACACTTTCAAGACACACATTTAATAAACACACACGCAAGGATTACTACCCGACAGGCCAAGGACCTTGTCCCGACTTAGAGCTAACTAAGCTCTGATACCACCTGTAACGCCCTGATCCCTCACGAGACCGGAGGCTCTAATAACCATGCTATTCTCAACCCAATACTAAACCTGGTCACAAAATTTAAGAAAAACGGATAGAGTCTCCCCTGTACCGTGGACATTCTGAAAACTTGTAACCACTCAATAAAGCCACAACATAACAAGACATTCATTTATAACTAAAGATCTTAGCTTTAAAGCCATCCGAGCCTTAAGACAGACAAACAGTTTAGATACATACAAGCATGCATTCATAACTTAACTTCTTTACAAAACCGTTTATCATGCCACTTCATGATAGCATTGAACATTCTTAGAAATTAAAGCCAACCATACACCCGTTCATTCACACCCAAGCATGCAACGTAGCTAGATGCAGAAGCAAAAGTTATTATATGCCACAATTCCATAACACTCACTACATCCACTTAGCTTTCAAACTTACAACTACTCAAATATATATACATAAGCCCTTAGGCTCCAAAATAGAATAGAAAGTAGAACATGTAAAGTCTTCCATAGTTTAGTAGGCAATCACTCAAATCTCAAGTAATAGCACACAACAATCAGGTCAACTCCTCCAACTGCACCACCTGAAACATGTTTAGCGAGGTATGAGCAATCACAATTGCCCAGTGAGGGATAAGGTCTACCGGAGACGTGCAATGCAGTAGTTAGTACAAATAAAGTATTTTACAAACAAAGAACAATTGAAACAACAAGTTACCACACATTAAAAAGGATACGATTAACTTGTTCTTCAATCACGAACCAGGATCTACGAACTGAAATCCCGATGTAATAATGACATTGTTATCGATAAGCTGGCATCCCCTTATAACTCCAAAATGGGTGTACTCCGGATGTACCCCGAAATCCTATGACCTAACTCTCCCTGGGCGGCATCCCAAGTGAGAGCGGGACTGGGTAACCATGGTAGCCGAGGTATAGCGGCAAGCCCGATGCCTCCCAGTTTCCACGACACTACCATGCCCAAATGGTTGCGCAACCACGATGCAATGCACTCAAAATGATAACATTAGAATACATAAATAAACACATGATTGAGGGACAACAAAGTAGGTTGCCCTCACACACAATATATAGACAATAAGTGCACATAATCTAAGTACAAGTAAATAAACTATTATGCACATAAGGATGAAGTCTCCCTCACCTCTATCAAGCTCGACAATGCAAGATTGGCTTCAAATCACTCTCAATCACCTTGAACATAAAGTTAAATATTGTTTCAATTACTCTTTAACTACAACATTCATTAATTATCCAACTTGGTTAGCTAACTCATAGTTTACTTAATTAACATACAACCAAGTAATCATTCAAGTAATCTAATATACCAACAATATAACTAACAACAATAAAATCGTGATATAAGCATGTTCTACAATCATTTCAAAGAGCATTTTAAGCATAGATAACCATATTTAATTCCATAATAGTACTATCAATTTATAAAGCCATTAATTCATACTTGTTCTCTTTACAATTAACTTAATATAAAACTCAAGGAAAACACTTAGAACTATGGCAATACAATTATTATAAACAAGAATTCACTTAGAATCTTCAATTCAAGAAAAACAATTATGCAATTTAGTTCATGAAACATTCTCTGGATAACGCCATATCTTAGATAATTATCCATAACCATCTAACCCATCAAGTCCAATCAAAACTTAGCAAATAACCCAACTTTATTCTAAAAGCCCCTTTCGTAAACCCAACTAAAAATCTATCTTCTACGCAACAGGAGGACACTACGAGCATTCCAAGTATTCAACGGTCACTAACCAACCACAAGGAAGTTCTGCAAACACCGAAAACACTAGAACAAACCAATTGCCCTAAACGTCCCTCTTTATGTTCTAGTCATTCTAACCAACTTCTAGCCATCTTTTAATGGGTTTAAGCAAATATTTAAGCCATCTAGCATTAATGGCACCTAATAGAAACACTAAAACCATCAATTGAGCAAAAGTCACAAAAACTCAATAGAATACTATTATTTTCTCGAACTTTCTCAAGCTATCACATCCCAACGAGCTATGATAATAGAAATCCGTTTTCACCATGCAAACCTATCCATATTATGATTCATTTAAATGCAAAGAAAACCCGTTTAAACTATAACAATCACAAAACTCCATTCGTCCTCTTAGTTGATTTATACTACAACTAAGTTAACCAATCACACAACTAATGCCATAACCATACCAAAAGTGCTTCCATGACCTCCCAAGACAATGTCAACACTCAAACCGAGCAAATTTCACACTTGGTCAAAACATCCTCTCTGCAATTCAAGGCTAATTAGCTTCCAAACGTAATACGAAGTTCAATGTACGCAACCAAGTTATACTACCTTCCTAATGACACTTAATGACACCACTTAGGACCTCAAAGTCACGCAATTACCCGCATCTAGCCTGAAAGCCCCAAATTCTCTCTTTTGATTTTGTACTACACGTAACTCAACCGGGACTCAAATGGGAGCTAGCAAAACTTAGTTAGGGTCTACTTAGCCTAGGAACACCAAAAATGAAGGCCAATTTTACTCGGATTCGCAATAACCCTGAAACCCCTTTCTAAAAGTTGGCTATTTCATTCTTTTGCTAGGTTATGACCAATTAAATATTATGGGGCATTTACACTACTTTCATTAACATCTAAAGCACCTATTAGGATCATTGATTCAAGCTATAAAGTCCAATTTCATAAAACCCTAACATTCCCGTCACTATTCATGCCAAATATTCAACGAGCAATTTCAACCGATTAAACTACGAAATAATAGCATAAATTAGGTCTCTACTACTTATATATAACATACGTAAGCATATTTGATTATTGCATTAGCATTTAAGAGAAAAATAAGAAATTCAAGAAAGTTGTCATATTTTTTAATTACAAAAATAGGTATAAAATCCCTCACCTATTGTGCGTAGGAGCTCCTAAGAGGCTAGTAAACACCCTAAACCACTTGCACCTAGCTTGGCTTGGCTTGGAATAAGGATTTGTTGAGCAAAAATCTCTATTTCTCCTCCTATGCTATTTTCGAATTTGCTACAGTGTTTTCAGCTTTTCTCTTTTTTTTTTTGTTTTGTTTTATGAGTTTAATATGTGTGTGTAAGTATATATGCTAAGTGGTGTTGAGTTGGGTGAGTTTATTGCCTACTAAAATGAGACTAGTCAACTTAAAAACGAGTCTAATGCGCATAAATTAAGTTAGCTAACTAAAACATAATGTTTCACACGTAACACTATTCATTAGCTTTAACAAATCATTTTCTAAACGAAGGCTCCTATCGCTTTAAGCTCAAATGCACATTTTTCTCAATCCTAACATAACTAATGTGATTTAAGAAAAATGCTAATTCGAAGAAAATAGATAGTTGAAAAACGTAATGAATAGTAACCAAGGAAAGCAACAAGTAAATGGATAGTGAAAATGCACAAACAGTAGATGAAATAGTTAATGAATCATGGCAATGTTCTCGGACGTCACAATCAGTGCCTCGATCTCTTGTTTCAAATCTTTGCACTCCTCGGTGGTGTGGCCATAATCCATATGGTAGCGGCAATACTTGGTCCTATTGCGCTTTTCAGGTCGGTCTTTCATCCTCGGCGTTGGAGGTAAGTGGTTTTGGTGCTGGATCTCTATCAGGATCTGCTCCCTTGAGGTGTTGAGGGGAGTGAACATGGTGAACCGGGGGTTCTGCTTTGGCTGCTGAGACTGCTTGCCTCGTTCATTTTGGGTCTTACCCCCAGGTTACCTTCTTACCGGCTTCCTTCTCCTTGTCATCGTCCCTCTTCACTTGATGGATTTTCTCCGAGTGTATGTACCCTTCTGCCTGTACTATCAGCTTGGCTACAGTATCCACGGGGTCGATGGCGAAGGAGGATGTGAGGGGACCCAACCTGAGCCCGCTTTGGTAAGCCATTAACGCCATGGAGTCCTCCAGGTTGGGGATTCTGAGCAACTCTTCATTGAATCGGGCTATGTAAGCCCTCAAACTTTTCCCTCTATGCTGCTTCACCAACAGCAATGTAGAAGTGTGGCGGGTGGCGCGTTGGCTTCCCGCGAAACGGGACAAGAAAGTCTTAGCCAGCTGATGAAAACTTGTAATAGAGCCCGGATGAAGTTTTTGGAACCAGTCCAAGGCGTTGCCAACCAGGGTGGTCGGGAATGTCTTCGTCTTCATCAGGTCAGTCATATCATGCATAGTCATATGGTGATCAAAGTTGAACAGGTGGTTGGCTGGGTCTCCGTCCCCATTGTAGATTGCCAGGTTGGGCATCCGGTTGCCGGTGGGCAATGGCGTTACCAGTACCTCAGGCGAGAGTGGGCTTACGCCGAGCTAGTTAATGACCTTGGCTATGGCAGCCGCGGTCTTAGCCTGCTCGGGGTCGGCATGGACCGCCCTTTTGCCTCTCGCCTCCGTTGGTCTCGCCTCCGGCTCCAGGGAGCCTTTTTCATCTTGTGCTCGGGTTCACCCCGGGGCTGGAATGCGGAACTATGGATGCGCGGGCCACGGCATAGCTGTTTGTGGAACTGGGGGTTCCGCTGCTAGTCGGGCTACCTGCTCCTTTAATTCCTGGAATATCCTGAGCATCATCCTCATCTCCGCTGACAGGCTGGAGTTGAGGTCTTCATCGGTAGAGGGGTTGGTTTCTAAGGCTAAATGTATACGTTGGCTCGTTTCAACATCGGTTTGCGTTGGATCTTGGCTAGGCACTTGCATGGTTTCGAGGTCCTCGTCCGGGTTGGGCGAGTCCTCTTTCGGTGCGCTGTGGCTTCTGGTTTGTACCATGATGGTTTTTCAGTGAGTGGTGAGAAGAGTGATAGAAAGAACTCTTCCCTACAATTGCATTACAAATTTACTGACATTGATATGATTTTACTAGTACACAATTCAGCATAAAACACAACATATTAACATAAGCAAATCAAATACATACTACATGCATTTTGCCTACCTCTAATGCAACATTATGAAGCTAATTTTTATTAATTTTTTATTTCAAAAAGGTCACTCACAAAAATTAATTTTACAATATCTCGCACTCACGGCAACAAACTTAAACATGTAAATTACTCAGAGGGTAAAACCATCAAACATGAGAAATTTTTGCAAATTTACAAACAAAAGCTACAATGTTTCTTTCCATGCTTTTGTTTCACTAAATGAACAACTGAAACCTAAGCTGAGTAATTAACAAAACATTCATAATTAAAAGCACTAGAAGCATAAAACAAAGTTAATTAATTAACCACTAAGTAAATTAAACGAAATAAAAGCATTTTTTTCCTAGTACCCATCAGGAAAAGATCAGATTACCAAGAACCAAAAGACCACCACAAAACAACTAAACACAAAGTTGTCATCTTGGAATCAATACAGCGGTGATTATTAAGTCACTCTCATAAATCGTCAGGTGTGACAAACACTGCGTGATTAACATTTAGTCACTAATACAATAAGATTTAAACTCTATAAACAATAATGAAACAAATGTCACGTGTCTCCTCATCCTTATGCATGGAAAAAGTTCTAAGCTAACTTCGTATATTACATTAAATTAGGGCAAAAAACAAGGAACCGAAAATAAGTAGTTTTTAAAATTAGAATTATGCCCATTAAAATATATATATAAATTTTACTTAAAATAAACATATATCATTATCATAGCAAGTGAATGTAACACATGCCACCCCACCAAGTGACCATCCATTCCATTTTAAAGTTACATTTATCAGTCAAAGTCCACAAATGACTAGAATCGAATGCATGTGCGAATGAAAAAAGTTGAAGCCATAATAGGATTTGGATTCCCTTATTACACATAAAAGAGATCTAATTTGGTGGATTATTTAGATCAGTTTTATCAAAAATAGTATTATTAATTCACTGCTAAATTTATCTCTGAACGTTGTATATAAGTAGACATTTTTTTGACGTAGACTTAATTAATTTAGTACGGAAAACTGCCATATTTATAGTTTCCATTTGTACATTTGGTCACCGTTTTCGTGTACAAACAGTGATAATTTACTTTTCATCAGCTTTGTTTAGAGAACTTTTTCAATTTACCCAAAAGTGATAATGTACTTATTCAAGATATATTAATATGGTTACATGTAATAACTCGACAAAGCATTAAGTATTCAAAAGACAAAGAAGAAGACAGACTTAAGGCGAGAAGCAGCAGCTGGAGAGTGAACAGAAGCTGAAACCCTCCAATTTAATGGGAGGAAAACTTTTGTCCCTAAGGCCTACCTTCCAATTTAATGGGAGGAAAACTTTTGTCCCGAAGGCCTAGTATAATTCTTAAATATATGGCAAAAGTTAATAGTCAAATCTTTGACTTGTGACAAAAAACCGAAAATGCCCTTAAGTACTAACTATATACTTGCATCTTTATTGCACATAAATGGAGGGAAGATTACTGTTGATTCAAATGGTTATATTCCTCAATGACATGGAATTTTTTTTTTTTTTGGGTCAAATCAAATAATATTAATAAACAACAAAACAAGCAGTCACCCTACACTAGTAGGATGAAGATCCAAGTTCAGTAGATACAATAAATGAGAAGGGACATTTGCAACCCAATCCAAAGGCAGATTATTCCTAAGTTTACATTTAGAAACTCAATCACAATGTTGGTTTGCAGTTCTCCTAATGCATTGGAGCTTCACATGTGAATCATCTATCACAATCTTTTGAATATCATCAATAATGCACCTTGAATGCCAATCGCATGCAAGAGCCGGGGATTCGATTGCTTTAATAGAATCACTTCTGCATCACATTCGATGATGATGCTATCACAACAAACCTGCTTGGCGAACAGGCACGCGTCCAAGAGAGCCAAGGCTTCTGCTTCAAACGCGGAAGAGTAGTAAACAAAGGAAGCTTGCCCAGATTGGAGAGCACCTTTCCAATCTCTGCAAATGAAAGTGATAGCTGTTTTTCCTTTCCCAACAAAAGAAGCATCCGAGTTAATCTTCCATGAATTATGAGGTGGTGGTACCCACATTGAGACAACATCAACACTAACTCCCTGCGGCAAACGAAGACTGTGGTTTCTACCAACACATGATTCCTGCAGACTCTCAATAAGGCATTGAGCCTAGACCACAGCTCTATCAATATCCAGCTTTCCTTTATCAATGCTCACATTGCATCCCTCTTTCCAAATAGTCCAGCAACAAATTGCAACAACTTTCAATGCTTCAAATCTTTGGTAGCCAGAGTCAACACATTTTTTCACGATAGATATCAACCAATCACTAAATCTAACTGTTGTACCTGGGTCGATGGCACATTGAAGAGGAGATGCAAACCAAAATCGATGGACCCATGGGCAACCAAAGAACATATGCTCAATAGACTCAACCTGTTCAAACACATCGAACATAAGGGGCTAGATGCACATTTCCTTTTCCATCGATTCTCCTGCGTGGGAAATGCATTATGGCAACCTTCCAATAAAAATCTGAATTTTAGGGGGCCCCTTACAACTCCAAATAAGCTTCCAAAGTGCACTAGGTGCTTGGTACGAAAGACCTGCTTTACACACCGAAACCTTTGCTTTATGAACATTCCATTTTTTAGCTTCAAAGTACCCTATTTTAACAGTATAGTGGCCATCTCTAGACAAGGGCCAGACAATACAATCATCCCTAACAGGGTGCAGCAAATAAGTTGCAAGAATATCCTATGCAATATTATTTCTAAACAATCCTCGAATAATAGCTTCATTCCACTTTCCTCTTATTCTATCAATCAACTCTGAAACTAATTGTGGACCTTCCATGGTGCTCTTCTGAATCTGCCTTATGGTTCATGAGCCATGTATTGTTCCAAATGTTAATACTCTTGCCATCACCAACAACCCAAATAGCCTTCTTCTTAAACAAATCTCTTCCTTTAATAATACTCTGCCATGACCATGAAGAAATTCTTCCCTTTTTTGCATCCCAAAAGTTTCCTTTTGGAAAGTAAATTCCTCTCAACAACTCGGTTGAAATGCTGTTTGGATTGATTTGAATTCGCCAAGCTTGCTTTGCAATTAAAGCCAATGACATGGAATAATGGTGCCAATTTAAGTACCATTTTTGCAACTACAAACCTGCAATTTATTTTTCATACTCAACAAAGCAATATTCCCACGTCATTCTAGTCCTATATCACAAATTTTGAAACTTGCACACAATTTCAGCACATGTAACATCTCTACAACATCATCATCCTCACTTATAAAAATGTTATTATGGGAGTAGAGCAACCGTGCGTATATTTAGAATTTCAGTATTCAATGCATAATAATTTGTCAAAATAGCATTTTCTGGCCACAGTTACTGCAACGTGTGGTTTCTGCATTACATTTCTGGCTACTTCAATCATATTTTAGGGTTGGACTTAGAATAATTATCGTCTAAAAATAATACGTGAGGTTCAAGCTCTATTAAAAATAGGCAAATGCCACCATCATGTCACCCATATGGAGCTGTTTTTAAATTTTTTCCTTCAGTTAGTAAAGTGTTATGGTAAGAATTAACTTAATTTGTGTACACAGTAGCATTTTCGATTGACATACAAGATTGCTAGTGCTTCTTGAGTGGATTGTTGCATTTACTGAAACTGATTAGCTTGTTCTGTCGTATCTCATTCATTTAAATAATTACTCTATTAGCTTCTGAGTCTATTCAATGTCACGAGGGGTCAAAAACGTTTGTTTGTTTTTTTTTTTTTTTTTAAAAAATTAGTGAGTATTTGAGTTTTATCTAATTAATCTTATAAGTTCTTAAAGTTAACGGTTGAATAAACTTCCAGTGATTTTGAAGAAACTCAATCTAAGTATACCTAAAAATCTTTACCAGTTGAACAACCTTAAGGGTTACGAGGGGGCAAGAGCCTACTACAGCAGGTAAGGCAACAAGCAATATTCCAAAGTTATTAGGCTTATCTTCACAGAACTTTCAATTGGTTATGTATTCAATGAAAGAACTGAATATAAATTAAGCATACGTACTAAAATTATGCCAACTATCATCATCGCTTAGGCTGGTTCCAACAGCCTTTTTAAAATAGCTTTTTAGCCATTTTAGGGAGGTAAATACTCAAATTATATTCTAGCAGCCTCCCTAAAATTGGGACCTCTTTTTTTTTGCTTGGCTCTTTACATGTAGAGAGTCAAAAGTGACTCTCTATATCTGTAAAATTTAAAAGATTCTTTTTATAATTGCAAAATCAAATTAATTTTATTTCTAACTTTTTATCATCTTTACGGAATTTCAAATTTTAATGACAACTTTCTAATTGAATCAATACCGACTTTTTCAATTAAAACAAAAATAAAATAAAAATATAATATTAATTGAAAATATAATAAAATAATAAAAATTAAAATAGAATGTCATCATTAACAAATAAAAAATAAAAAAATCAAATAGTGTATATAATAAAAATATAGATATATTAGATTAAAATAAAATAGAGAGCCTCTAAAATACGAATATTTTAGTTTACTATAATATCTACATAAAAATTTTTTTTTAATGAAAATGAAAAAAAAATAATATGCACAATGAAAAGAAAAAAAATATTTATTATAAACTATAATAGAAAATAATTATTAATAATTAAAATAGTATATCATCATTAAAAATAAAAAATGTAAATAAAAAAATTAAAATTGTGTGTTTGATCTAAAAGAGATATATATTAGATTAAAAAAAAAATAGAAAGTTCCTAAAATAGAGAAATTGTTGGAGTAAAACTGAAATATGGAGTCCTAAAATAAAGATAGATTACAAGTAGGGAGGTTGCTGGAGTAAAATTAGAATAAGGAGCCTTTAAACTCTCTACATGTAGAGAAAAAAATAAGGAAGCTGTTTGAGTTAGTCTTATACAATTTAAGGTGGTCCCAAATGCCTTTAGATAAAAAGAAAGTAAAACAATACAAGAATTGAGTGAAATGATTAGGCAGTGATCTGTTGTTGTCACACATTTTAAGTTCAAACCATGGCTTCGACCTCCATTATACAAAAATAAATAAAAGGAAAGTTAAACACGAAATCTCCCCAGCTTCTTAGGGTATCTCCAATGGGAGATACTATTTATAAAAATTTATCATTTTTAATAATTTTTAAAGATTGGGTCTCTAAATTTAGAGTCAAAATGCATGAGGCCCACATAATTTTAGAGATTTTAGCCAAAATAGAAACTCAATTTATTTTTTTTGCTCTAAATTTAGAGATCCAAAAAATGATTGGGTCTCTATTTTGGCAAAAAAGTTGATAAAAGTGGTGATCTTCATCTATTTTGGCTCTAAATTTAGAGACCCGAGTCTCTAAATTTGCCAAAAATAATAAATTTTTGTAAATAGTTCTCACCATTAGAGATACCCTTAGAACGTGTTATTAGCACTTCTGCTGTCTTCCTCCATGAAGAATGAGAAATTGATAGCGAGCACTTTCTCCAGATTTTTACTACAGGTCGTGAACCAAATGGAGCAAGCCAGATATAAGTAGGGAAACATACACCATGAGGAGCAAGTCGTAAACCCAAATCTGGTCTAGATTTCACCGTCTGAACAAAGAGACAGCTAGAATAGGTTTTCTTAACCAATCAGCAAACGTGCGTTCATACGTACGTATACGTATAGACATGCATCATCTTTTTTTGTAAGTTCAAATTTCTCTGTTTTTGATAAGGGCATAGGCATTTTTTTTTTTGGAAACCAAAATGTATATAGGCATATATCTTATGTAATGAAAATATCATCTTTTGACAACGGACTTCTTAAAGTAAATCCTGTATAATTTTAAAGCAGGATACTTGGGTCAACCTAGACTGACTGTTGTTTGTCTCTCGCAATGTTAACGGGATCTACATGTGTGAGGTTCACTAATATGTGAGAGATCGACAATAAGTTTAAACTAGACAAAGAGTTTTCCAATATAAAATTCACGTAATTGTACAATTGTTCAAGAGTCTACTCACCGCCTGATTGGAAGAACAATTGCCTGATAACAAGGTTTGTGCATTTGGAAACCGCGTCAGTGAAGAATTATGCTCTTTGGATGCTTCGTTCTCCTGCTCTAATTTTGCACTTCCTGTGAATTCTGATGGAAATTACCACAGAAAACAATGTTGACTTAAAAATGGCATAACTGCATCTGATTATCTTCAATGATCATCATTCATCATCATCAGTAATTAGTGATTAAGATATGCATAAAAAATAAAATGCTTACCTAGTTTCTCGCAAATATGCATCTGTAATGACTTTGAATTTTTGGGAGAAGAGAAACAACCAAAAAGAAAGAACAATAGGTGAATTGATTTAGTTGCAGAAATATAAAGAGGAAAGTTACAGAGAAATTAAGCAAGCAAGAAGAAGAAAAGTATAAATGAACATAGTGTTTGCTTAGCTTCTTCTCTTACACCACTCATGGATATGTATATTCCTTCTCACATCAAATGCCAAAAACGCCTAACAACTTCTAACTAACAAGCCACGTAGTCCATGAGATGCTTAGGAATGGTTATGGCTTGCGTGCTCTTTCTAGCAGCTGGACTTGG
This sequence comes from Ehretia macrophylla, assembly GCA_037974665.1. NCBI lineage: Eukaryota > Viridiplantae > Streptophyta > Magnoliopsida > Boraginales > Ehretiaceae > Ehretia > Ehretia macrophylla. The sequence continues at coordinate 35,555,926 of CM075779.1, read as the reverse complement.
TTGATCAACTGAATTGGGCTCTGTCGTTTGGGTTAGGCCATTAGCACAATTAGAGCAGTCCACAGCTATTGGGTTCATAACATTACCTCCCCCATTTGAGATAACCTTGTCCTCAAAGTTCAAGTCATGATAAAAAATCAAGAAGTCATCCTCATCAAGCCAAGTTGCAGCTTGTGACATTACAGCGAATAGAACTATTTCGGGCATGGAAGGAGTAGTTAATTCAAAATGTACCTCCTGAGACGACAAAGTCATTGCCATAAAAGTTGATACCAACAAATATCTTTTTCCCAATTTATGACCATCACTGCATCTGGCACCGAGGAGAAACTGCAAGGTGGAGTGGATCCACTTCAAAGGAGCATTAGGCCCTGGATTATGAGGACTCGAGAAGTCATAAGCCACAAGGGAGAAACCATCAACAGCTTCACTCAACTTATGAAGATCTTCTGGTCCAAAATCATGCTCATGCAACTTATCTGAATGAGGTGGTCCTATAACATAAACTAACTGCAGAGCCTTCTTATTACCCTCTGTAAACTCAAAGAATGCAAGGCTTCCCCAAGTTGCTTTACAAATTGTAATGCTAGGTTCCGCATGTCTGGATCATGTAAGACACCATAAGCTGCCTACCTTGACCAAGACTCAAGTACAATACCATCACAACCCATTTCCTTGCATTCAGTTATGATAAGGTTAATCGCTTTAGCCCTCTGTTTCTTCTTTTTTAGCAGGTCCATAGGAATTGCTTCCAGAACAACCCTGGGTAAAACCAGAGCATCTCCCTTCATTCTAAGCTCCGAAATCCATCTCGTATCAGCATTATGTCTTCCCTCCAACACTAACTTAGTTCCCTGGCTCTTAAGTTCATACCACACTGGTGACAAATGCGTAAACTTGGACGCAAACTTCTTTGCCATATCATATACTTTTGAATTCCAAGGAGTAATGTAAGCCAGGATAGGATTCTTAAAATGTCGCGCGTTCATAACAATCTCTACAACATACCCATATATGGCAGTCTTAATAAAAAAACCACAGATACAATTTAATCTTCACAGAGAAGCCAAAAGTCGAAAAGCCTCTGAGCACTGCAGTTCTTCTAGCTGAATCGGAAGAAAAGCTAGAGGGAAAACAATGTAGATTACCTCCCCTTGAAATTTTCTCTCTTTAAGCTCTGTTTCGGTTTGTGCTCCAACCTGGATAACAGCAACACCACCTGAGAGTTTTGCAATTCTTTCATTAAGCTTTTCCTTTTCATAGTCCTGCTCAACTACCTCAACTAGGTTTCTGATTTGTTGAACTCGTTTATTCACTACTTCATCCGTGCTTCCATCACCAACAATGGTTGTTCTCTCCTTGGTAAGTACAACTTTGGAAGCATGTCCTAAGACCTCACTTGTTGCTATGTCCAGGGTTAAGCCAATCTTATCTCTAATAATAGTACCGCCAGTGAGGATAGCAATGTCATCAAGATATTGGCTCTTGCGCTTTCCGAACCCGGGTGCTTTAAGTGCAGCAATCTTCAATGCACCTCTGAGCTTATTAACAACAAGAGTAGCAAGAGCTTCCTGCTCAATGTCTTCAGCTATTATCACAATTGGGTACCCACCCCTGATGGCATCTTCCAAAACACTAATTAAATCCCTTGCATTTGTTATGTTTTTGTCAACTAGAAGTAGCTTGCAATTGTCATACTCGACAGCCATCTTCTAGCTAGTAATATCTTTCTTAACAGTCCAAGCAATGCCAGTAGATGTATGCTCAGCTGTACAGCTTCTTAAAATCACAACAACAGAAAGAACCTTATTGTGCATCAAAATTGCACAACCAGGCTCAAGCTGATCCTCATCAACAAACGATAAGATCCCAACGTAGGACTCTAGCCCAACTGACGACGATATAATTGCGTAATTCTCATCAATAAAAACATTCAACAACAAATTATAACTAAATGTCCCAAAGTTTAAACCCAAATTCTTTTTCTATAACATCAAGTATACGAATAGTTTCATTATAAAATTCGAATTTCGCAAAACATTTGATGAAGAAGATGAAAGTACCATCACTTATGTTAACATCTGAACCCTGCTGAATGTCATTCATGCCTAGAAACTGTTTGCCGAAACGCTCAACCCAGAGAATGTTCGAATTGCTTATGGTTGGCTTGCGTTGCTCGTCACCGCCGCTGTTTGAAGAGATTTGATCAGCAATCATCTATCCCAAAGTATTTTCGTCGGATTTTATTACAATGTCGTTGCACGAGGTATGGTCTTCCGATGTAACAACAGTTGGTGAAAAAACTTGAGTACCCATGATAGTGGTGATTGAAGAGCTCAACGATGAAATAGGTGAAATTGTAGGAGCTATCTTGTGGACGAAACCCGAAGGGGTAGTAGGCGTTGTCGTCGATGATGGTGTAGAAGAGGTCGTCGTCACCGTTGACGAAGTAGGCGCCGGAGATGGTAGGGCGCCAAATTTGTCAATTAAGAGCGCAATATATCGGTCAAATTTGGTGTCAAGAGTCGTGAGCATAGAATTGAGAGTGCCAAGACTTTGTTGATGGTCATCGAGCCATTGAGAATGTTCGGCTGCACTTTGCTCAAGCTTCTTCACTGTCTCTTCCATAGCATCGAATGTTGTTCCGTCCGCCATGTTCGACTCTCAACGAGAGCACCAATGTAACAACTTTGAATTTTAGGGGGAAAAGAAACAACCAAAAAGACAGAACAATAGCTGAATTGATTTAATTGCATAAATATAAAGAGGAAAGTTACAGAGAAATTAAGCAAGCAAGAAGAAGAAAAGTATAAATGAACATAGTGTTTGCTTGATTTCTTCTATTACACCACTCATGGAAATATATATTCCTTATCACATCACATGCCAACAATGCCTAACAACTTCTAACTAACAAGCCACGTAGTCCATCAGATGCTTAGGAATGGTTCTGGCTCGCATGCTCATTCTAGCAACTGGACTTGGTTGATCAACTAAATTGGACTTTGTCGTTTGGGTTAGGCCATTAGCACAATTAGAGCAGTCCATAGCTATCGGGTCTATAACAGCATCATAATATCGCCATTGAAACTGATACTGACCTCAATAAAACAAATTAAATACCATTCTTCAAGAAGCAGATTGTGGAAAAAAAGAGGAAGTAAAGGAGCAACAAAAAGATTGATTTCATGTTAGACATAAAATCATAGACCATCAGGATTAATGCATACCAGAAGCAGCGTTACTCTTCAAAACCACCGTAAGACTGTGCAGCTGTGACCACAGATGTGTTTACCCATGCGTGTTAGGATTGCACAGTCTGGTGGTCGTTTTGAAGTACATCCCACAACATGTATTCAAGCATTCAAGTCAAACCTGTGAGTATATGTCAAATCAATGTCCCTGCATTCTAAGTTGAAACCAGCTTTCTTAAGCAGCAACCCAATGCTTATAATTACTTGTTCTACTGGCACCTGAACATAGACATGAATTATCTAGCTGAAATCAAGTTAAAAATTTACTCCAGCGAACAAAATACTACTATTTTCAAGACTTACATTAGATTGATCTGATTTCAAATAGGCATCAAAAGCGTCACCATACTTTTCAAAAACATGGAGCAGCTTGAGAGAATCCTTGAGACTCGTCTCCATCTCTTCACATGATTCATCAAATACGTTGTACAATTCAGGTGTTGGTAATCCAAGATCTAATATTATATGCTGCTTGATAGTCAGGCCCACATGTAAACCACGAACAAGTTTTCTGTATTTATACATATCGAAAATATCCACACCACAGCTTCGCTATCCATCAGATCACGTTCAAAGCTAGGATTATCTTCATATTTTCCACTCATTGGAACCAAAACCTTATGGCGAGTCACAGGAAGCAATACTGTTAACTCCATTAGCCCACCAATCTTTGCACAATAGCAAGCAATTTCCTCAACCCCTTTTGTGTACTGTGCAAGCAGTTTGACACATTCCAATATTGGTCTCTGTGGAAAATACAAATTTCCCAAAACATTGGTGACCAAAAGGTTAGTTGAGCCCCAAAGATCGAACACAAAGGAATTAATGGTGTCAAGCCAGCAATGGCAGAGACATGTATAAGTGAGTAGGAGCTGCATCCTCTATTCATTTCAATTTTTTTTTTAAAACTATATATATTAATTTTAATTTGAAAAATCAATGTAGTTCCCATTGAATAAATTATTTGAACATGAGTCTTAAGCTCCGTTAGTTTGCCATAAAATATTTTCCTAGAAAATGTTATTCTAATTTTTTGGTATTTGATAATACTGAAAAATTGGCTAATTAAAAAATATTTTGCGATCAAATGAAAATATTTACTTAAAAACTTTGAAAAATATTTCTTTTTAGGAAAGAAAACATTTTTCACTTACTTCACCCTACATTCACCCATCCCAAACGTAGATGAAAATATTTTTCACTTACTTCACGCACCTTTACCCACTCCAAACACCATAAAATTATTTCAATGCGATAATTAAACACCAAAAAATACTCTGTTTTTCAAGAAAACATTTTTCTTTGTTTCACCTACAAATTATTTTATGGTAAACAAATAAAACCTTAAACTATGTGTTTTTAGTCCTCACCCTACACCTGCTAACAAGAACCTCTACTACAGCCAGCACTTAACAACCGACATGATTAAAAGAAGAAGAAACACTTAAAATTTAAAGGTATATATATATAATAAGCTGGAAAAACAAACCGTTTGTGGCAGGCATAGCAAAATTAGAAGCTTGAAGATAGATTGTCCAACACTCCACTTCTCTAGATGTTGAGACAAACATAATTTTCTGAGCGTCTCATGTATGGGTAGAACTCCATTAGACTGATCATTGATAAGTGGTAGGTAGCCACATTTTTTGATGAGCAGATCAATAATATGAGGATCACAAAGCATACCACACGCAGCAGAGAATAGATATAGACCGTAAAGAGGTATGATGGAGTAGTCTTCATCAAGATTGGGTGGTGTACCACCCATTTCAAAAACAAGCCATCTTGTACACTCTTTCGCTTCGTATTGCATGCAGTCAAGCAGCAATTTTGTATTGAAAACGAGGGTTCCAGCAGCATAAGAAGGATTATTCTGTATTAGTTTATTTATAATTTCCAGAAGAATGGTTTGTTATTATGTATTAATTTATTTGTAATTTCTAGATAGATGGTAGAACTTGAGTTTGAATTCTATTTATAATTAGGAATAGGCGTTTTCAACCCATGACTTTAAAAATTGATCAAAATTATGCTAAGATATTGAAAATAAAATATCAAGATAAAATGGTAATAATACTATAAATCTCTGAATAATTTTAATTATAGTTATTTCAAAACAATATACTAGCAAGTAACACACTCGCGTTAGTCTTACTATAATGCCTTTCACCTAAGATTTTTTTTTTTTACTTATTTAAAAGGAGGTTAAACTAATTTTACATAACTTTTAAAAAATGTTGTACATTTTAAGAATTTATCTCTAAATTTTTTACAATTAAAGTAAAAATCATACAATTAGACCAAATGAACAATGATACATAATAGTTTATCCCTGGGAGCATTAATTGGACCAAAAAGGCGGAGGTAAAGGACCATATAGATTAGCATAACATAAGTAACATGTACCTGTGAGTATCTGTCAAATTAATGCCCTTGTATTCCAAGTGGAAACCAGCTTTCTTGCATTATTGATCTGATTGCAGATAAGCATCACCAGCCTTTTCAAAAACTTGGAGTATGTTGTGAGAAGCCTTGAGACTCATCTCGCTGTCTTCATATGGTTCGTCAAATGACTTCTCCAATTCATGTGATGGTAATCCAAGATATAATATAACATGTTGCTTGATCGTCAGGCCTAAATGTAAACCGTGGACACGTTTTTTATGTTTACCCATGTCGGAAATATCCACGCCAAAGGCTTCATCATCCATCCGCTCATCTTTATAACAATATTTGTATGCTACACTCACTGGAACCAAAACCTTATGGCAAGCCACGAGAAGAAAAGCTGAGAAGCTATTAAGCGTGTTGATTGACTTGCAAATTTTGATTTGCAACAAGTTTTGGAGTACAAACGCTTGATGACTCTCCAGATAGACTGCGACCACTTTTTGAGTATGATAAAAGGGGTGAAATATCTCGTAGATTAATGAATTTTTAACTCTCGATATCTGCGTCTATGGGAAAAAAAAAACAAAGGCCACGACAAAATTTTTGTTTGAAAAAAAAAAAGGAGAACGCAAAAAGATCTACTGACTAAAACATAAGAAGGCAAAAATTCTTAATCAAAGGAATGAAGACCAAAAGAAACGAGGAAGACCACTGATCGTTGACTACGAAAGGGATGAAATCAAATATTCTTGCGGCATTTTAACGATAGGTTTTATATTGGGATCAATGGGATGGCAACTCCCACTAACCTCGTAAAGTGATTCAAAATTTGTGCATCTTTTGTTCACAAAATTAATTAATTCTCATAGCATAATTAATTTTGGTACTCTATATCACATTCTTCACTTGGTCTTCTCCAAATAAAATTATAAAGTCCAATAAATAGAAATCGGTTTGTACACTAAAAGGAAATCGACCCAAGCGACAAGATGCAAGAGATCTTTGAGCTACGAGGCAGCCGCCCACCCTATGAACCAAATCAGCCGGACAATTCGTAGATTTTTTATTTTTTGAAAATTTTAAAAATTAATTTGCCACAGTATTTTATCTTTTTTGCGAATATTAATATTTGTACATCTAATATTAAATTTTACGTAAATATTAATATTTTTATATTTGTATGTTTATTTTAAATTTCTAAATTTTATATTTGCGAATATTAATATTTGTACATCTAATATTAAATTTTACGTAAATATTAATATCTTTATATTTGTATGTTTATTTTAAATTTCTAAATTTTATACTTTTGCAAAAAATAAAAAAATAAATAGCGACAAATTGGTGAGGGAAAAGGGCGACAAAAGTTAATAATACAATTTAAAAATAAAAAAATAAATTAGCAATAAGGTCTTAACCTAAAAATCATATAAATCAAAAAGTAAAATACAGAAAGGAGGTTGACCATTGATCATTAACCTGCAGGAAAGATATCAAATCAAACTTTTAGGGTCTATTTGTATTGGGATTTGGGCGAAAATTATTTTATTTTGGATGATATTTATATTTATTCTCTTGTTTGGATTGAAGATGTTTGGGAATGATTGGACTAGGGATGATTTGGTAATTTGATTTAAATTATTACATGATGTTTATAATATTCTTCTTAATTTTGTAAAATACGCTTATATCGTTATGAATGTCACATTTATACCCTTAAGAAAGAATATAAATGTCAACTTTTTGTAAAACTTATTATTTCCTTTCATTTCCTTTGTTGTCTAAACAAAAAATACACATGACCATTCTTTTTACAAGCCACCCCCCATTTGGCCCCACCCTACAAGATTTATACCATGATTTCTCAACTGATAGAGAGAGTACATCACCACTAAATTACTCCTAAATCTTGAAATTCGAATACATATGAATATACAAATAATATATCACAATAACAATAATACGCACACATGACATTTTTAAAATTATACAGTAAAGGTTTATAAATAATCAAATGAATATATTTTATCATTTATAAACACTTGTTTTATAATTTTACACAAAAACAAAATTTAATCCTCCTATTTCTTTTCCTTTTATTTATTTTTTCCTTCTGAATCTTTAGTAGCATATTGACATATTGATTAACCTACGATGTAGCTCCCTTGCTTAATTGATTAATTATTTTTCAAATACTATTAGTTTTACTGAAACACTTCATTGTTTAGGAAAACTTATTGCATCAGTTCAAATTGATTTATCCATCTTGCATATTACGTGAAAGTCACATGTGCGAGAGAACTTATGTAAATTCATACTAATGTAATAATTTCTCATTGCTTAGAGAATTTTAAAGTACAACTTCAACTGATAAATTATACGAATTACCATAATTAGACAAAATTGACCAAAAACAAAATCATAAATTAGACAAAGATGCATAAGTAAATGGGATGGCCATGCTTCCAAACACATTTCGGGTTTGTTTTGCAACTAATATCCAGGAATCTGGAAAAAAAAATGATTTTTAATTAATTTTCTCTCTCTGTTGGTCTTTCACGTAATAAAAGCATACGAGCTCGATTCTTGTTAATTACATATATGTGTTATACGATCTTTAGCCCTTTCTTGAATAAAAAAAAGGGTATGATCCGACCATTAAAAGTAAATATATAAAAAAGTAAAGGAAAAAATAAAAATAGCATAAAATTATAGGTATGGTACGACCATTAAAAGGATTGTGGCGAGTGAGGAGGTGTGTAGCTGGTCCGTGATGAAGGTGGAGGAGAAAAAGGTAGTGGTGGTGGTGGTGAGGGTGGTGACGGAGAGAGAACAAAGTGGGTAGTTTGAGAGAACAAAGTGGGTAGTTTTCTTCGCCTTGGGCGAAGCTCATTGCCTCTTGATGTTATTTGAACAATGTAAAGGTGTGTTAGATGGTAAAATGCTAGTTAATAAGTTTATGAATGTTTATGTTGATAGATGTTGACTGTTGAGTACTTAGTCTATGAATGCTTCTATATATATAAATATATATGGATATTTAGGGATCGTATTGATGAGTTATGGCCTGTTGCTATAATGTCAGTGTTCTATAATTTATGGTTGTTTATATTGATCAATTATGGCAGCTTAAAAGTCTTCTATAGGTCCTCATTTGGTTAACAACCCTATATTTGAAGAGATTAGTCTCATATATTCGGGTGTTGGGACATCTTGTAAATTTAATCAAAAAACAAAAAGAGTTGTTAAAATACACTAGGATAAAAATGATGTATGTAGCTCTTATTTTTTGTTATGATCGCGCAAGAATCTGTGCACCACTGGGAAAAAAAAAAAAGAGCAAATCGAACTATAAATCTAATCAGCTTTCATGTGAATAAAGCTTTTGACCTCGTGGAATGAGACTTTCTCAAATGTCTTAAGCTTAAAATGGGATTCAATTACTTAATTTGGATTAGCTGGATTACGAAGTATATTCAATTACTTAATGGTGAATTCCAATGTCGTGGTATTGACAGTTTTAGATTCAATCTTTCTATAACTATTACTCTATATTTAATGTTTTGTACAATTATCTACCGTACTAATGGCTGTTGTAAAGTTTATCTTTACTCTCATGGATCTGGTCACGCCTGGAACCTTGGTCCTAATGAGAATTATCGATGGTTAGTGATTTCAATATTTTTCAAAATAAGTTCTCTAACTTATACAGGAGAAATTATAAACATGTATTTTTTACTTAGACTCCTCTACCAACTCAACGTGTGACTTAGACCCTTTAAATATTAAGCACTGTGAGAGAGACCCCTTCTATTAGAGGTCATTTATTTTTCTGTTAAATTAATTGAAATGTCTTTTATACCCCTTGACTTTTCTTCTATTCTATTTATCCCCTACTTTTTTTTTTCTCTCTCTCCCTCTCATATTCTTTTTCCCTTTATACTTTCTTCCATAACTATCCACGGTTCCATATTAAATTTCTAACCTCTTACTCTTCTTCGCGTTTGCTCTTCCGATCCCAACACACACATATATCCATATTATGTATGTATATTTGTGCTTTAAAGCTTCCTCTTCTTCTCTTTAGTTCCCACTTTTAAGGTGTTACCCTTTTATGGTTGTGATGGTAGTGTTTGGTGCAATTGCTTTTTGAGTTCGGGTGATGTATATTGTATATGGTAAGATTTTGAGTTGTAATTGCGTAATATAATGATGTTCATGGTGGGGTGATTATGAGAAGTTGGTAATGCTGGATCCAAAAAAGAATTATGTGAAACTAAAGGTGTTGGAAATAGGAAATAAGAGGGGAGAAGAAGAAAATAAAATAGTTAAGAGAAGACGCAACAATATTGACTTGGTGGAATGGAGAAGTGGTTTACGTCTGCACGGATGAAGAGGATCGGAGAAGCATATTATTGGATATGCTATGAGTGTAGCTTGAATTTCAATTCAATCAATTTTGGAAAATTTAGGAAGAAATGAAACTAATTAGAGAATTAGCAATAGAAAATGAGTTTAGCAGTAGGTTTCTCTTAACATGCATTTTGCAACCCTAACTATAGTCATAGCAGGCTCGTTCAGTCGCTCATAGTGGAGTGGAAAATGGAAAGAAAGGGAGAGGAAGAAAGAGATGGATGTTGTTTGCGTAATTCATCAAACCATGTTAAAAAGGTGGACAAAGTGAATTTTTTCTATGGTAAAAAAGCATTTAAAGTAGAACTTTTAAGGTAAAAAAATACAGACATTCTAATATTCAGGGGTCTAAGTCATACTTTATGTTTATAGAAGGGGTGTGAGTCAAAAATACATAATTATAGACTAGTTTAAAGGCACACAATAAATTCTAATAATATGTTTTCCAACTATTGTAGGACAAAAAAGAATTTACAAGTTACTACAATACTCGTAAGTTCTTATTAAAAAACTTATACACTACTTATGAAAGAGCTCCCAGAATGACTATATTGCAGCAAGACTTTGTCTGGTCAGATATAAATGTGCCTATCAAATTGAAGAAATGGTTATATTAAACAATGAGAACCAAAGGTATCTATGTTGAAGATTGTGATCGCACCATGTTCCCTATATAATATAGAGTACCTTCTACACCGGCCTTGATGCACCCTGTTATAATTGAAATTCCCAGGTTACCACCACCGAAGTCCTATGTTCTATACATAGATACATCTTTGCACGATAAGAAGAGTCAGACCGCTTCTACAGTAGCACGTGCAGTATCACTGTTCCACGCATCACAAATCACAACATACAATAGAAAGAAACCTATATCAAGGACCATTATTTTCCATGTAAAACACTATACTACAATTTTTGTTATGCTTTTTTTCCCAATATTCATATTATTTTTCTTTTCCTTTTTATGAAATTGTATTGGTTGTACAACTATTCAAGTTATGATTTTCTACCTAGATACTAATTTTAAAATAAAATATAGCAGTAATTATAATAAACTAATATAAAGTGGGTGTGGGTATAGGTGTGTGGTGTGGTGTGTGTTGATGGCCTTTGAGGAAAGGAAAACTCATTATAATTTATTTTGGTTAAACTTGAAAAATACAAAGTATAACGCTATCCAAATTTATAAGTGTAGAGGGGCTTAATTAATGGTAATGATTGATCCACATGAATGATTCAGCTCAATCATTAAAATTAAGCAATGGTCTTTATTACAATATCCATAAATATCAAGAGTCTAGAGAAACAATGAATATGTACGCTTACGATCAATCTGCTTAAAGCTCATAAAGCTATCCCAACCCAATGATTATCCTTTAGCCTTAAGGATTGTTTGGGAGAGATAAGTGTCATAGGGGATTGTGGGTAAATCAAAAAGTTTATGGGGGAATCTGGAATTTTAGGAAGAACTAATAGGGTTTTTTGGCATTCTTCCATTTAGCAACATAATCTAATCCAAAATGAAGTGTTAAAAAGTTATGATTTTCAACCATTTGATTTGTTGTGTAAATTAAGATTTGCACACTATCATATGGTTCTTCATACCTCCTCATAATGGTGGTAGTTTGATGTGTAAATTAAGATTTGCTGTCTTGGTGTTCTTGGATTTCAGATTTTAAGTAATCAATTCTTTTCCTAGTCGTGTGACATTGAATACAATTATTTTCTTAGGCATGTGAAACCTAAAGTGTTTACCTGTTGTCTAATTAAAGATGTCTTGGATGAAGACACTCAAATGAGACCTTGCATGTATGGAGTTAACAAAAGAGATAATCCTTGACATAAATAAATGATGTCGTCAGATTTATAGAGTCGACCTTACCTAGTGGAATAAGGTTTGATGAGTCAAAATAGCATATGAAACTTAACATTCTCATTTTGATGGTTCTCAATGGTGATATTATTTAGCTCATCCCTTCCATTAGTCATATTATAGGTGACAAATTTCAGTCATAGACATTTGAAGTCATGCATTTGTAAGATAATTTATTACACAAACAAATAATTGTTTGGGTTAAATCCACTTACTAACCCTATCATTTACCATAAGTGTCACTCACTAACCCTCAACTTTAAAATCACCACTTACTAACCCTTGACTTAGGTAAACTCTAACATACATCTAATTATGTTAAACCAAAAACTTGTAATGACTAGATTACCCCCAACAATTATATTCAAATACATATTTAACCTTCACAAAAAAAAAAATCCAAAACTTTCACCAAACCTTCCACCCCTAACATCCACACCTTACCCCTACCCTCTACTGAACCTCATCCCCAACCCCCCATAGCCGCGCGACACCATCCTCACTCTCTCAACAAGCGGTACAAGGCCATCATTCCACCCTACAACAAGAGGCACGAGGCCATCCCAAAACCCCTAACAGTCGCGCGAGTCTCGACAATCCACCCCTACTTCTTCAACAGCGACGCGACTTGCAACATACACCCCCACTTTGGTAGGCCATCAATGCCATGAAGTCCTCTAGGTTGGGGATTATGTTGGACCCTTCATTGAATCGGGCTGTATAAGCCCTGAAACTTTCTCCTCTGTGCTGTTTCACTGATAGCAGCGATGATGTATGACGGGTTGCACGTCGGCTCCCAGCGAAGCTGGACAGGAAAGCCTCTTCCAGTTGATAAAAACTTGCAATAGAGCCGGGATGAAGTTTTTGGAACCAGTCCAAGGCATTGCCAACCAAGGTGGTCGGAAATGTCTTCGTCTTCATTAGATCTATCATGTCATGCAGAGTCATATGGTGATCAAAGTTGAGCAGGTGGCTGGCGGGGTCCCCGTCTCCATTATAGACTGCCAGGTTGGGCATCCGGTTGCTGGTGGGCAACGGCGTGGCCAGTACCTCTGGAGAGAGCGGGCTTATACCCAACTGGTTAATGACCTTGGCTATGGCAGCCGCAGTCTTGGCCTACTCGGGGTCGGCATGTGTCGCCCTTTTGGCTCTCACTTCTTCGGGTCTCACCACCGGCTCTAGGAAGCCCTCTTCGTCTTGTGCACTGGGGTTGGAATGCGGAATTATGGGCGTGCGGGCTGCAATGTAGCTACTTGCGAAGCCGGAGGGTCTGCAGCTAGCTGGGCTACCTGTTCCTTGAGCTCCTCAAATATCCCGAGCATCATCCCCATTTCTAGTGATAGACTGGAGTTGAGGTCTCCATCTATAAAGGGGTTGGTTTGTGAGACTAAGTGTATACGTTGGCTCATTCCAACGTCGATTTGAGTTGGGTTTTGGATAGGTGCCTGCGTGGTTTCGAGGTCCCCGTCCAGGTTAGACGAGTCCTCTACCGGGAAATGTTAAGCTGGAAAACACATATTTTTCTCTAATGATTGGATGGTTAAAATTTCATAAATGGGAAATGTTGAGCCGTAAAACACATATTTTTGACTAAAATAATATATATTTTATATATTTTCAGCATTTGGAAAAATGAACACCAACGAACCTATACACGAAAATACAGAATCAGACAATGATGACAATATTTAAGCACTTGATGATGATAAGGTAGAGAATTTAAAGGATTTAAGTGACGAAGACATCTGCACTCGTACGTTTCAGTCTGAAAATGAAGCATATTAATTCTACAATCAATATGCCCGCGTGCACGGTTTTAGCATTAGAAGGTGTACGATAAAAAAAGACGACAGTGATCAAATAGTGGTCAGATTATTTATATGCTCTTGTGCCAGTTTGCGAATGAAGGAGTTCATAGAGATGAAAAACAGGCAACGGGAACATAGGGGCTTGACAAAATGTGATTGTAAAGCACAACTTCGGATCAAGTTGAATAGAATCTGTAGTTGTTACGAAGTGACCAAATTTGTGAAGGAACACAATCATGAATTAGTTCCTAGCTATGGCGTCCTAATGCTCCGTTCTCATCGACGTGTAGATGATGGTCATAGGGATCAAGCTCATTCTTTGAATCGTGCGGGAATAAGCTCCCGTCGAATGTATGATCTATTCACACAAGAGGCAGATGGGTATGATAGCATTGGATTCGCTAGGAAATATCTTTACAATATGATGGATCATGACAAGCGAGCAGAAATTACCATAGGGGATACCAATGTTGCATTAGGGTATTTGCATGGTAAAGCGAATTCTGATCCGTTCTTCTATTTTTAGTACACAGTTGATGAGAATAATCGATTGAACAAGTTGTTTTGGACTGACGGGCGGTCGAGGGAGGAGTTTGAAGTATTTGGCGATGTTTTGATATTCGATGCCACTTCATTTTCCATTTATTATGTATTTTTAGCTAATCATTAATTTATAAAATATTTGGGTGGATAAAATATAAAAAAAATATTTTAAATGTATTATCTTATAATTTTATTGAAATTATCAATTTTTTATGTTGGACCCAACTCAGGACTATAAATTTTATTATCCAAAGAGATTATTAATTTATCTAATATTAGTTTAAAAAGGTTCTACGGTATAATGTAGCAATATACTATTATGTTTAAATGAGTAATGTAAATGCAACGACATTGAGTATTTGGTTTCTAATTTTACTAAGAAAAATTTGGGTTGTTTTACTATATAAATATTTGACTTCTAATTTTACTAAGTAAAATTTAGGTTCTTTTACTATAAATATTTGACTTCTAATTATATTAAGAAATTTTTTTGATTCATTAGAAATAGCGTAATCACACATTTTCGGCTCTCAAAATGACAATTGGTCTTTGAGTTCATCCTATCATGTTACGAATAACCATTTTTATTTTTAGGTATATTGATTTATGTGGTATAATATGTAATTTATAGCGATATGCAATTAATTTACAATTGGCCAATATCAGGTCGAGTTCTATAAGAATTATACTAATCAAGTTTAGGTTTGGTTTTAGAAATTTTAGTGAGTATCCAACCTATTGGCATTCGTGGGACAAGTCTATACATGCCTTAATGCTTCAAAAAATTTATCGTTTCACATTACAAATGGTCATTTTCGTATATTGATGTATCACTTTTTGAGTATGATATTATAATATTAGATGGATGATTTATGACAAAAGATACAAAATTAATGATACTACTAGAAATTAGAGAGTGATTGAGAGAGAGAGAGAGAGAGAGAGGGGAAAAGAAGAGTGTGAAGTGACGTGAGAGTAAAATAGGTGAAATACTGCTTAGAGAATCTGAAAAGTCAGACTTGGGAAGATGTACTGAAGGTTATTTTCGTAATTTAATATTTCACTTAAATGATGATTGGGTCATTGACGAAAGCATAAGGGTCAATTATGCAATTATAAAAACTTTTGAAGACTTGCCGTCATAATTTTGAAATCGTTTTGACGAACCACTCATGACTGAAATAAGAAAGAGAGCTTTTATATGAGTTTGAGAAGTGTTAAAGTGAATAGTAAATAAGTGCAAAATGGAGAAGAATGACGTGAGAATGGACTTCTATATGATCAGTCGGCTGACAATATTAGAGGATGGTGGTAGGTTGTTTATTTTGGTACATGGTAGTAAGTAAGAGTGGTAGGTAAAAACACTTGCTTTACCACATATGCAGATGGTTGGATGCATGGTGTTCGAGAGGGAAATTTATCATCTCAAATAAATAACATTATGAGATTACGAGAGAGACTTATGAGAGAGATGTAAGTTGAAAACACTTGTTTTTTCAATATTCAAAGTGTTGCAGCAGTGCAATATGTATACAGCAAGAATAGCACCAGCTAGACGTGTGATAGAGTCCTATACGCTAAAGATACAAGAGTCAGAAAGCATAACAACAAAAAGCTAATGTCTTATCTAAGATTTAAATATAAATGGAGAAAAATAATCTAAATAACCTTTTGAAGTAACAGCTGAAATTTGCCACCCGTGAATCATTTTACTTTATTTTATTTTTTCTATTCAAAAAATATCTGAGTCTTTTACATCTCTTGTAATACTGCACATGAAAAATAATTAATTTCAAAATATTTCGTAATTAAAGCGAAGACAATGACTAATCCCATCTCTCATTTATAAGATCAGGGAAGATCAGCGATGACATAATCCATTCCTGGAAACTATGGACTTTTGTTGGATTTGTGAACACGTGGTACTTTAGAGTTAGACGACCATTTATTTCTGTTTTTTTTTATAAAGACGACCATTTATTTCAACAGCTGTAAAAATGGTAGAACGAACCCTTTTGCACAACATGATCCAAAACACGCTGTACAAAAGCAACAGAAAAAAGAAGACTCCACTTCTTTGGCATTGTGCCGGTAATTTTATTGGAATATTCACTTATACAGTTGCGTGTGACAGACTCATAATAATTTACTTCATGTGACCGTAGACATGTTAATGTCTTTGCTATCATGCTCATTTAAGAATTACCAACCAGCTGTACTGAGGTATTTACTGTTGATAGTAAATAAAGGGTAGTTGGCCGTTATTAAATAGTGAAAATTAAGGCTCAACCCAACTATCCTTTGCAGAGTTTAATAAGACTTTAAATGAAGTTAATAAATAATTAGTAAATTATCAGTGTTTGTATGCGGGAACGATGACCATATATACACAAGAAAATTACATATATAATATTATGAGTAAGGTTTAATAGTAATAAATGGATAATATCATTTTTTTATAAAAATAATCTGAATAGTCAAGAAATATTATATCTCATTTATATGTAATTACACCAAATTGACAATTTTTTAAAAACAATAGAAATATAATTTGAGTCGTTTAAAATGATTAAGACTAACTTAGAAAATTTGGAAAACAATGAGGATTAATGGTAAAATTTTCCTTTTCAAGTACAATCCAGTATCAATCAATGTACACTATATTATTAATGAAAGGTTTTGAATATTTTATTGACTAAAAAAAAAAAATCAATCACATATGACTTTATTCTATTTGTAAAAGCATAATCCTAATGTCAACAACTACTTATTTAATTTTCGGTGCATTGTTTCTTTTACTCCCTACTTCCAACTTTTTTAAATAATTTTTTAAATTTTAATAGATATTTAAACTCATTTTCAACATCTCTATATATGGAGAAGAACACATAATCTCCCATCTCATCCCTTAAAATCTCCAATGGTTAAAAGAACAAAATTTAAGAAATTAAGAAAAGCTGTAAAAAAGAAACTAAAATAAAGATTAGTTTAAAATAGAAAAAATTGTTAGAGTAAAACTAAAATTAACAAACCCTAAATATAAAAGACTTACCCCAGTATCTTACATGTATTGAAAAAACAAAAGCCATTGGAGGTTCTCCAATATTGTTTACTTCACCGATATCTTTCGTCACCTACTTCAGAGCAATTCCAACAGACTCTCTATAGGGATAATTTATTTTTATAAATTATCTATTTCAGTTTTATTCCAACAGTATTCTCTATTTCAGACTCTCTATTTAATTTTACTTAAATAACTCTCCATATTTTTTCTAAACTTATTACTTAATCATTCTTATTTTATATCTTACATTTAATTATTAACGATTATATTCTAACAAAAAATGTAAGATTAATATAATTAAAGTTGTTAAATTTTATTATTATTGTTATTATTCTAATACTCATTATTCTTGACTACAACAAAAAAAGTTCAATCATGTATAAAAGTTAACTTACTAGAGAAAATGAGTGTGGCCCCACATGTAATTAAGTGGGTGATTTTAGGAGATGGGAGGATTAAAGATGAACTTCAAACTCCATCTTGTCTCTATCGTGTCTATCAATTCTAACATGAAAATAATTTTTTTGGGTCCTTCAACTTATGCATAAATTACCTTCTGGTCCTCTAATTAAAAAAAACTTCCCTTTAGGTCTATTTGTCAATTACTTTTGACGGAAAAAGTGAAAAAAATATGTTTTTGCCTATTTTTCCCTTGGACCATAATTCTCTCTCCTACATGACATTAATTTCAGCTAACTTCTCTCCTATTTTGACCGTTGATAGCTTGCATGTAGATTCAAGCAAACCCCATATTTTTTTATTAAAAAAATAAAAAATAAAATTTATAACCGGGAGCTAAATTAACTATTATTTTTATTTTTAAACCAAGATGTAAAATTAAAAAAAATAAAAATTATACTCGGGAGCTAAATTAACTAAAATTAGCATTTTTTCGTAATCAACAAATAATTTTTCCGTAATCAAAAAATAAAATTAAAAATAAGAAAATTATAATTGGGAGCTAAATAATTAGTTAATTTAGCTCCCGAATTAAATTTTGTTTGGGGTTTGGACATGCATATTTTGATTATTTTTTTTCTTTTTTTTGCTGATTTTTCAAGGTATTGGTGATTTTTTTGCTCATTGTTGCTGCCAAAATAGTGTTTTACGTTGCATGCAAGCTTTTATCGTTGCTATCAACGATCAAAATAAGAGAGTAGTCAGCTAAAATTAATGTCATGTAAGAGAGAGAATTATAGTCCAAGGATAAAATAGGCAAAATATATTTTTTTTCACTTTTTCCGTTAAAAGTAATTGACAGATAGACCTGAAGAAAAGTTTTTTTTAGTTAAAATACCAAAAGATGATTTATGCATAAGTTCAAGGACCCAAAAGAATTATTCTCATTCTAACATCTCTATCGTCCACTTTTTTTTAAAAAAAAAACCTAACATATGTACGTATTTATTGTATCTTTCTCTCAACACTTTTCCTTTCACATATGGTCTCTCTCCACGGTAGGGAAAGTTTGAGAGATGATGTTTTTTAGTTAGAGAGCGGAGTAGAAAGAAAAGGTAGGGAAATGAAAATGAAATGAAATGAGAGTCAAATTTGGTGAAATGGAATGAGAGGGAAATAAATATGAGAATCCAAGTGGAGTTGAGGAATTCTAGCTTACATATGCATCATTGGCTAATTTAAAATACATAGAATAATATACTGTAAATTTAATATCATTTTATATACAATATAACTTCTCTAAATTAATTGCGTTGAGACTCCTAAATTCTATTAATTTAGCAAGATATCAATTTATCAATAAATTAATAACTATTGATTTATTGAAATATTTGATTTTTTTAGTTTTATAGTAAATATATTATATTTATGTTATCTTTTTCGAAGGGTACGCTTCCAGATTTTCAACTCAAATTTTCCGAGAGAAGACGGAAGCAAAGAGCGTTGCATATTTATTAAAGTGGAAGAAGATAGTTGGTCTTGAAAAGGGTGAATTGCATAAATAGTATTTATTGTTTATCTAAAATTTTCAGTTAGTTTTTATTGTTCAAACAGACAAATTTCTATTGGCAAAAAGTCAAATTTGCCTATGAACTTTGCGTAAAAGACCATTTTAATCCCCTACTTTTAAAAAATACTCATTTTAGTCCCTTTTTTTGACTATTTTCTTTTAACAGTCAAAAGTTTGACCGTGTTATAAATGCCTTTACAAAAAAAAATATTTTATTGTTATTCTTTCTCCTTTTCATTTCTCAACGATAAAAAAAATAATTTGGCCTAATTGAAAATAATAGACTTTTTCTTTCTTTAAAGGGAAAGCTCGGTTGAATTATATTTTATTTTTATTGCTTTATTTAGGTTAAGTTATATTTTTTATTTATAATAATCAATCTTCAATTTTTATTTGGGTAATGTTGTTTTGTAATAAAAAAATGATAAAATTTGTCAAAATTATTCATTTATTGACAAGAGGTATCGTATTTGTTTGCTTATTGAATTAGCGCAATCAATTAATATCATAAATATTCCAACAATTAAACCGAATAGTTTTTTTATCCTTTTTTTTTCTTTCATGCCCAACGACTATAAGGGCATTTATGTCTTTTACCAATATCAAACCTTTGATCACTAAAAAAAGCCTAATAGTAGTTAAAAAGAGAAACTAAAATGAGTATTTTTTAGATGTAAAGAACGAAAATGATCTTTTGTTCAAAATTCAAGAATCGATTTGGCTTTTTCCTAATTTCAGTACTTTTCTGGTCACTACCTTCCCTTTAAGCCTTAAAAGAAGATCAGAGAAAAAGTAGAAATCAGACACTATTAAGAATTAAAAAAAATCAGAAAAAAAACAAACACTATTAAAAAAAAATCTATAACACGACAATTTTGTCACTTGTGACAGGACAGACCATTATTTATGAGGATCGTGGCAACATCAAAGAGGAAGAAATAGGATGAGAGAGATCTGCTCGCGTGAAGGATTTATTTTAGGCATTGATGGTGACGTGGTTACGAAAGATGACTCATCGCTAGGAAAAATAGAGATGAAATTGATTTGTGTGACAGAGGGAGATAGGCGAAGGAGATAGGTGCTAATCATAACGTTAGACGGACAAAAATGTAAGAATAAAAAGGAGAAAGATGCAAAATTAATTGCTGAATATCCGTGTGGTTTGACAAAAGCCTATTGTCTATTTTCTAACTCTGTACTAGTTTAACTATTTTGTATGAGCATCAATTCAAGGTTCGTCTCTTTATCCGCTTATTTAAACTACTAACTTCTTTTACAAAAAAAAAAAGAAGAAAAAAAAATACTAACTTCTTTTTCTTCCAACTGCACCTTACATCTATAGTTTCACAGGCTCCAGCATTCTTCTGGATTGTATTAATTGTCACAAGGCTTTTGATGGTGGTATATAACGTTACACTGATCCATCATTCTGCATTAGAGAATCATCAATGCAGAAGTTCAGCAGGGAATCCATTGATGATTCTAATGTCTAATGCTTCTTCTTTAAAGAATGATGGATCAGTATAACGTTGTATCAAAAGTCTGGAACCATTAATACAATTCATAGAGCCTGTCAAACTATAGTTGTAAGGTACAGTTGGAAGAAAAAAAGGAAGTTAGTAGTTTTTTTTTTTGTAAAAGAAGTTAGTAGTTTAAATAAGTGGATAGAGAGATGAAACTTGAATTGATGCTCATAAAGAGTAATTGAACTAGTACAGAGTCAGGAAATAGATAATAGGTTTTTGTCGAACCACACGGACGTTCATCAATTAATTTTGCATTTTTTTCCTTTTTATTCTTACGTTTTTGTCCGTTTAATGTTATGATTAGCACCTTTCTCTTTAGCCTATCTCCCTCTGTCGCACAAATAAATTCCATCTCTATTTTTCCTAGCGATGAACCAGCTTTCACAGTCACGCTTGTTGACCTCGCTTTAATTCCATCATCTAACGTAGCCACGTCACCAATGCCTAAAATAAATCCTTTACGCGAGCAGGTCCTCTCATCCTATTTCTTCCGCTTTGATGTTGCCACGATCCTCATAAACAATGATCTGTCCTGCCATCAGCGGCAGAATTGCCGTGTTATAGAAAAAAAATTTAATAGTGTTTGTTTTTTCTTCTAATATTTTTTTAGTTCTTAATTGTGTCTGACTCCTACTTTTTCTGATTTTCTTTTAATTCTTGTACTGTTTCTTCACAATATTTTTTTTGATCTTCCTTTAATTTTTTACCGCGTCCGGCTTATGCTTTTCTTTAATTCTTAACAGTGCCCGATTCTGTTTTCTCTTATCAGTGCTTTTTCTGATCAATCTTTAATTCTTTGACACAATAGTTATTACAAATGGTACCTGACTTCCCATTGTCATGAAAATACCTCCGTGATGCATGGATACAAGCTGGTATTCGAGAAGTTTGTAAATTCTATTACATCAACCCGCTTGCTAAAAATGAGGTTCCTTCATCCCTTTAATGCCGCGATTTTGAATAAATATCACTAATTGGGTGAGCATCTCCTTTGCCAAAAAAGGAAAGAAAAAAATGTTGGTATATCGAAATGAATGAAGCTGATGACAGAAGTAAAAAATGGAGTTAAGATTTGCAGTGTGAGAACGGATTTGAGATTGTACTTAAACGTGGTAGCGGCACCTCCTCTATAAATACAAGATTCTTTAATCTACAATAACAAAAAAATTCTCAAACAATCTACAACAACACTTCACAAAGAAATTATAAAACAAGCAACCATACAAGGCCAAGGCCAACAATAGAGATTCCATTTCAGGAGAGAGCCGCGGGTGATAATAATTAAACAAGCGCTAGTAGACTTAAACATTTCAGAAGTAAGTTTATAAATTTATTCTATACTTTTACTTGGTTTGTTTGTACATATATTTTGGTCAATATATCTAGACTCAAAACAGTGTCAAATTGTGATAAATTTGACCAACATCTTTCTTTTTGACTCTTTTCTGTTAGGCTCTACGTAGATGGACTTCTCGACCTAACTAATCTATTTGGTTAGAAATCGTGGACAATGAGCAAGTCAGAAATGACCGAAGAAATGGAATTATTTGGGAATATCGGAACATTTTAGAAATGGAAAGAAGCCTATTTTTCGATTTGTTTATGAAACATTTTATTTTCAGAGATCTTGTACTGATGACCTGGCATTGCATGTGGAGTCTGATGGTAAAAACAGGCTGATTGTCATCGATGAAGATATTCAGCTGTGGCTTTCTCCTGAAACAGGATCTCCATTGTTGGCCTTTGCCTTGTTTGAGAAGCCCATCTGCGTAGAGCCTAACGGACTACTGAGTTAAAAAAAAAGATGGTCAAATCTATCACTATTTGACACTGTTTTGAGTCTAGATATATTGACCAAAATAAATGTACAAGCAAACCAAGTAAACGTAGAGAATAGATTGACTCTGCTGGTGCTTGAATAATTATTTTCAGTAGTGGCTTTCTCCAGAATCAGGATTCCCATCGTTGACCTTGGCCTTGTATGGTTGTTTGTTTGAGAATTTCTTTGTGAAGTTGTTATAGATTGTTTGAGAATTTTCTGTTGTTGTAGACTAGATAACCTTGTATATATAGAGGAGGTGCCACTACCATGTTTAATTGCAACCTCAGACTCATCCTCACATTGCAAATCTTAACTCTATTTTCTACTTCTATCATCAGTTTCATTAATTTCGATATACCAACTTTTTTTTCTTTCCTTTTTTGACAAAGGATATGCTCACCCAGTGAGTAATATTTATTCAAAACTGCAGCATTAGAGGGATGAAAGAACCTCATTTTCAGCAAGCGGGTTGATATAATAGAATTTACTAACTTCTCGTATACCAGCTGGTATCCATGCATCAGGGAGGTGTTTTCATGAAAATGGGAAGTCAGGTATCATTTGTAATAATTATTGTGTCAAAAAATCAAAGATTGATCAGAAAAAATACTGATCAAAGAAAACAAAACCGGACACTATCAAGAATTAAAGAAAAACATAAGTGGGACGCAGTAAAAAATTAGAGGAAATGGTTCTGATCTGAATTTGGTTTTGCTTTGTCCGATATGATGATGACTGAAAGCTTTTAAACACACCCTCTTCAACTTTATCTTGGCATCTATGTAATGGACAGAAAATGGAAAAAAGATAAAAGAAGCTGAGAAAATAAATATACATGCATATTGAAGGCTATCTTTAGTGAAATCTCTAAATGTAATTTGAATTTCTGAAAGTAATTATTGAAATTTTTAGAGACTCTGTAACATAAAATAAAAACAACACTAATAAAGTTTGTAAAATTTAAATATATAGTAGAACATCTTTAAATTAATACTCGATAAATTAATAATCACTTTTAATTAATAAAAATATCCGGTCTCGACTTGGGATCAGTGTAAAAAGTTGATAAATTCGATAAAATTATAAGATAAAAATTTTTCTTTGTATTTTATTGACACAAATATTTCATAAATTAATAATTAGCTAAAAAGTACATAAAAATTTACTATAAGATTTTCTTAAAATATGAATCAAGAGTAGTTTGTCTTTTACTGAACTTCAAATCTAGTTGAATCTCATATTTAATTATTTAAAAAGAAAAAATTGAAATAATCCTATAAGGATTAAGATACAAGATAAGAAAAATTAGTTCACATCCTAATCCTACAAGCACTTGGATATAAGATTAGAGAAACTTTGTTCTAATCCTACTAAATTAAATTTTATCTTATATTATCATTACTTATCTTTTCAAATTGGACCAAAAAATACAAGTCACTTTTTTAAAAAAAGACATCATAATCATAATATGTTTATTATAAAACTAAAAAAATTAAAAATATCTCTATTAATTAATAGTTATTAATTTATTGATAAATTAATATATCACTAAATTAATAGAATTTGGTAGTTCCAACGCTATTAATTTAAAGAGGTTATACTGTATATGGGTACACCACTTTTGTCTTCTTTTATGTCAAAATAGAACCTTAATATCTATTTTTTCCACAAATTTATTGAACAAAATAGAAACTAAGACTCTATTTTGACTTAAAAGATGGTAAAAGTAGTGAATCTCATCTATATTTAGATTTTACAAACACCATAGGTGTTGTTTTTATTTTATTTTATAGAGTCTTTAAAAATCTTAATTATTGTTTTTTAAAAATTTATATTACATTTTAAAGACTCTATTAAAGATGTTTTAAAATCATTGATGAAAGAGCTTCACTCACAAGTTTTCCCAATGGTTGTTGATGGTGTTTAGCTCTTTACTTTTGCCTCTGGGAAAGAGTGTGTCCTTGTTGCTTCATTAGAGCGTGTTATAAAGTGATAGTGACGGTTTAAAAGCTTTGTTGAGTGATAAAAGTTGAACCTTTGGAACCCTAATATCATGACAGATTGCTACAACTACTTGGCCATTCTTCTATTAGGTCATCCATAATAGAGGTTAAATTTAGAATTTTTTTATTTTTTAGAGTCTTATTTAGAGCTCTATGAATTTTTTAGAGACTCTAAAAAAAATTCAGTCCTAGTGGGACTCTAAATTTAAAGATTTATGGTGGAACCTACCGTCCCTTCTATTTTTTTTAGCCTAAGTTGTCAATTTTTTTTAATTTTTTGATTAAAGTTGTCAGTCAATACCAAATTTGATTTGTTGAAGAAACTCGTATAGTCAAATCTTATTTTAAAGTGACCCATATGGGGTATAAATTTTTTTGGCTTTTTATTGGGACTTTATTTTGTTCAACAATTCTAAATTTGTTGAAACATAATAACTTTGCATCAAAAGTCTAGATTTGGGGCTCTATATATACTATTGGTGTAACTTTTTTTCTTCTAAAATCACTATATTTATTAAAAAATTATAATTATTGTGTTTAAAAATCTCTATTAAAAATGTCCTTATGCTACCTTGCCGTAAAGATTTAGCAAATTTAGTGAACTGTATCAACTTCATTTAGTGGTGTGTAGCCTGACTCTATATCCAACTTTGAGAAGTTGTCGTGCTTATTGATTATCGCGCTTTGAAGGGGGTAGTAAGAGCAGACTCTTAGGTTGGTGCTTTAAGTTTAAGTAAGGGCAGTAGGATTCGACTAGCTTGATCTCTTTTCTTTCTCTTAGCATTCCATTCTCGCCTTTCTATTGTCTCTTAGGATCTTTCTTTCCGTGAATTCTTCCTCTCTGACTTTCCCTTAGGCTTATTAGAGATTATGTAGTATTAACTGTATACCTGCAAGAACCTCAACCCCCCGCCCCAGTATGGAAGACTCCTGAATTAGGCATAAATGCTTTACACTAGAGTCTTTTCAATCCAGACAGCTAATAGGGACGTTGTCTAAACCTCAAATACATAACTAATTTTTCGGGTAAAAGACATTGAGGTCCCTAAGCTTTGTATATTAGGACAACTAGGTCCCTGAGTTTTTTTTTTTCTCTTACCAAGTCCTTCCAAGCTTAACATTGTTAAATATTTTTAATAAATAGAGAGTATAAGAGTCATTTTGGCTGATTGAAACATAAAAAAATGAAAATCAATAATTCCAAATCCTTCATTCCTGCAGCAGTCGCCCTCTCCTCCACCCTCTGCCCCAAGCCAAACCAACCACCACCAAATCAATGGCGTGCTGCTTTACGGAGATGACAAAATTCGTATTTTAGGCTCTATTTGTTTGCCGTCAAATAACTTGCTTGTCGTTATCAAAAAAAATAATAATAACTTGCTTGTGTAAAATAATTTCAGTGAAAAATATTTTCTTAAAAAATAAAATATTTTCTTTGGTTCTGTTTGTTTGTCGTAAAATAATTTGTTGGAGGAAAATATTTTCCTGAAATATAAAATACTAAAAAATATTTTTTGGTATTTGGATGTACAGTGAGTTTCATAAAATGTTTTCTTCTCAAAAGGACATGAAAACATTTTCTAGAATTTTGTACTAGTCACAATTATTGATCGAAAAATATTTTACAATTGACCAATTTTTCGGTGTTACCATACACCGCAAAATTAAACAAAAATAGCCGCAATTTTGATGGCAAACAAACAGAGCCTAAAATACAAATTTTGTCATCCTCCATAAAGCAACACGCCATCCATTTGGTGGTGGTGGGTTTGGCTTGGGGCAGAGGGTAGAGGAGAGGGTGACTGCTGCACGAATGAGGGATTTGGAATTATTGGTTTTCATTTTTTTATGTTTCAATCAGCCAAAATGACTCTTATACCTTCTATTTGTTAAAAATATTTAACAATGTTAAGTTTGGAAAGACTTGATAAGAGAAAAAAAAGAACTCAGAGACCTAGTTGTCCTAATATACAAAGCTTAGGGACCTCAATATCTTTTACCCCTAATTTTTCAAACTTCATATATATGTAGATTTTACTTCTTCTTTCATAGTATTGGATTGAAGAGTAGTGCTTACACTAGTAACTTTAATTGTCAAAAAACATCAATTACGAAGCGAAAGCATAACTGATAGATTGAAATGCAAGATCACAAGGATGCATTTTATTGTAGGTTGAAATGAAAGATCACAAGCTTGCATTCATTGTGGATTGAAATGAAAGATCATATTGCCAAAAAAAAAACGTGTGGATGGGGTTGAAATGAAAGATCATACTGCCAAAAAAAAAGTATACCTTCTATGTTTAAAAAACCTTTCTTTTTATCGATTTTGATTAATTATCAGTTCATATATATACAATTGAATCTCATAACGTGTAAAACTATTTACATATAAGCAAATTCCACAGAAACTGCAGCCCAAGGAGCATTAAACATCAATACGTGGTTACGTATCCTATGGGGTGAAAAGTATGATGCTAGTCCTAGTGGTGACAAAAATTTCAGTCCAGCTACATATGTGAGGACTTAAATTTTGAATAATTAATGTTAAATCCAATAACCCTCTGCATCTCGTTCAATGAAGACATAGCTGTGAGCCCACCTTACGCGTTACAATCATCCCATTCTTAACAGCGCCAGGTTTCTGCTTTTTATTTATTTATTTATCTTTCTTTAATTCTTACACTGTTTCTTGACAACAGTGCTTTTTTCTGATCTTTCTTTAAATTCTCTTACACAATAGTAATTTCAAAGTATATATAGTAGAATCTCTTTAAATTAATACTCGATAAATTAATAATTTCTTTTAATTAATAAAAATATCCGGTCCCGACTTGGGACCAGTGTAAAAAATTGATAAATTCAATAAAATTATAAGATAATACATTTAAAAAAATTTCTTTATATTTTATTGACCCAAATATTTTATAAATTAATAATTAGTCAAAAAGTATATAATAAATTGACTATGAGGTTTTCTTAAAATATGAATCAAATGTAGTTTGTCTTTTGTTAAACTTCAAATCTAGTTGAATCTCATATTTAATTATTTAAAGAGAAAAAAATGACATAATTCTACAAGCATTATGATACAAGATTAAAGAAATTAGTTATCTTCCTCATCCTACAAGGACTTCAATACGAGATTAAAGAAACTTTGTTCTAATCCTACTAAATAAATTTTATCTTCTATTCTCATTACTTATCTTTTCAAATTGGACCAAAAAAATATAAGTCACTTTTAAGAAAAAGACATCATAATCATAATATGTTTACTATAAAACTAAAAAAATTAAAAATATATCTATAAATTAATAGTTATTAATTTATCGATAAATTAATATCTCGCTAAATTAATAAAATTTGATGGTCTCAACACTATTAATTTAAAATTTTTTTACTGTATATGATTACAAAACTTTTGGTCCCCGGCTTCCCATTGCCAAGAAAGACTCCCTGATTACATGAATACAGCTGGAATACCAAAAGTTGGTGAATTCTATCACCTCAACTCACTTCATCATACAAAAAAAGCTAAAAATGGGGTTCTCTCATCCTTCTCATGCCACGGTTGTGACAGTGTTGGACAAAAAAATTGGCATATCCTTTGCAGAAAAAAAAAAGAAAAAAAAAATTGACATATCAAAATAAATAAAAACTAATAATAGGAATAGAAAATGGAGTTAAACTTAAGGTAAATCTCACTATCCCATTATTTCATTTTGTCTCAAATTGGTTTTTATTGTTTCAACTGTTCTAAACTAGTTCTCATTGTTTCAAAAAAAGTCTCAAATTAATCCCTTTAGTCAAAGTAGGTGTTAAACTTAACAGAAATAAATAATAATAAAGAAGTAAAATGGTAAAAGCATCTATCTTCATCTTAATACTACCACCACCACCATGCACCACCACTGCCACCACCATGCACCGCCGCTGCCACCACTATGCACTACCGCTGCCACCACCATCACATAAAACACACACACACACAAATCATATACACAATACGCATATACATAAAACATACACACACACACACAAATCATATACACAATACACATATACACACAAATCACATACACAAATCATATACACACAAACCACCATGCACCGCCATTGCCGCCACTGCAACCACTGCCACCACCGCCACCACCAACCACCACAGCTCACCAACCACCGCCGCCTATCAAACCGCCACCAACCACCACAACCCACCAACAACACACATATATACACATATAAAACATACACAATCATGCCATCAACCACCACAGCCCACCAACAAAACACATTCGCAGGGTGGTATGGGGAGCAGTGGGGTGGGGGTGGGCGGTGGCGGCAGCGTGGGGAGGGTGAGGGTGGGGCAGCGGTAGCATGGGGAAGGTGGGGGTGGGGCGGTGGCAGCGTGGGGAGGGTGGGGGGGGGGGGGCATCGTGGGAGGTGTGGGGAGGGGGTGGGCTATTTGTTTTGATTTGGGAATAGGAGTAAGGTGATCGGTAGGGAAAATGGGGTTCTAGTAATTTTAATTAGGTTTTAAGGGTATTTTAGTTATTTAATAAGTTATCAGTTATATTTTTAACTGAATGGATTAATTTGAGATTTTTTTAAAAAATATTAAAGACTCATTTGAAATAATTGAAACAATGAGAACTAATTTAAAACAAAAGCAAACAATAGAAACTAATAGTGAGATTTTCCCTTAAACTTACACTCTAAGACCAACTCCAACAGCTCCCTTATTTTTTTCTTACATTTAGGAGATTTGAAACATTTTTCCTATTTTTACTGATCCCCTATTTCAGTTTCACTCCAACAGCTCCTCTATTTTTAACAAATCCCTTATTTTATAGAATCCCTATTTTAATTTTACTCTAACAGCTCCCCTATATAGAAAATTCGTACTTCTATAATATTAAAAACTATGGGGGATGGGATGGGGAATGAATTTGATCCCCCAACAATAGGGGATCCAAACTTTAAATTATTTATCCCCTAAAATATAGGGAATCATTTGGGGGAGTTGTTGGAACTATATAGCACCAACAGTTTTTCTAAATTTGATAGTTTTTGGCATTTGGAGGAGCTGTTGGAGCTCCCCTAAAATCATCTCCAACAGCTTCTCTATTTTTTTCTTTACATGTAGAGAATTTTGATCATTTCTCTACATATAGGGATTCTCTATTTCAGTTTAACTCCAAAAGCTTCCCTATATTCTGATTTTAAAGAATCTCTATTTCAGTATCACTCAAACAACTTCTCTATTTTAAAAACTCTTTATTTTTGTTTACTCCACATGTGAAAATGTAGAGAAAAGTTTAGGGATTTGTTATTGCATCTCTACATGTAGAGATAGTATGATTTGAATATAGGGATTCTCTACATGTAGGGATAAGTGTAGAGATGTTGTTAGAAATCAACATCTTTAATATTATCCTTACATGTAAAGAATATGGTGATTTATGGTACCTGTTGGAGATGGCCTTAGGGATAAGAACACTTTATTTTTTCAGATTTATAGTACACATGTAAATGCTTCTGCTATCTTCTTCATTGATTGAAGGCTTGAAGCTATACCAACTAGCTGTCTGATCAGTACTGAAGCATTTACAGCGGGTGGTAAATTAAAGTAGTTTGTCGTCATTGAATTTTAAATAATTAAGGCTAAACCCGACGATCATCTGAATCTTGTTCAATGAGACTTTAAACGAAGTTGATGAAAAATAAATTATCACTGTTTGTACACGAAAACAATGACCAAGATAATAGAAATTATAAATATGGCTTTTTTCGAGATAGATTTAGTTGTGAAAACTAATATTACTAAACTAATATTACTATTTTTAATAAAATGATATAAATAATTCAATTTTTTTTTATATGTAATAAGGAATTCAAATTCTATTATGACTTTGCTTTTCTTATTTGCACGTGTTCAATTTTAGTCACTTGTGGACTTTTTGATTGATAAATGTAACTATAAAACGGAATGACTGGTTGTGTCGGTACATGTGTTACAATTAATTTTTATAATGATGACACATGATTATTTTATGTGGAACGTATATATTTTCAATGGGCTCTATTTATTTATTTAACATTTTCAAATCCATCCCATGACATTTACCAAAAAGAAAAAAAAAAAGTCCATCCCAGAATCAAACTATTGGGAAGACATATGACTTTATTTTACTTGTAAAGGCATAATCCTAATTTCAAAAACTATACTTATTTTCGGTTCCTTGTTTTTCACCCTAATTTAATGTAATATACGAAGTTAACGTCATGGTTAAAATTTTTTCCTTGCATGGGGACACATGTGACATTTTCTCCATTATTGTTTATAGAGTTTTAATCTTATCGTATTAGTTACGTAGTGTAATCACATTACTAACAATTTCAACCAGATTGCCAATAACCAACATTAAATATAAGTGATTATTCTGCAAGTGTAAAAGAAATTTAATGATGTGGCAATGTAATCACATCACTAACAACCTCTGTACATTACTATGATTCTACCACAAGCAATCTCCAAGAGTCGTTCTTCAAAATGATCACAAAATTGTGGCGGTTGGTCCCTATATTTTTTTTATTTCATTTTTGGTCCCTATATGTTATTGATATTATATTATTTAACCAAACATTATTTTAAATAAAATATTACATAGACCAAAATACCCTTTTGCGGATTCGCTAGGCTTGCAGACGTCCTCTCATTGCATCTGTTCTCTGCAGACTCTCTTCACCTTACCTTCTCTCTTATTTCTCTCTCACAAAACCTTCTCTCTTATTTCTCTCTCACAATTTTCTCTCTCTAGCCTTGCTCTGTCTTTGAATCACTTTCTTACCTGTTCTCTCTCACTGTGACGCAAGATTCATCTCATCTCACTCTATTGCTTATCGTTGGAGAAGAAAACATCAATGGTTCAAGTGTTAATCAGCCCATCGGAGTTTGTCTCTTCAACTTTCGTTGACCTAATCGTCTCATCGGACATGTGAGTTATATATGTTGTATTTTTTCAATGTTTTTTTAGTTTTTTACTGGTGTTTGAGTTTTTACCCGTTTAAAAAACTATTCTTTTATGTATTTTTGTGTTCTTAGTCAAGTATGTTGACCTAACTATCTCATCAGAGATATTTGAGTGTTTTTTTGTTTATCCTTTCTGTTTTGTTTAAAAAATATTTTTTTTGGTTTTATGATTTTTTGTTTTTTGTTTTTAATTCCTGTTATGTGTTATATTAGCTAAGCATGGTGTATTTGGAATGGGAAATGAAAATGTGGAAATGGGGTGGTGGTGGAATGTGTGTACTTGCGTGTCTAGGTTGATGATGATGCTCTTGATGCACTAAGGTAAACAACAAGAAGCCACAATTTGTTGTTTTATATCTTATTGGTTTATGGTTGTTGTGCTTATTTATGTATGATAATATGGCGTTCAATTACTATACCATACAAAATAGGAACTAGGAAGAATGAAGCTTTCTTCGCAAAATAATCAAGAATTGATAGTTACATACACAGTTTCTAATAAAGAAATACGAGATTTCATCTTAAAATTAATATTTTATTTATTTATTTTAGAGTTCATAATTTATCAACGAACATAGTAGTATTGTCTCTTGTTAGATGCATGTACCCCTAGTTTTTAGATATTAGTTGTATTTTATTATTCTAGTTCATTTTTTATGATAAAAGGGAGTAATTAGTTTAGATCCTTTTGCCAGATCAATTCGTGGGCTTCATATGCTATGAATGTCTAGAACCTGGAGATGTTTCTTGCGTTTGGTGACAAATATAAATTGGCTTATTTTGGCTCAAAGTGTGACATTGGTAATTAGGATGGTTAGTATGGGTTATTTCAGAATAAGATCAACTCACAACTTGAACTGCTAGATTACAATGAAACTTGTATAAACAATTCGTCTTCTCCATGTAAGTATTGACATACTCTTTTGCTTTCTTAACAAGTTTTTTTTTCTTACTTTTTGCTTTCAATTAATAAGAATCTCATCTCTCGTACAGTATCAATTGTATTTTGAGTGCTGAGTTGATTGTAGCATTAGATTTGTTCAGTTCACTCCCCAAGTATTGTATACAATTTTTGATAATTCTGTTTTTCCTATTTGATTAATTTTTTTTCCAAATTACACTGCTACTCACATATTTTCTTTTATCGCAGAAAAGCATCCAAACATGTCTTTCATTTTCAAAGATTGTATCTTTAAATGAAAAGTTGACACCGTAACAGATAGAGGCTGTTAACTCAATTGGGCTTGGAGGGCTGTTGCACCTTAACTTATAGAGCACTCGACTGGATTTTCTATAAGCGTATTAAGTAATGAGAAAGCGAATACAGGCTTTTCTTTTTTTCTTTTTTTTAAGCTAGAGGTGAACATATATAGCAAAATTGCCCTGCTTTCTTGTTTTCTTATCCTTCTTAAAAGAGAAGTTGTAAAACTGCAGACCGTTTTTACGGGTATTTTTTATCTAGACCCCTTGAACTCTTGGAAACTTTGTTACAATTCTACTAAATTTTCTGTTGAGTGAAGGATAAAGTTGTTATATTGAGATGATAATAAACAAATGGAGAAACAGGCTTTGGAGGAGGCCCTTGCTTTAGGATGCTTAACCATAGCAGATTACCAGCAATGGCTAAGGCTTAAAATGAATAATCTTCAATATACAAATATATATCCATTTCCTCATCAATCTTAATTACCAATACAATGTGCATCGCCTCCAACTTTCTTCCTTGGAAATTCTGGAAAATCATTCGCCTCCAACTTTTGGTCCTAATTCACCACCGTGATTACTGCTCAAAGATGAACTCTATAAAGCATTCTTTTTGCTAAGCCTTATAAAGAATAAAGAAATCCAGACCTGGACATATGAACTCTATAAAGCATTCTTTTTGCCATGAAATCCTGTAAAGATTTAGAACTATAAGTGGCAGTTTCAACAGATCAAATGCTAGATATACTAAAAAGATAAGAAAAACCATTTGATCTATTTTATGTCATAATGTATCTCAACTAAGCTCTACATATGCATACCCATCTGAAAATGGAACAACTATTGTGCACGCCAAAATGGAGAACTACAATAAAGCAAAAAAAGGGAAGAGATAAAGCAACACATTTGTCAAGAAAAAATCACATACAAAGCCCCAAAAGCAAAACCAAAACAGATCAAATTGCACTAACTAAAAAAGCAAGAAAAGAGAAACATTTGAATTTAATGCTGCATTTTATAATTTTTTTTTAAAAAACTAAAACCCAAATCACATCTTTTTGTCTTTGAAAAACATAGATTTTGAACAAACAGAAAAACATCACTTAGCAAAAGAAAAAACAAAGAAATGATCATACAAAGAGAGAAATTTATAAAGCATTTTTACGTTGTAATCCAATGAGTGAAGTTCTAGTTTTGTGAAAATGGAAACAAAAGTTTTCAACTTTTCTAAGTGAAGAGTTGAGTGTTGTGTTCTTAGAGGAGAAAGTGAGGGAGGAATGAAGATTTGTTTTTTTCGGTGGTGCATTAATGACACAAGCATGTAAACCCACGAAGACTCATGGAAGAAGTGTAAACCCATGAAGAAAGATAATGAGAAAACATAAATCATCATCTATCACAAAAAAAAATCTCTAGAATATTATAAACATATCCGAAATATAGTAAAACATACAATAATTACAACGAGATAATCACTAAAGAGCAACATTCACCTTTTATAGATGTGGAGAGGAACTTGTGGTATTACTATGATGTGTAGATGAACTATTTTTTTCTTCAATGTTAAGTGAAAATAGAAATGCAAAGAGCTAAAAAGGTTGTGTATTAGACGTATATATTGATGGGTTTTGAGTTAGGGGGAATAAAAGAATTTGAAGGTGGGAACTTCAAAATTTAAAATGAGATAATCTTGAAATTTTGGAGGGAAATTGAAATTTTCGCAACACAAGTAGAAGTTGTATGATTTCTTATAAATTACCTGAAAAAAATTAGAAATTACCTACCATACCATATAAAGTGATACACCTCGAAAGGAAAATGATTATTTGTAGATGATAGGATGACCTTAAGATGCGTTACCATTTTGGGAGCCGAAAATTTGCCTAAGAATCTGTAACCCATACCACTAACCACATTGCTATAGCCCCATACCACTACCACTAGCATTTCCATATGTTGTACCTCCAAATGAAAAATTTTGGTTTAATTGACTAAAATTGTTTAAGCTATTAAAGGTGTTAGGCATATTGTATTTCGAACAACGTCTCAATGCTCGTTTATTTTGGGAGTTCCTCATTCCTTTTGGCCTCATAATTTGGGGATCTTCCAACGTCTCAATGCTCGTTTATATTGATGGGTTTCGTTTGCAGAAGTTATCAAACCTTTTTCACGGAGGTCTTTACTTACCTCGGTTGTCCAACGTTTATTAATTGATACAACTTGATGTGATCTCATTCAAACCTTCACATTTCATCACATATATCATGTGCTTGCACGATATCCTGGTGGACTCAAACATCAAACAGTCACAAACAATGTCCAAAGCAAGTCGGTTAAATATCACAAGATGTAACAAACCTTCTCTCGCATTATTAGCAACAAGATAAGTCTGAACACCTAAACCATCATAATAAGTGTAAATTTGTAAGAGTTGGTCTTGTAAGTGGTATCAAATATCAAAACATCACCAAATACTTTGAACTCCTCTCTCGATCGCTCGTCGATCCAAAATAACTTATCCAAGCAATTCTTTTCATTAACTGTGTGTTAGAAAT
Organism: Ehretia macrophylla; assembly: GCA_037974665.1. Lineage (NCBI taxonomy): Eukaryota > Viridiplantae > Streptophyta > Magnoliopsida > Boraginales > Ehretiaceae > Ehretia > Ehretia macrophylla. The sequence goes on along the minus strand of CM075779.1, from coordinate 35,520,469 downwards.
AGCACAATAGATCAGAATCCGCTTTACATTACAAATATCCCAATGCAACATTGGCATCCCCTATGGTAATTTCTGCTCGGTTGTCACGATCTAAGGCATTGTACAAGTCCTTCCTAATGAATCCAACGCCATCGTACCCTCCCACTTTATATACAAATAGATCAAAGATTCGACTCATGTTTATTCCAGTCCGACATATAGAATGAGCTTGGCGCATATGACCAGGATCTATGTGTTTGTGCGAACATAGCATTAGGACGCCATAGCTAGGAACCAACGCATAGTTGATACGAAGTTGTTCTTTACAATCACATTTTGTCTCTCCCATATGCTTCCAATGCCTATTCTCCATTTCTAAGAATTCTAGAAATAGAACAACATATCAGAATCTGTTTTACATTGCAAATATCCCAATGCAACATTGACATCCCCTATAGTAATTTCTGCTAGGTTGTCACGGTCTAAGGCATTGTACAAGTCCTTCCTAATGAATCCAACGCCATTGTACCCTCCCGCTTTATATACAAATAGATCAAAGATTTGACTCATGTTTATTCCGGCCCGACATATAGAATGAGCTTGGCGCATATGACCAAGATCTATGTGTTTGTACGAACATAGCATTAGGACGCCATAGCTAGGAACCAACGCATAGTTGATACGAAGTTGTTCTTTACAATCACATTTTCTCTCCCCTATGTTCCCAATGCCTATTCTCCATTTCTAAGAATTCTTTCCTTTGCAAACCGACACATGAACATGTAAAAAATCTGACAACTATTTGATGGCTATCATCTTTTTTAACCGTACACCTTCTAATACTAAAATCATGAACACATGCATACAGATTATAGAATACATATGGTTCATTTTCAAACTCAAATGTACAAATAAGGATGTCATTTTCACTTAAATCTCTCAAATCCTCTACCTCAACATCATCAAAAACTTGAACCACGTCATCATTGTCAGATTCAATAATATCTAAACCTTAATCGTGTATAATCTCGTTGGCATTCATTTTGCTTACTGCTCAAAATATAACAAACAGATACTATTTTACTGTTAATAAAATAAATTTTACAAATAAATATAACTGATTAACAAGAATTTAACCGTCTAACCACTAGGTACATACAATATAAAATAACGTAAATAAACTATCAACTAAGATAAACTTTATATCTTTTCTTGTAATTAGTGGCGGAATGCCATATACTTTTTCATTCCAAACAACAATCCAAGGAAACATACCAAATTTATTGATAAGTTACTTAACTTACTAGTATATAAATTAACATGCATGACATTCACCAAACCATTATTAAAACCTTTCAATCTATCTATTACGAAGAAATAAGTGTCGATTATTGATAATAATAACATATTTACTTGGAATTATACTTTGTTTACAACTAATATGCATGATATCATTACTTCAAGAAATCAATATTACTAGAAAATGTATATAACATATCATTATTTATATGAAAAGTACAGACAATAGTTCCTTATTTTCACAAAAAATGCAAGGTAGATCAAGAACAATATAAATAAAAGATAAAGAATAACTTAATTTTATATACCTATTTTTACTTCAACAAAGAAGATTTTTCACCAAAAAAAAAACAAAACAACTTATGTAAAATGTAACTTTCCTAATTTACATAGGATTCAATTTATAAGTATTCATTTATTCAAATGAATTAATGCATCAATTAGTATTAATGGAAAGTAGTTATATTTATCTTCAAGTTTATTGCTTTTCGAATTAATGTAACTTTCTTAATTTACACTTATATAAATGTCAACCACAAATTACTTAAAAAACAGTCAATATAAATGACATTACGATGATGTTCTCATCTAGGATGATGTACCTATTGTTAAAAAATATTACAAGTCATGAAACATTAATTTTACGTCAAATGATATCTTTATATGCGAAATGATATCTATTATATGCAAAATAATACAAAGTATACAACAAATCATACAGTGCCTTGTTAAATGTGCTGTAGGAAAAAAGTCATCTCATGCCACCTTGGACAACGCGCTGTCAGCAAAGTTGTTTTATTTGACAGAAGGGTACTTTGGTCATGTTACGACAAAGGGGCAAAGTGTAATTAATAAAAAGTATTTGCATAGAAGGCCAAAATACATCACATCTTACCACGTGTAAGTACCTTATTGGGATGTTTCCTAACTTCAATAGCTTTTCCAGTTGGTGAGATAACACCTTAAGCTGCACCATCAGTCAAAAAAAGTTGATGAAAAGCTGATTGTACTGTACATGAGTACTTTGTAAAAGATGTTAACATGAATAGGGAAACAATTTTTAAAAATTTGAACACTAAAGTCAACAATGACTGAAATAGGAAAAAGAGCTTTTATGATGATGGGACAACTGGGAAAAAAGAAACAACATATAGCTTTTATGTTTCGAGAACTTCTTTTATCTGTCATAATTAATTAGCAGTTCATTTACATATAATTGAATCTCATAATATGTGAAATTATTCTCGTATAAAAAGAATTTCACAATATGTGAGACTCATTCATTGTAAGACTAATGATCAGTTCCGATTGATCAAAAAAATTTCACTACGTTTCGGACAAAAACCGCAGCCCAAGGAGCATTAAACATCAATATGTGGTCACCTATCCTATGGGGTGAAAAATATTGTGCCGGTCCTAGTGGTGACAAAAATTTCAGTCTAGCTATATGCTAGGACTTAATTAAGGTAGTTTTCCAGTGAAATATTATAACTAATATAAAGTTTGAAAAAATATTTTTATTTTTTTTGAGAAATAAAAATATGTTTTATTTTTTAAACACTAGAAAATATTTTTTTTTTTGAAAACATTTATACAATCAAATTATTTTACGGTAAAAAAAAAAGCTCAAATACCAAAAAATAATATACACTTCATTTATTATGTTTCTACTTTTAATGGCACATTTGTACTTGTGCATAAATTGACATTTATTAATTATAAAAAAAGTTGAGTATCAGCCATTGATACTCACTCCATTAAACCACCTATGGTTCAAATTCATGCGGCTGCCATGTTGACAGCCGCATGGAAGACGAACCTTTTATTGTTTACCAAAAAAATTTCCCTTAAAACTTTGCATAAATATATTTAACTTAAACTAGCAAAAGATACAATGCAAAAACAACACCATGGAGTATCTGTAGGCTAATGAAATGCTTGAACTTGTACTTAGTGCGAGCGGCATAAATCTTATAACAACGCCACAATGGCGCAATGCAACAATACTAATAAGATTTATCACATTGAATTTCTCTCCAAAAAAATTATTGTATCAATTTCGATTAATAAATCGACATTTAATATTATTGATAAGATTTATGTGTATAAATTATGAGTTAATTTTTAAATAAATCACTTTTTATTTATAAATATGTAGACTACACATTTTTTTATTATACAGCTTCACATGAAGTTAACAAATTTTGATTTAGTTTAACACTAGTCTAGACAACCTCGGTTGTCGTGTCCCCTATCTCCATAAGCTATCGTGCCGCCTCAAACAACCTCGACTGTCGTGTCTCCTCTGCCCCCTCCTTGGCTGATGGTCCAACACGCCATATCTTAGACATGTTAATGCTTCTGCTATCATTGAAGCTATACCTAACGGGAAATTATTCTATGCGGCAAAATCTCACTGATGTGATAAGCAAATCATTTAGTAAATGACATGTGGCGTGTATCTTGTCAAAATTTTGCACCAAAATGACGGAACCATCCTTGTCCGAAAATGGCTTATATATATGCAATTAAAAAATATTTAAGTCAAATGACTAAAATGGACAACCAAGTGATGACAAAAAATATTGTCAAATGACCATATTAGGTCCCGTATATGTAGATTGTGCAGACATTAATTTTTTTGTTTGTTTGTACATGTAGTAAAGCGTACATCCAACATTTTTGTTTGTACGTGTAGTAAAGTGATATTTCAAATTCCATGCAATCAATGTGCGGGAATTACATGCAATCCAAGAGTGTCTTAGCAATTGTAATGGTCTTTGAGCATCTTCAATGGGAGTCTTTAAAAGTAAAATTTTTTAAATTTGGATATTTTTAGAGACTCTAATCTCTAAAAAGCATTATTAATGATTTAAATATACATAGGATTCACTACTTTTATCAATTTTTAAGCCAAAATAGAGCCTTAGTCTATATTTTCTTCAACAATTTTAAAGACCAAAATAAAGCTCTACTTTGACTTAAAAATTGGCAAAAGTGGTGGGCCCTATATATATTTAAATCATTAATAATACTTTTTAGAGACTAAGGTCTCTAAAAATATCTAAATTTGGAAAGTTTTGCTTTTGGAGACCCCAATTGAGGATGCTTTTACACCAAATATTCATTTCATGAGCAAATCGTTATAGAAACGTAATTAAAAATTATTTTATCATGTTCTCAAAATATAGGAACATGGAGGTCGGTATCTATAAATTAGCCAAAATAAGTTTTTATCGTGCAACAAATGTCATAACCTACTGAGAAAAAGATTTATTGTAATAATTAATTTTTGTTGCATTTGTTCAAAATGTGCAATAAACAAACAACTCAAATTAGTTTATGTCCCGCAATAAATATCCTATATAATGTGAACGATAATGTAAAAATCGGCATATATACAAAATTAATGATTAAATTGCAATTAATACTTCATATTTTGGTGATACGTTATACATAACCTACTGAAAAAAGAAAATAAAATAACTTCAACAATCGAAAATAATGATACGAACATCAAATGAATTTCAAAATCAACAAATATACATGTCTAGATTCCTCTAAATAACCAAAAAAGAATATATGAATGTGCAATTAACCAAAATCTACGAACATGAATAAAGTAAATTATGCATCATCATAGTTAGATCCCTTCAATACACAAGTAATTAACCTTTAGATCATGTTCTTTCTCTCCACTGTTCTATTTATAAATATCTTCAAGTTCCCGCATTAACCAAATGCAAGTCGATATAATAATTTAAATTCTTGACATAGTCAGATTTAAGACAACAACAAAATTCATTTACTTAACTAATTACGAATTCCAAGTATTAATTAGGATTTCAATATTTATTAGTAGTAACATTATTATTATTAATATTTAATAGTATTAGTACTAATAGTAGTAATATTACCAAAAAAATCTATGATTATTAACATATGTATTATTAATGGTTAGTAGTATTAGTAGTAACATTATTATTATTATTATTAGTTAGTAGTATTAGTACTAGTACTAGTAGTAGTAATATTACCAAAAGAATCTATGATTATTATCATAACTATTATTAATAGTTAGTAGCATTAGTAGTAACATCATTATTATTATTAATAGATAGTAGTATTAGCAGTAACATCATTATTATTAACAGTTAGTAGTATTAGTATTAGTAGTAGTAGTAGGAGTAATATTTTCAAAATAGTATATGATCATTATTATTAATAGTTAGTAGTATTAGGAGTAAAATTATTATTATTAATATTCAGTAGTATTAGTACTAGTACTAGTAATAGTAATATTACCAAAAGAATCTATGATTATTAACATCATTAGTATTAATAGTTAGTAGTAATAATAGTAACAATATTATTATTAATAGTTAATTAGTAGTATTAGTATTAGTAGTAGTAGTAAAATTACCAAAAGAATCTATGATTATTAACATCATTATCATTAATGGTTAGTAGTATTAGTAGTAACATTATTATTATTAATAGTTAGTAGTATTAGTACTAGTACTAGTAATAGTAATATTATCGAAAGAATCTATGATTATTAACATCATTATTATTAATAGTTAGTAGTATTAGTAGTAACATCATTATTATTAATAGTTAGTAGTATTAGTAGAATATCATTACTATTAATAGTTACTAGTATTAGTATTAGTAGTAGTAGTAGTAATATTTCCAAAATAGTATATGATCATTAACATCATTATTATTAATAGTTAGTAGTATTAGGAGTAATGTAACGCCCCAATCCCTCACGGAACCGGGACTTCTATTAACCAAACTATACTCAACCCAAATCCAAACCTGGGCACAAAATTTTAGGAAAAACGGACGGAGTTTCCCCTATACATAGGACTATCTAAAAACCTGCAAACATCACCTCAATCCATTTCATCCTTACAAGCATGCAAGTCAACCAGACAACAAGGTAAAGATTACAAGTTATTAAAACATTACAAGCCATTCATAACTATCAATACATTCCGACTTAACTTTACAATTACAAAACTGAATTCAATGATAATCCACATAAGCCAGCATAATCAACACGAAACTCTCGAGCCTTCTTTCCTACCTATTATAGCACTGATCCTGAAAGGTGTTAGAAACGAGGGTGAGTATACAACATGTATACTCAGTGAGGGAGGTGATGCAGCATACCAAGAAATGCTTTCATGAGATGCAACAAGGATAAAATATATACAACACAAAATAACAAAGTTACTTAAACAAGAATTAAACCACATATAGAAAGGATACGGTTCCACATTTGTCTTCAATCATGAGCCACGATCCAAGATCTTCAAGCAAGTGCTGGCAAACCCATACTCCTCCAAGTTGGGGTACTCCGGATGTACCCCGATCTTACGACCCATATCTCCCTAGGTAGGTCCGTATGCCCCAACGAGATGAACCATGCCTCTGGGGTAGGGGTGTATGCCTCAGCTAGAAGGGATTGAGAAACCATGGCAACCGAGGGAGCACGGCAAGCCCGACGCCGCCCGTGTTACTCGACACTACCATGCCCGAAAAGGTTGCGTAACCCCGACTAACGAATCACGAATCTCATTTTCAAATCAAGTGGGGAGGTAGCAAAGTAGGCTAGCCTCACCCCATACATATCATATACACATTTGATAACCAAAGAGAGCAATTATAGTAATATAAACAATTACCCTTGCAACTAATTCAAGTAATTTGCAAGATAGCATGAAAATAGTACATATAAACTTTATCCATTTAGATTAAATCATATAATAAAATAAGCTAATATGCACAAAAGGAATGAAGACTTCCTCACCTCTATCAAGCTCTACAATGCAAGATTGGCTTCAAATCACTCTTAATCACTTTGAACATAAAGTTAAACATTGTTTCAATTACTCTTTAACTACAACATTCATTAATTATCCAACTAGGTTAGCTAACTCATAGTTTACTTAATTAACATACAACCAAGTAATCATTCAAGTAATCTAATATACCAACAATATAACTAACAACAATAAAATCGTGATATAAGCATGTTCTACAATCATTTTAAAGAGCATTTTAAGCATAGATAACCATATTTAATTCCATAATAGTACTATCAATTTATAAAGCCATTAATCCATACTTATTTTCTTTACAATTAACTCAATATAAAATTCAAGGAAAACACTTAGAACTATGACAATATAATTACTATAAACAAGAATTCACTTAGAACCTTCAATTCAAGAAAAACAATTATGCAATTTAGTTCATGAAACATTCTCTGGATAACGTCATATCTTAGATAATCACCCATAACCACCTAACCCATCAAGTCCAATCAAAACTTAGCAAATAACTGAACTTTATTCCGAAAGCCCCTTTCGTAAACCCAGCTAAAAATCTATCTTCTAAGCAACAGGAGGACACTACGAGCATTCCAAGCATTCAACAGTCACTAACCAACCACAAGGAAGTTCTAAAAACACCTAAAACACTAGAACAAACCAATTGCCTTAAATGTCCCTCTTTATGTTCTAGTCATTCTAACCAACTTCTAGCCATCTTTTAATGGGTTTAAGCAAACATTTAGGCCATCTAGCATTAATGGCACCTAATAGAAACACTAAAACCATTAATTGAGCAAAAGTCACAAAAACTCAATAGAATACTATTCTTTTCTCTAACTTTCTCAAACTATCACATCCCAACGAGCTATGATAATAGAAATCCGTTTTCACCATGCGAACCTATCCATATTATTATCCATTTAAATGCAAAGAAAACCCGTTTAAACTATAACAATCACAAAACTCCATTCGTCCCCTTAGTTGATTTATACTACAACTAAGTTAAACAATCACCCAACTAATGCCATAACCATCCAAAAGTGCTTCCATGACCTCCCAAGACAATGCCAACACTCAAACCGAGCAAATTCCACACTTGGTCAAAACATCCCCTTTGCAATTCAAGGTTAATTAGCTTCCAAACGTAATACAAAGTTCAAGGTACGCAACCAAGCTATACTACCTTCCTAATGACACTTAATGAAACCACTTAGGACCTCAAAGTCACGCAATTACCCACATTTAGCCCGAAAGCCCCAAATTCTCTATTTTGACTTTGTACTACACGTACCTCAACCGAGAGTCAAATAGGAGCTAGCAAAGCTTAGTTAGGTCTTAAATAGCCTAGGATTACTAAATGTGAAGGCCAATTTAACCCATATTCGCGATAACCCCAAAACCCCTTCCTAAAAGTCGGCTATTTCATTCATTTTGCTAGGTTATGAGCAATTAAATGTTATGGGGCCTTTACACTACTTTTATTAACATCTAAAGCACCTATTAAGATCATTGATTCAAGCTATAAAGTCCAATTTTACAAAATCCTAACATTCCCGTCACTATTCATGCCAAATATTCAACGAGCAATTTCAACCAATTAAACTATGAAACAATAACATAAATTAGGTCTCTACTACTTATATATAACATACATAAGCATATTTGAGCATTGCATTAGCATTTAAGAGTAAAACAAGAAATTTAAGAAAGTTGTCACATTTTTGAAATGCAAAAATAGGTATGAAATTCCTCACCTATTGTGCGTAGGAGCTCCTAGGAGGCTAGTAAACACCCTAAACCACTTGCACCTAACTTGACTTGGCTTGGAATGAGGATTTGTTGAGCAAAAATCTCTATTTCTCCTCATATGCTATTTTCGGATTTGCTACAGTGTTTTCAGCTTTTCTCTTCTTTTGTTTTTTGTTTTATGAGCTATTATATGTATATGTTGAGTATTTAAAGGGTGGGGTCAAGTTGGGTGAGTTTATTGCCTACTAAAATGAGCTTAATCAACTTAAAAACGAGTCTAATGTGCATAAATTAAGTTAGCTAACTAAAACATAATGTTTCATACGTAACACTATTCATTAGCTTTAACAAATTATTTTCTAAACGAAGGCTCCTATCGCTTTAAGTTCAAACGCACATTTTTCTCATTCCTATAACAATTAATATGATTTAAGAAAAATGTTAATTCGAAGAAAAAAATAGATAGTTGGAAAACGTAATGAATAGTAATCAAGGAAAGCAACAAGTAAATGGATAGTGAAAATACACAAACAGTAGATGAAACAGTTAATGAATCATGACAATGTTCTCGGGCATCACAAGTAACATTATTATTACTATTATTAATCTTTAGTAGTATTAGTACTAGTACTACTAGTAGTAATATTATTGAAAGAATCAATGTTTATTAACATCATTATCATTAATAGTTAGTAGTATTAGTAGTAACATTATTATTATTAATAGTTAGTAGTATTAGTAGTAGTAGTAATATTACCAAAAGAATCTATGATTATTAACATTATTATCATTAATGGTTAGTAGTATTAGTAGTAATATTATTATTATTAATAGTTAGTAGTATTAGTAGTAACATTATTATTAATAGTTCGAGCCATAATTGTAACACCCCGACCCGTGCATATAATTATTTTATTGATGTGCATATATTTATATGTCTACTTTAATTATTTACATATATTCGTTTGCATAAAATATCATATTTTTGGGTTACGTGCATCTATTTTGTTTAACGTGCATTTATATCAAACTATGTGCATACATCTAATTTAACAAAAAAAATTTAATCTATTAACATATATTGCATCAATATAAATGCCTTCTTATGTAAGTAGGCACGTTTAATTGGTTAATGTGCATAATTCTCATTTTACATGCAATTTCGGGACTTCATGAACACTTTAGAAAATCATAGGAATCGTTGAAAATAATTAACGTAGATATTTAGGAATTGGAACAACTAAATTAGTTAGAATTAAACTAGAATGACAAACTAGTTAATAGCATTTAGTTGAAGGGCATGTTGGTCATTTGGATTTTTTTTCTTTTATTATTTACACCTATTAATATATTACAACACACACAAACACACAAAACACACACAAAAATCAGACCTTTACACACACACACACATATCAGACACACACACACACGTTGAATACACACACACACAAGGAAGGAAGAAGAAAAAGAGTAATCCAAGCAATTTTCAAGCCAATCTTGCATGATTCTTCAAGCTAGGTGAGGGATTGATGCTTAATTTGCATTTCTTTTGCTTATTAGGGTTTCTTTAATGTTAGCATAGATGTAGTTATGTAATCAATGAACTTATAAATGCATGAAATGGTATTCTCTAGCTTGATACATGTTGTGGGAGTCCTCTTTTGCATGTTTGCTTAGTGTTGGTAGTAGACTTGGTTGTATTGTTGTCTTGCTAGTTGAAGTGCAAGAGTGAATATTACATGCTTGATAAATGGCCTCAATGAAGTGTATTAATATAGTATATGCTAAAACCAAGAGCAAACCAAGTAGAAATGCTAGAAAACAAGCTAAATAGACATTAGTGCAAAAGAGAAAAAGCTGGACAGTTTGCGCAGAGAATTTGTAGAGATGATTTAAGGTAGTAAATGATGTCAAAATTGGTTGAATTTTTTTATATTATAGCTAAGAACTTGAGGAACAATTTCTCTTTTGGGGGAAAGATCGAATTCTATCATTAAGGGATTGTTTTGGAGCCAAAATAGTAGGGTGACTGATTCTCGCATAATTCAGGGTTGGTTGCGCAATGATTTTCTAAAAGGCATAACTTGATGAGTTTAACTCTGAATTAGGAACCGTTTGAGGCTAAACTTATCTACACTTGATGAACTACATGTCTGTACAATTTTTAGAAGTTTTATAGGACAATAAGGCTGCTAATTGAACAAGTAAAGTTAAGCAAATGCAGTTAAATTTTTTAATTTATATAGCTAAGTGATTAATGTTGCACTAAAGATTAATTTGAGTTGAATAATGGTGGATTAGGGAGTTGAAGGCTTGAGAGTAACAATTACATGTTTGGAGAGAGTGTTTAAGTGGAATGAGTGTTAAATGAATATTAGTTGCATTGAATGCTAAATGTTTAATATGTGACTAACGTCAACTATGTGCATTGAATGTTTAAATAAGTTGAGCTTTGAGTGAAAATTAAATGTGATGAATTATGTGTAGTGATTTGCTATTTAGATAATCAAGAGTAATTAAAGTCATGTACATGCTAGTGTTAGTTGTCAAAGAGTGTTTGCAAGCTATGGGAAGTAAAGTATGTTTTCAATCATGTTCATGAGCTTAGCTTAATGTATGTGTTAAAGTTGGTTGAATTGCTTGAGTACTTGGTTATTGGTTTGGTAAATACTTGAGTTGATTTAATTTAATCCATGCTTAAAGTATGTTTAATTAATTAGTTAACTAGTTGGATAAATTGGAGTGTTTAGTTATTAAGTATGATAGCTTGATATAGTTTCATTGTTTGGTCATCTATTTAGAAGTTAAATGTGAACATTTATTGTTTATATGAATAGATTGCTTGAGGTTACATGTTTAGTTACTGAGTAGATAGCTGTTAAATGCTTAACTTGATGTTTCTTTGTGATCTAGTTGAAGTTGAACTAGTTATGAAGTTAACTTGTTAAATGCTAACATAGTTAATGTCATACATGCTCATGTTATAGTTGAATTATGGTAAGTGTTAACTGTAGTCATCTTGATTGAATATATAATTGGATATTCCTTTGCAAGATAAATGAAGTTGAATTGGGTATGAAGTTTAACTAGTTAAGTGTTGATGTAGTAATGTCCTTTGTAAGATTAAAGAAATGTTTTAGAGATATTTGTATGACTTTTAAGCTATGTGGCAATATGATATATATGAGTGATTATATATAACTGTTATCATTGTCGAAAGGTATTAGTTGGATTTTATGTGAATTAGTTGAGCTTGATGCTTAGTTGGTTATTTGAATTGATGTAGTTATTATAATTGACTTTTAAATGATTTAAATAAGAGTTTAAATGGTATTGGTTTGTAATATGTAGTTGTTTGGAGAAGTTTCATGAAATAGGTTGTATAGCTACTTCATTAAAATATGTTTGTATTTTGTTTATAATACCGTGTTGCTTATAATTATATGAGTTATGTTGTGGGAAATGACTACTTGGAATATATGTTAAGTTAAAATATATAAAAGTGACATTTTTGTTAAAAATAGAATTATAATAGATATTTTATATATGCTAAATAAGCGAAACTATAAGTTAAATAACCTAATTGGGTAATTAATGAATGTTGAAGTTAAAGAGTAATTGAAATAATGCTTGACTTTATGTTCAAGGTGATTGATAGTGATGTGAAGTCAATCCTGCATTTTGGAGCTTGGTAGAGGTGAGGGAGTCTTCATCCTTTTTTGTACATCTTAACTTATTTTATTGGTTATAGATTAAATGATTAGTAATTGAAATAGTTTATATGTACTATTTACTCGCTATCATGTGTTTTCTTGTGTTATTTGTGTTTAATTGCGAGGGCAGCCTACTTTGTCATCTTTCTTATGTGATCTTTGATATTCTTGATTCTTGTGATCTTGTCTTGGGGTTGCGCAACCTTTTTGGACATGGTAGCGTCGAGAAATACGGGCAGCGTCGGGCTTGCCGTGCTCCCTCGACTACCATGGTGCCTATTCCCTTTTTCGCTGAGTATACTCCACTACCCTAGAGGCGTGGTTCACCTGCTTGGCATATGGTGCTACCTCAAGAGAAAGGGTCGTAGGATCGGGATACATCCGGAGTATCCCAACTTGTTGGAGTAAGGGTTTGCTGGCAATTACGTGAAGTTCGTGGTTCGTGGCTCGTGATTGAAGACAAAGTGGAACTGTATCATTTTTAATGTGGTTAATTACTTGGCTATTTGGTCTTGTTGTTTTATGTTATATACATATGACTTCTTGTGATTGCATATCATAATACACGCCCGGTATATCATAACCTAGTTACTCATTCCTCTTTTCAACATATTTCAGGAAAAGCTGAAGACTAGATTGCCTCATGTGTGACCTGCTTACTCTATCGGTGTGTAAAACATGGAAGAATGTGATCATGATATGCTTGTATTGTATTTGAGACTTTGTGCCCATGTATGTATTTATGTTATATCAAGGAATGTAATATTAAAGTTTTAGTTTGTTTGATGATTAGGTACTAGTGGGCTTGTAATATCTTCTATTTGCTTTATTTTATTACTTAGTAGTGCATGCTTATGTGGACGATGAAAACTAGTTAGTGAGTTGGACACAAATTATAAGAAAGCTTGATTGATAATATAGAGTGGTATGATAAGTGGATTAAAAAGATAGAACTTCAATGGATTTAATTTTGCATGCTTGTGTGATATGTTGTTGGGTCCCAAGACTCGAATGGCTTTGAGGAGCTGGTTGGCTTTATAAATTTTGAAAGTTAGGTTGTATGAATGGTTGATTGTGATTCAGGACTTGTATGTGACTATTGGCAGGTTTTTAGATAAACCTATATATAGGGGAAACTTCGTCCGTTTTTTTTAAAATTTTGTGCCCGGGTTTGGATTTGGGTTGAGTATAGTTTGGTTAATAGAAGTCCCAGTTTCGTGAGGGATTTAGGCGTTACAATAATTCTTTAGCTTGTTTAAATGTTGTGTGCATAGTCACATTTATTTATGAGTCACTAATGGGCTTTTTGCTGTGACATTTACTATTCGGCCTACTTGGCCCAAGTTACATATACATACATACTTGTCAAAGAGGAAAATAATTTTTTTGGGTGATTGATAAACGCAAACAAACAGTGTGCCTTTGTCTGGATAATTAATGCATTGGCTAGTATTAATTAAATTAATTTGTGTGCTCAATTAATGCATTAGCTAGTATTAATTAATTTGTGTATTCAATTAATGCATGGTTCTAGAATTAATGAAATGTAGTTGAATGTCAATTTAACTTACCCAACATGCAAAATCCTACCGTGATATATTAAGTCACAATTTGTTATAAAAAAAAAATAATGTAATTTTGTCTACATTTCTTTTTTATAAAATTAATGGACGTTGTTTTGTCTTGTGAGTAGAAGTTTGGTTCCAAAGTTTTTCAATGCATTTTACTCGTTTATTTAGTTAAAACAATTACGTGATCCAAAATTTCTATAGTTGGAATTTCATATGGGTGGTTATGATGTAAATTTTATTTACGAGAGTATTGTAAAATAATCAGTTTCGTTATATCATGAATTTGAATAATTTTTATTTCTGTTTCATTCTCGTTAAAGCGACAAATTAATTTTTCATTAACATTTGAAATTCGTTTTAGCAGAAAATTAATTTTTGTAGAGACTCACTTGATGAAGTCTTTCCTTTCTTAGCGTATAAAACACCATAGGGCGGGAAATTAAAACAAAACTAAGGCTTCAAATTTGAATATTTTCACGTTCGCTTAAATTTCGTTAGAGCGGAAGACTAAAAATTTCATTATGATATGTGTACTAACCAATAAGAAAAATGAAACCATGAATCCTTGGTTGGTTCAAAATTGTTTGAATTGAATTGTTGAAAAAAAAAATTGAAAAGTAAAAGCAATAGTCAAATTCATTGTCACATCTATTTAATGCAACTCATCATTGCAGCTAGGAATTGTGTTTCAGATTTTCAATTCTTGGATAGTGCACAAGGGTAGAAACATAAAAGAAGGTAGATATTTTCTATGCTGATGATTCCAAAGGGATAATTTTGTCAAAGACACATGGAAGGGTAATAAGGGCAATTCTGTATATAACAAGGGTAAGTTGGTAACTAGCTTGATTTAGGCATTATAAAATATCTAATGTGACGTGAAGAGAGAGAGAGAGATTTTGCCGCATAGAAAACTCTCTCATACCTAACCCTCTGCAATGAGTATTTAAATGAAGTTGGTGAAAAGTACATTATCGTTGTTTGTACACGAAAACGATGACCAGATGTACAAATAGATATGAAAGTTTTCGGTGCGTAATTAATTAAGTCTATGCCAAAAAGACATGTGGAGTTAGAAATTTAGCTTTGGAGATCAAAATATTTTTTTAATAATATAATATAATTTTTTAAAGAAAAATAAAGGAGTTGATAATTATTTTTAATGATACTAATAAATATTTTGTAAAAAATTAAAAATCTTGGGGAGATGGGCCCGTTTGTCCCTCTTGGTATCACCCCTGTACTCATATAACATTTCGAGATAGATTTAGTGATACTGAACTAATAATGCTATTTTTAATAAAATGATTTTTGAAAAAATCCACCAATGTTAGATCACATTTATAAGAGATCCAAATCCTATTCACTTAGCGAAAACAAATGGTTTTTCATTGTTAACGGCCATCGTCGTGATGGCTTTAGCTTTTTCATTCGCACATGTATTCGATTCTAGTCATTTCCAGACATTTTTATTAGTAAATGTAACTTTGAAACAAAATGGTTGGTCGTGGGGTTGGCATGTTTCCTTCTCAAGTTCAAATTATTGGGAAGACATATGACTTATTTTACTTGCAAAAGCATAATCCTAATCTCAAAACTACTTATTTTTCTCCCTAATTTCATGTGACATTTTTCTCAATTATTGTTTATAGAGTTTTAATCTTATAGTATTAATGACTCTAAATATTAAGCATGCAGTATTTTTGAACGAGAAGCTTTATAAGGCAGTGATTGGTATGTGAAAATGAATTGAGAATGAAATGATATTCCCAATTATATTTTAATTCTCATGTGCGTGCCACATGCGCGCACTATCGTGCGCACCATCATGCGGCATGGGCGCCCGATGAGCGCATCTAAGTGCGGCATGCTGGCCACATGCGCGCACCATCGTATGGCATGTGCGCCTGATGCGTTCACCATCGTTCAGCATGGGCACCCCTTGCGCGAACCTTCGTACGGCATGCGCGCACTATCGTGCGGTATGGGCACCCCATGCGCACACCATCATGCGGCATGGGCGCCCCATGCGTGCACCGTCGTGCGGCATGTGGACCACATGCTTCATGGACACCCCATGCGCTGACCTTCATGCGGCATGTGGGCCACATGCGCTCATCTTCTAGTGGTATGCCCGCACTATCGTGCGGCATTGGCGCCCCATGCACACAGTTTGAATTAGTTTATACTTACACATGTATGGTTTAATCTTTGAGACAAGCATATGACTACTGGCAGGATCAACCAAGTAGCATTCTTCACCGATGCTGGCATCGCACGACGCACGTTGTCACCTAGGCAAACGAAGGCTATTAGCAATGGCTCGAGACGAGCGCATGACCATCGTACGCGATTAGCGACGAACGCTAATTTCGGGCAAAGAGAAGCCAAGTACCCCATATGGTCATGGTGTGCCGTATCCGAGAGATCGATTGACGCCCTACAGGCCACGTATGTTGCACTTGTTGGAGTGAGCATCATGGAACACGGGACGTGCTTAGGGGTTCGCCCCACGTCATCCACGGAGGCAGACGCAAGGCAAAAGATGGACGATGTGACTTTAGACAGCCTTCTTTGTAGGTACGCAACACAGGAAATCGACTGACAGACAGAGGCAACGTAAGCACTCAGCCCGCGAATGAAGAGGCAAGCAGGGGCGAACGTCGCTGCCCAAGCAGGGATCCAACTGACCCACACAAGCCGACCACCACTCAACGCTATCACGTTCGCTATGCCCAAACCACCAAGTCGGTAACCGCTCTACCATCTAGGCAAACGAAGCCCTTCAAGCAGACGAAACTGGCGAGATAGCCCGAGAACGCAACGCTAAGCACGAAGAATTTCTTAAGGACAAGGGACAAGGGACGGGAACGGCACGAGGTGCATAACCAAGCTGCACGTCGCAAGCATAGGAGCCCACTTCGTGTTTCCCGACCAACCACCGAGTGCACGTACTTGAGGTACCAAATGAAAGTGAACTTCGAGCCCCCGAGGTACTTGGATCGCCACGACACTAAACCACGTCCGTCGCGTTACGACTTAGCGAGGACAATGGCGTCGTGTGCTAGGCGATTCACGCATTGCGCAGGCCCATAGTAACACACCGTCGGACGGCTTAGAGGCAGCACGGTGCTTGGATCGCCACGACATTGAAGCTCTAGCCATTGTCTCATTGCAACGCTCACGTCGTCACTTAACGAAAGCCATGGCTGCGTGCTAGGTGATTCGCGCGTCGCGCATGTCCCTACCGTTCCCCTGTATGCACCCGTATGCACGGAACGGGACAAACAAACTACCTTCCTGCCCACCCGGTGCTTGGATCGCCACGACACTAGACTACGTCCATCGCATTACTACTCAGCGAGGACCATGGCGTTGTGTGCTAGGAGATTCGCGCATCGCGCAGATCCATAGGAACACATCGTCGGACAACTTCAAGGCAGCACGGTGCTTGGATCGCCACGACATTGAAGCTCTAGCCATCGTCTCATCGCAACGCTCACGTCATGACTTAACGAAAGCCAAGGCTGTGTGCTAGGCGATTCGCGCATCGCGCATGCCCCTACCATCCCCCTGTATGCACCTGTATGCACGAAACGGGACAAACAAACTACCTTCCTGCCCACGCAGTGCTTGGATCGCCACGACACTAGACCACGTCCGCCGCATTACGACTCAGCAAGGACCATGGCATCGTGTGCTAGGCAATTCGCGTATCGCACAGGCACGTTAGAACCCACCGGGGGACGGTTTCAAGGCCGTATGGTGCTTGGATCGCCACGACATTGAAGCATCCAAATCGTCTCATCGCAATTCTCGCGTCGTTGCTTAACGAAAGCCAATGCCACGTGTGCTAGTCGATTCGCGCATCATGCTTGCCCCCACCATCCCCCAAGAGCCACCTAAGCCCACGCAATGCTTGGATCGCCACGACACTAGACCATGGCCGCGCGCATCCACTCAGCAACGGCCATGGCTTCGTGTGCTAGGCGATTCGTGCATCATGCAGGCCCAACGACACGTTGGAGGATGGGAATGTCCCCCAAGGTGTACCTAGCCGGCGTCACGGGGATAGCTAATTTTGTGCTTGGGCAACCACTCGCCCCTTCGTTAGCCATCCCAATGACGTCGACAGTGTTGTGGCACCAAGATGGATAATGAGGGGCTAGGGAAGCAACCACGTTCGTCATTAGCCATCTAGGTGTCACGCCGAAGGACATGCCGGGGGACGCGAGGCGGGGGTGGCACGGCCCCAACGCACGGATATGCAATGCAATACCTCGACGTGATTCACTGGGTATCATTCCTGCCTACAATATAGCCCACGATATAGCCCACAATGTGCCACGAAGTGCCCACAATGTGCCACGAAGTGCCGACAACGTCCTTCCACATAGACCTCGACCAGGGGGCTTGACACCACATACCCCCTATAATACATTTAGATACAAAAACCCAAGTGACAGCAGTAACGTACATTTTGCCAGAGATTCATAATGGGTGTTTTATACTATAAATGGCCCCATGTGGCATGATCTTCGTACCCAACTCGCTCCTTATTGATAGCATATGATATCCAAATGCTTCAAGATTATTTTTTAATATTTAATAATTGTGAAAAATAGGGAAAAATCAGAAAAAAATAGTAGAAAATTCAGAAAAATTTATATTAATGCATACATTAATTTGTTAAATGATATTCAATTTTTTTTTTCATAAAATTAATTTTTAAAATTTAAAAATTACGAAAAATAAGGAAAAATAAGAAAAAATACTAGAAAAATAAGGAAAATTTATATTAATTCATAAATTAATATGTTTAAATGATATTTGGCGTTAAAATTTTTTTTGGATGGATTGGGAACCCGATTAATCTAATTTGCCTCACAAATGTGACGAATTGTTTGTCGGACAAGGGAAAGGGTAAGAATACTTCATAGATTCGGAAATCACTTGTAAAGGACATCAATGTCCACATTTGTCTCATAATACATTCCGCATACCCATTACCCCCAAATGCTTAACATTGCCCGTTATGCCCAACGTCTCCTAGTAGTGCTAAAACCGTCCCACAACATCCCCCATCGGCCCAAACGTACCCCAATAGTGCCCTAGCTGTGCCCCAGCCGTGCCCAAATAGTGCCCCAACAACGCCCCTAGAGAACCCCGCACGCGCCACTTGCATGCACCATCGTGCGGTATGCGCGCCCTATGTGCGCACGAAGGTGAAGCACGGGAGCCCCATGCGCGCATCTTCGTTCTGTATGCGGGCCACATACACGCACCACTGTGTGGCATGCGTATGATGCCCACACCATTGTGTGGCATAGGCGTCCCATGCGCGCACCTTCGTGCCGCATGCAGGCCACATGCACGCACTATCGGGCGGCATGCGTGCTCGATTCGCGCACCATCGTGCGGTATGGGTGCCCCATGTGCGCATCTTTATGCGGCATGCAGGCCATATGCGCGCACTATCATGCGGCAAGCGCGTCCGATGAGCGCACCATTGTGCTGCATGGGCTCCCTATCGTGCGGCATTGGCGCCCCATGCGCGCACCTTCGTGCTGCATGCGCGTACCATCGTGCGACATGGGCGCCCCATGCGGGTACAATCGTGCTGCATGTGGGCCACATGCGCGTACCTTCGTGCGGCATGCGCGCCATATGCGCTCATCATCGTATGGCATGGGCACCCCATGCATACACCATCATGCGGCATGGGCGCCCTATGCGCACCATCGTGCGGCATGTGGGCCACATGCACGCACCATATTATGGCATGCACGCCCCATGTGCGCACCTTCGTGCGGCATGGGTTCCCCATGTACGTACTTTCGTGTGGCATGCGCAAACCATCGTGCGGCATGGATGCCCTATGCGCGCACCTTCATGCAGCATACGGGCCACATGCGCGTACCATCGTACGGCATGGGAGCCCCATTGTGCCGCATGGGAGCCCCATTGTGCGGCATGGGTGCCCCATGCACCCACTTTTGTGCAGCATGTGCGCACCATCGTGCGACATGGGCGCCCCATGCGTTCACCTTCATGCGGCATGCAGGCCACATGCGTGCACCTTCGTGTAGCATGTGCGCACCATCGTGCGTCATCGGCGCCCCATGAGCACACCATTGTGCGGTATGGGCGCCCCATGCGCGTACCTTCGTGTGGCATGTGGGCCACATGTTCGCACCATATTGCAGTATGCGTGCCTCATGTGCGCACCTTCGTGTAGCACGGGCGCCCCATGCGCACACCTTCATGCGGCATGCGTACGATCGTGCAGCATAGATGCCCCATACACATACCTTTATGCAGTATGCAAGCCACATACGCGCACCATCGTGCGACACAGGAGCCCCATGCACGCACCTTCGTGCGACATGGGTGCCCCATGCGCGCACCTTCGTGTGGCATGTGCTTACTATCATACATCATCATCGCCCAAGTGTTTGCCCCGTCATGCTTGATGCGCGACCCCATTGTGCAACAACCTTGCCAAGCCGTGACTCAACTGCTTGCCAGGCTGTAGCTCATCCGAGGCCCCAAGTATGTGCCGCATGTATGTGCCCCATTCGAGGCCCAATCGTGCGCCGTCGTGCAACACCGTGGGCAGCCGTGCCACAACCTTTCACCAACGTGCCCAGTCGTGCCGAAGATAGGGGTAACATAACCTCAGTCACCATTAAAGCTAAGGGAAGAACGTTAGGCACCTCGGCGGGCTGGCATCTTACAAGGTCGGATTCAATTTTTTTGCCATCTCTTACGAAGCAAGCATAGGTTGTCTAACACTTGGGCACTCAAGACGATGCGCAGGGTCGGCCGGCAGTGGGCCCGTTAGCACTTAGGCATCATTGGGCATAGCACTTGGGTGCATATAGCACTTGGGCATCAATGGGCATAACACATAGAACTTGGGCATCATTAGGCATAGCACATAGCGTTTGGGTATAACACTTTGGGCATTCGCGCATCGACACTTAAAACTTATGATGTCGACACTTGGGAATCATTGGGCATAGCACTTGGGTATAACACTTGGGCATCCTTGGGCATAGCACTTGGGTAAGGTAATTGGGCATCATCGGGCATAGCACTTAGCACTTGGGCATCCTTGAGCATAGCACATAGCACTTGGGCATAATTGGGCATCATCGTTGCCTCAAAACCCCCCAACACTTGCGGTGGCACTTATGCATGCAGCGAGCGTGGCAAACTAACTTGGGCTAATGTTATTCGGACTTGGGCACAGAGTACTTGGAAACACTTGGGCATTCGTGCGTCAAAACTTGGGTTACAACTTATGACTTACTTAGGCACTTGGAGATACACTTGGGGGACGGCATAGGGCGTCGAACCTCTTGGCTCGTTTGGTGAAAATAGTGTTGGTTGATGGGATGGGATGGGATGGGATTGGATTGCGGATGGGGCATAGATAGGCTAGGAGAGAGGAGGGACGGATCAGAGCGACAGAGGGCTGAATCTCAGTGGATCGTGGCAACAAGGCCACTCTGCCACTTACAATACCCCGTCGCGTATTTAAGTCATTTATAGAGGATTCTGCCTGCCGCTTAATGGGAATTGTACTTCAAGGCAGCCAGCGCGACGCTTGTAATACCCGAGCCCGGAATGTGAATTTTCTTTGTTTATTATTTTGAAAATTATATTTCCTTAAATTCTTTGTGAATTAATTGTTACTTTCTCGCCGACGCAACATGCATTGCATTTAAGGAGCGATAGCTAGAGAACGATTTCCAGTCCTCAGTAAATAGTGAAACTAGTATTTAGATGACTTAAATTTTATATTTTAAATGTTGCTAGCTTTAATTTATCTTACCTTAGCTGAAACGGCTTTAAAACGCGCGAAATAGGGCCCTTTGACCAAGTCTTAAGTTGTTTGACCTTAGGCCTTTGACCCTTTGACCTTTTGACCCTTAATTAAGCAATTAACTAAGCAAAATAAGAAGAAAAACAGCAGCAAAATAAGCAGCAGGCCGTGAGCTCCCTTAGAGAAAAAAAAAACCTTTCACCTACCAAACGATCAATCTTCGCGTGTGCTCGTGCGGGGTGATTTCCGAGGCAACCAACGTTGTTTTCCTAGCGACTAGGAGTACCTAAAGTGAGGGAAGCATGTTATTTGCGCATTTATACGTTGTGTTAGTTAACTTTGTCAATTTTTAGATTTATCCGTAGATCGTTATTTAAAGCGATTTGATGCTTCTAGAATGTTCCTTGGCATTTGTAGAACATGTATTTATAGCTTTGTAACATTTTCTGCAGTTAAATATTGTGATTACAACTTGAATTGTGGAATGAATAGTGTTTTGTGAATAGTAAACCCTTGAAGCGTTGAAGTTGCGCTGTTATGCTTTCCGTTGATGTAGAAACGTGCTAGGTATGCTAGAATGCTAAAATGTGTGGTTTGTTTGGGTTGCGTAGAGGAAAAAATGAGAATTAAGCCTTTGGGAAAGTCGGGGTCGTTTAGGTCAACTTTGGCATTTTCTCGTTTTGCGTGTTGGCATTGCTTCGGGAAGCCATGGAAGCACTTTTGGTGCGATTATGGCGTTGGTTGGGTGTTTGGTTGTTGTAGTTGTAGTTCAAATGAGAAAGGGGGAAATCGGGGCTTTGCGCGAGTTCTAGGGTAAAGTAAGGTTTCGGGGTCTTTAGACGTGCCTTATGGTGACCTAGGAGGGTTGGCGAAGTCGGTTTCCAGAACTCGTGGCTCGTTTGGAAATGGTAGCATTTTGATAGTTGGGGCCGATTTGTGTTTTTGTGTGTTTACTTGTCTTTATGCTTATAGAATGCTTAGAATTACTTGAATTACTTGTTTGAGTTGTTTTGGATTGAATTGCTTATCAAATTGCTGCTATTGCGTGCGAGAGTAACCTACTTTGTTATTCTCCCACGTGTGGCTTTATCGCTTGTTTATTGTCTTGTATCGAGTCTTGCATTGCATAGTGTCT